>VZQC01007924.1:567189-634689 GCA_009823505.1 Rhizomys pruinosus
GGGCCCACCCTGTGATGGCACTGTGGCCAGTGGGCAGGGCGAGCCGTGGGCTCTTGCTTCATGAGCCAGTGCTTCACAACAGATGAGCTGAAGGGAGGGCCTGGAAGCTTGAGCTTAGGTCAGGGAAGCTGCCAAGGACAGGACCCCAAAGTCTTCCATAGCATGCAATCCAGACTCCCCTGGACAAGAAGGTGGGGCAGCATGAAGCAAAGCATTTGGTTTTCTTTTTTCTTTTTTTTTTTTAGCATTTGGTTTTCAAAGCAGGCCTGAGTGGATGGTTCTTCCTTTTGTTTTAGGGTCCTAGGAGGGAAATGACAAGGCTGCTTTTCTTTGTCAAGCTCATGTCGCAGTCGATCTTGGCTGACATCATTGCAGGCTCAAGGCCATCAGTGATGCAAAAGCAGTCCTGTCCAGCCCGGCTTTATCAGCAAGTCCACGCCTGGTGGGACAGGGGTCACCCCGGAGGCAGGCTGACAGCTGTTCTTGCTAAACGTTCATTATTTTTCAGCTTAAAAAAAAATCACTGCTTTAGATTTGTTGGAAGTAATTCAATGCTGTTGAGACCTTGGGTTAAGTAGCTATATAAGGATGACTAGGATGGCTGTCATTGACACTTGTAACCAACCCATAGCTTGATAAGCACTAGAGAAGCAATCAAGAGGACACAGGTCTGTGTGTGTGTGTGTGTGTGTGTGTGTGTGTGTGTGTGTGGTAACAGTGCTGTTGAGATAGAATTTGCATATCTTATAATTAATTCACTTGCCTTTTTGTTTTTGAGACAGTTTTCCTTAAATAAGTCCAGGATGGCCTCAAAATCACAATGCAGCCAAGATTACCTTTTAACTTGTGATCTTCCTGCCTTTGCCTCCTCAGTGCTGGGACTGCAGGGACACACCTCCATGCTTGCACAATTCATTCATCTGAAGTGTGCCGTTTGATGGTTTTCTTCTAGTCACAGTTTCACAGCTATAGCCACAATTTTTAAACCATCTCCTCTTCCTGAAAGTCCCCATGTTTTTTACATAATATCCCGAGTCCTCCCGGGTCCCTGGCCTGCAGCAGCCATCAATCTGCCCTGTCTTTTATGTGTGTAAGGATTTTGTATGTGTATGTTTAGTCCATGTGTGTTTGTGCACATGTGTGTGCAGGTGTGTGTGTGAAGGCCCAAGGTCTACATCAGGCACCCTCTTCAATCACTGTCCACCTTATTTTAATTGTTGCTGTTGTTTTGAGACAGGGTCTCCTTGTAGCCGCAGATGGCCTGGACCTCACTCCATAGACCGTGCCCAGATTCTCTAGCTTATTTTGTTTGAGGCAGGGTCTCTTCTTAAACCTGGAGTTTACCAATTGGGCTAGCCTGGGTCAACACCACCCCCACGGGTCCTCTTGTTTCTGCCTCCCCAGCACCAATGTTACAGGGCCCTGCTGCTGTTCCCACCTTCTTATGTGGGTGCCGTGGATACAAACTCGGGTCCTCATGCTTGCATGGGAAGCATCTTATTGGCAGCGCCATCTCCCCAGCTCCTGTGTGTGTGTGTGTGTGTGTGTGTGTGTGTGTTTTGTCCTTTTGAGACAAGGTTTCCCTATAGCCCCAGCTGTCCTGGAACTCCCTTTTTAGACCGGGCTGGCCTTGAACTCACAAAGATCCTCCTGCCTCTGCCTCCAAGTGCTAGGATTAAAGGCGTGTGCCACCATGTCTGGCAGATGTGTGCTTTTAATGTATATATTTTCATTAGATAAGGTTTTATAAAAGAGGCCAAGCATGGTGGTACATGCCTTTAATGTCAGCATTCAGAAGGCGGAGACAGATCTGTAAGATCTGTCCCAAGAAACCAAAACCAAAACCAAAATAAAAAAAACCAACTAAACAAAAGCAGAACAAAACATACCAACAACCACAAACAATAAAGTTTTAAAAGAGAAAAGAGTGGTTATGTTCTTCAGTGTAAAATACGCACAGTGTAGATGGTTATCATACAGTGTTCTACGCGGAATGTGTTTCCTGATGTATATCCATTTATCAGGCGGGCTTAATTATGTTGAAAGGATCCAGCGACTTTCTTGGTGACTGATGGTGCAATCTGGGAAGGTGGCAGGTGTAGGGTGTGAGGAGGGAGGGACCACCTAGGCTGGGGGGATGGGTCTGGGTTTGGTGTGGTGGGTGGAAGTGTTTGAAAGTCCAGCATGTGGAGAAGGAAGAGCTAGCCTGAAGTATGTGCCATGGCTCGATCCACCACGGGCTGGGGGTAAATCCAGTGTGGCCTGAGCACAGACCTGAGCTCAGCAGTGCCAACCCTCCTTCTGAGTGGCCCATGCTGACCCCAGGGTAGTGGGTGGGGTGAGGAAGAATCAGGCTCTAAGACGAAATTCCTTTGCTTCTTCAAGTCTCTCCTAGACCAGAGGGGATGGGAAAGCTCTCTTCCTCCCGTGGCCTTGTCGTCTATCATCAGCTAGAAGCATCTCAGCAGATATCTGTAGCCATTTGGGGCCAGGCTGGCCCAACCAGGAAAGGGGAGAGGCACACTTGATTGGGCCCTAGTTCTACGGGGACCTAGCGATCTGATCCTGCTGTACTCTAGTGACTCAAGATCCGTACCTGCCCGTTCCCACACCTCAGCTTTCTCATCTGTACAATGGGAACTGACAGAAATGACTCCTCCCCAGCTTCGCAGGTCTCTCAGCCTGTGACATTGGATAATCCAGGTAGCAGTTTCCAGTTTGCAGGGTGTGCCCTCGCAATGCCAACTGTCCTTGCTTGTGTCCCAGGTCCACTACTCAGCAGCATGGTGAGGGGAGCTTGAGAGCCTAGTCCCTAGCCAGGAACAACCTGGGTTTCAATCCCAGCTGTGTTGCTAGTTAGCATTGTGATTCTGAGTAAGTAGCCATCTTGGCTGCACTTGTTTCCTAGTCTATAACTCCGGGAAAGTTCTCAAACCCACCTGGTCAGGGAAGGAAGAAATTGTGTAAAGTACCTTGCCCGTGGCACACATTCCACTGACATAGATGATACCCAAGGCTCTTGCCCGAGGCTCTTGTTCAGCACTTGGTGTCATCTCCTCCCAGGGGCTGACCTCTGAGTTCCTGAGTCCAGGCGTCTCCACTTTCTTTGTGTGTCTGGTGTGCTCCCCACAGGCAACGTGTTGAAAGGGCTTTGGAAGAAATCCAAGGGCCTGGGACCAAGGCAGAAGGGGAACACAGGGAGCCTGAGGGAGAAGCTTCAGACTGTTGGGCCAGGACATGTCCTGCTCTCTGGGGACCGTCCCTCACCTCGGTACTGTCCTGGGGACCATCCCTCACCTCTGTACTGTCCTGGGGACCATCCCTCACCTCGGTACTGTCCTGGGGACCATCCCTCACCTCGGTACTGTCCTGGGGACCATCCCTCACCTTGGTACTGTCCTGGGGACCATCCCTCACCTTGGTACTGTCCTGAGGACCATCCCTCACCTTGGTACTGTCCTGGGGACCGTCCCTCACCTTGGTACTGTCCTGCTCTCTGGGGACCATCCCTCACCTTGGTACTGTCCTGGGGACCGTCCCTCACCGTGGTACTGTCCTGGGGACCACCCCTCACCTTGGTACTGTCCTGGGGAACCATCCCTCACTTTGGTACTGTCCTGGGGACCATCCCTCGCCTTGGTACTGTCCTGGGGACCATCCCTCACCTTGGTACTGTCCTGGGGACCATCCCTCACCTCGGTACTGTCCTAGAGACCATCCCTCACCTCGGTACTGTCCTGGGGACCATCCCTCACCTCGGTACTGTCCTGGGGACCATCCCTCACCTCGGTACTGTCCTGGGGACCGTCCCTCACCTCGGTACTGTCCTGGGGACCGTCCCTCACCTCGGTACTGTCCTGGGGACCGTCCCTCACCTCGGTACTGTCCTGGGGACCGTCCCTCACCTCGGTACTGTCCTGGGGACCGTCCCTCACCTTGGTACTGTCCTGTCTCAGAAGGACAAAGAGTTTCTACCCTGGGAGGAGACTTGGGAATTTATACCTGAACAACCAAGCCCAGGATGCTTAACTGTTTTGATAGAAGCTAAGACCATATTAATAGGTCCCAGAAGCCTCGTAGGGCCTGACTTAATGGATCATTCATTGTCTCTTCCTTGCCAGATGTCAGTTTCCTACAGGACTGCTTAGAGTCCTGGGATTCTACTATGCCCTCCTATATTCTCTTCTCTCTCTCTGTCTCTCTCTCTCTCTCTCTCTGTCTCTCTCTCTCTCTCTCTCTCTCTCTCTCTCAGTTTTTGAGAGAGGTCCTTCAATTCCCTCTGTGGCTAAGGATGACCTTGAACTTGGCCTCAAACTCTTGGTATGCTTGCTTCTGCCTCCCTGCACCCTCTTTGCAGGGTCAAGGTATGCTGCATTCTGCCCCCAGGGACAAGCTACTCTCCTTTACACAGTACCTGAATAGAGGCAAAGCTACACCAAAAGTTAACATGGGTTTAACTGCTACTTAATGAGTTGGAGAATTCTTTGTAAAGACACATTGTTTTTCACAGGAAAAATAATCTGCTAGAAAACAACATTTTTGTTCACTTTTTGGTTGAATAACATTCAATAAAATTAAAAATAACCGTAAGGGTGCATATAGCTTTGTGAGTTTTGACATATATAAACACAAAGCTGAAAAAAGAATATTCCCAGGCTGGATGTGGTGGTCTACACCAAAAATCTCAGCATTTGGAAGGAAGGGGCAAGAGAGTTGCCCAGGTTAGCTCAAGCAACATAGACCCATCCTATCTCAAAAACAGAAAACAAGAAAGACAATTTCTACCATCCAGAAAGTTCTCTTGTGCATTCTCCCAGTAATTATCCTATAATACCCAATATAATAAATTGTTTACCTTTTTAACTTTAATTTTTGTGTATGAGTGTTTTGCCTACATGTTATAGATGTGTACCTGTGTCATGCAATTGATGTGGAGGTCAGAAGAGGGCATCTGATCCTCTGGAACTGCAGTTACAGATGGTGATTAGCCACCATGTGGGTGCTGGGAAGTGAGCCTGTGTCTTCTGGAAGAACAGCTAGGTTTTTATTTTATTTTATTTATTTTGTATGTGTATGAATGTACTGTGTGCATGTGGGTTTGTGCACCCATGTCATTCAGTGCCACAGATGTCAGAAGAGGGCGTTGGATTCCCCCGGAACTGGAGTCAAAGACGGTTTTCAGCCGCCATGTGGGTGCTGGGGATCGAACCTGGGTCCTCTGCAAGAGCAGTTGGTGCTCTTAACTGCTAGGCCATCTCTCCAGCCCTGAGACTAGCCAGGTTCTTAACTGCTGAGCCATCTCTCTAGCCCCATAAAAAGATTTATCTATTTTTATTTTATGTGTATGAGTATTCTGCATTTATGTATGTGTATTATGTATGTGCCTGGTTCACACGGAGGCCAGGAGAGGGCGCCACATCCTCTAGAACTAGAGTAACAAGACAGTTGTTAGCCACAATGACTCCTGGGAACCAAATCCTGTGGACTGCAAGAGCAGCGAGTTCCCTTAACCACTGAGCCATCTCTCTGGCCCCCTACCATAAATTAATTTTGCCAGTTCTTGGATTTCATTAGAATGGAGTCCAACAGTTTGTGCTCCTTTGCGTCTAGCTTCTTTCACATTCAGCATTAAAAATTCAGCATTCTTGGGCTGGAGAGATGGCCTAGCGGTTAAGAGCACCGACTGCTTTTGCAGAGGACCCGGGTTTGATCCCCAGCACCCACAAGGCAGCTGAGAACTGTCTGTAACTCCAATTCCAGGAGAACTCCAGTTCCAGGGGAATCCGAGACCCTCTTCTGACCTCCGCGGCATTGCACGACACGGGTGCACAGACCTACATGCAGACAGTACATTCATACACATAAAATAAATAAATAAATAAAATGTAAAGATTCAGCCTTCTCTCCCTCTTTCCCTCTTTCAAGTTCTCACTCAGTTCACTCAATAGCCCAGGCTGGCCTTGAACTCAGTCCAGGTGCCTCAGCTTCCCAAGGGCTGGGATTATAGGTGTGAGCCACCATGCCTAGCTCAAGTCTTTCCAAACATTTCTTTCAGTGCTGGAGATCATACCCAGAGGCTAGGGCTCCTATCACTGAGCTACAACCCCAGAGAGACTCCAAAGATCTTACATTTGTCCTTTTCCTAGTGTTCTAAATGAACAAATATACTTGCAATTTAAAAAGAATTAATAGCAACAGGACGTAGCCATGCATGCCTGTAAACCCAGAATTCAGGGTATTGAAACAGGAGGATCTAGTAAACAGAAATAATAATAGCAACATCTACCAAGTGGAACGTTTTCAGAGAATATGGAGTTTCTTTTTTGCTTGGAAAGCAGAAAAAAGTAGAACTTTAAAAATCAGGGAAGCAGAACCAGGTGTGACGATGCATTCCTTTAGTCTTAGCACCAGGAGGGAGAGGCAGGTGGGTCTCTGTGAGCTCTGGGTAAGCAAGGGCTACATAGTGAAGCCCTGTCCAATAATAATAATAGTAATAGGGGCTGGAGAGATGGCTCAGCAGTTAAGAACACGTGCTGTTCTTCCAGAGGACCAGGATTTGGTTTCCAGCACCTACATGGTGGCTAAAAACTGTATGTAACTCCAGTTCTGGGGGATCCAACACCCTCTTCTGGTATCTGTGGGCATTGCCTATAAACCCCCCCCCCTTTTTTTTTTTTGGTCTTTTTGAGACAGGGTCTCCCTGTAGCCCCAGCCAGTCTGGAACTTGCTACATAGACCAGGCTGGCCTTGAACTCACAGAGATTTGCCTCCCGAGTGGTGGGACTAAAGGCATGCACCACCGCATTTATTATACATGTAGGCGAAACACTCATACACATAAAAATAAATAAGTAAATGTTAATTTTTTAAAAAAAATAAAGATTTAAAAATCAGAGAATTGTGTACAAATAATTTATAATTATCCGTTTGTGGATAACGGACCCCCAAGGAAAATGTTTGCTACTTCAAAGCTGGCCAGTGGTCATCCCCTCCTGCCCTGTGATCCCAGGCTATCTGTCATTTTATTTTTTATTTTATTTATGTATTTTTTTATTTATTTTTGTATGTGCATGAATGTACTGTCTACATGTAGGTTTGTGCACCTGTGTCATGCAATGCCGCGGAGGTCAGAAGAGGGTCTCGGATTCCCCTGGAACTGGAGTTCTCCTGGAATTGGAGTTACAGACGGTTCTTAGCCGCCATGTGGGTGATGGGGATTGAACCCGGGTCCTCTGCAAGAGCAGTCAGTGCTCTTAACCACTAGGCTATCTCTCCAGCCCTCAACTATCTGTCATTTTAAAGGACATCTGTGAATAGCTGGATTCATCTAGGGGCTGGCAGAAAGCCCCAGCTCAGGTTGAAACATGAGCATTGATCTCATGTGGCCACAGAAAGGCCTGGGGCCTCCTGTCCCGGGAGCTCTCTGGCTGCAGACCTTTCCAATTCATCCTCTGAGCCTGGGAGGGGCTGTGTGGGTCCTGCCCTCAGAAGGAAGAGGGAGGTGCAGTGCTTCAGCAGCTTCTCTCCTAGCCTTGAGCTACTGATTATAAGTGTGGCCCTGGGGTTTAGGAGTGAGCTACTCTGGCAGACTCTGCTGCAGTAGAGCAGGACCAAGTAGCAGTCTCGGAGACAGTATGCTGGCCAAGGGACTCCCCCTGCGTTCAGTGCTGGTCAAGGGCTGCCAGGCTTTCTTGAGCCCTACCTGGCAGGGTCCCGCATATCCTAAGCTGGCTGCTGGAGGTGGAGCTGGCATCTCCACTCAGAGTCCTCGTCCCTACAATGAGATCCCTTCCCCCGGTGACAATGGCTGGCTAAACTTGTACCATTTCTGGAGGGAGAAAGGCACACACAGAGTCCATTATCATCACATGAAGAACTTCCAGAAGTATGGTCCCATTTACAGGTAAGCCTGTCGGAGGGCAGAGGCAGCCCTGCTGTGCTCATTGTTCCTCAGACGTTTTTGTCTGCCTTCTGACCTCATTTCTCCCAAGGTGGGAATGGCGGTGGGAGAGGGGAAGCACCCTTCCTGTTCCAGACCCCAGGTTTCCATTTTCCACTTTGATACTTCCTGGATCGAGTCTATCGTGAACAAACGACCTCAGTGCCTCCCTTCACCCACTACTCCAGAGACCCTGTATGATAGCGAGTTTGCTATCGGTACTAAGGCTTAGACCACCTGGCTACTGGCCAGGTCCCTATCCTGCTGGAGTACCCACCTCAGCTCCAGGCCCTTTGTGTCTTTGAAGTAGCTGGTTTTGTTTCCCATGCATTTGGTTGGTTTCTGTGAGAAAGAAAGACCTTGCAGAGTTTGGTCCTGAAACTTCAGGGTCTGTGGTTTGTCCTGGCTTAACTAGCACACATGGTCAAACGTCTACAGGCTAGTTCTGAGGTTTTCTCTAGGAGCCACTTTGAGAGATAGGAGGTGTTAGGGCTGGATGGGAATCCTGAAGGGTCGGTGTGTTTTACCTTAAATGACAAGGTCTGGGCTGGAGAGATGGCCTAGCGGTTAAGAGCGCCTACCGCTCTTACAGAGGACCCAGGTTCGATCCCCAGCACCCACAAGGCGGCCGAGAGCCGTCTGAAACTCCAATTCCAGGAGAACTCCAGCTCCAGGGGAATCCAAGACCCTCTTCTGACCTCCGCGGCATTGCACGACAGGGGTGCACAGACCTGCATGCAGACAGTACATTGATACACATACAGAAATAAAAAAAAACAAACAAAAAATGACAAGGTCTGTATCAATTCAAAGAATTTTTTTTTGTCTTTTTGAGACAGGGTCTCCCTGTAGCCCCAGCTGTCCTGGAACTCACTCTGTAGACCAGGCTGGCCTTGAACTCACAAAGATCCACCTGCCTCTGCCTTTCAAGTGCTAGGATTAAAGGCGTGCGCCACCACGGATTCAAAGAACCTTGAAGGAAGGCTGCTATGGGGAAAGGTTCAGCTGTACCACATTGGCTGGCTTAAGAAGTAGGTGCCGCTGGGCGTGGTGGATGGATGATTGTTAGCTGCCATGTGGGTGCTGGGAATTGAACCTGGGTCCTCTGCAAGAGCAGACACTGCTCTTAACCACTGAGCCATATCTCCAGCCCCATCCACTGTAATTTTTGAGCCAGGGTCTCACATTTGCCTGGAGCTCACTGATCAGTTAGACTAGCTGGCCAGCAAGACTCAGGAACCCTTCTGTCTATTCCTCTTTACTGTTGGCATTAGTCATATTGCCACACTTGATTTTTTAAATTTTATTTATTTTTTTACATGTATGAATGTACTGTCTACATGTAAGTCTGTGCACCTGTGTCGTGCATCCACACTTGATTTTTAAAAGTAGATTCTGGAAGAGTTGAACTCAAGTCCTCATGCTTGGAAATACTTTATCACTGAGCCATTTTCCTAGCCTTCATTTTAATGAATTAATTGATTTTTGGTCTGGAATTCACTATGTAGCCCAGGTAAACCTCTAATTCACAGCAGTCCATCTGCTTCAGCCTCCTAAGTATTGGGGTTGCAATTATATACTACTATACATGGCTATTACCACTTAAAACTAGTTGGTTGGAGGCAGTGAGCCCCAAGTCACCATGACAGGCCTTCTCCCCCTCTTATTCCTAGGTCCCTCAATGTCTGTGTCCCATCCTCCTTCCATAGACATCCCTGGTTACCTGCCTTCCTTCCCCCTATTTCTTGAGGTTCAGGAAAGAGAAGAGTCTTATCAAAGGCATAACTCATCAGGGCCAAGTCAGGCCTGGGATTCAAGTTGTAAAATGTCTGGTTCTGTTAGGATTATGTGACAATTTCTAGTCTGAGAGCAGTAAACTGAATAAAAGGGGGGAATTTACATCTAACCTTCATGGTTCCCCCCACCACCATGGAAGCTTGTTTTCATTCTTTGTAGAGAGGTTGAGAACTGGAAACCCAGGGACAGAACTGAATAATTGAAATCAAATCCACTGTTAAGTTGGAGGATGCTCGAGTACCACCAAGAATGCAGCTGTCATATGTCCTGCAGAGTTGTCCCATAATACTTTGAAATCTTTTTCCTCTTCTCTCTTTAAGAGAATTTTAAATGGCAACACATAGCCTATGGTATGCATAGCCATGTTTTGCAAGACAGTCTTTGAAGGGAGCATTGAAACTTACTGTAGGGTTTTTGCTCTTTGCCATAATGTTCTGATGAACATTTATCTTTCAGGCAAGCGGCTGATATCAGATCATTGCCTTGGGCTAGAATCTCAGAAATGGGACTGATAATACTGATGGCATTTCAAGGACTTGTAAGCTGTGACAGATACAAGGCTGGCAGTGGAAGAAGCTGGAAAAACACTGAAGGGGTGGGGGAGGCTCTGAGGGGCGGTGAACGAGCCAAGGAAGGTCACAGCTAGGGAGGGTGGGCCCAGCCTTGGGCTCTGAGGTGAAAGCAGCGCCTTCTGTGAGGGGAATGAGGATAAGGAAGTTGGGGGGGATGGGAGGAAGAGAGAAGTAGGGAAGAGAGAGATGGAGATAGAGAAACGAGAGAGGAAGGAGAGCAATAGAGAGACAAAGAGCGAGAGAGAATGGAGTGAGAAAACGAGAAGAGAGAGACAGGAAAGACAGCTAGAGTGAGAGGAAGAGAGAGAGAGAAAAGACAGAGCTAGAGAGAGAGAGAGAGGAAAGACAGAGCCAGAGTGAGAGGAAAAGAGAGAGAGAGAAAAGACAGAGCTAGAAAGAGAGAGGAAAGACAGAGCTAGAGAGAGAGGAAAGACAGCTAGAGAGAGAGAGAGGAAAGACAGAGCTAGAGAGAGAGAGAGGAAAGACAGAGCTAGAGTGAGAGGAAGAGAGAGAGGAAAGACAGCTAGAGAGAGAGAAAGACAGAGCTAGAGTGAGAGGAAGAGAGAGAGAAAAGACAGAGCTAGAGAGGAAGAGAGAGAGGAAAGACAGAGCTAGAGAGAGAGGAAAGACAGCTAGAGAGAGAGAGAGGAAAGACAGAGCTAGAGTGAGAGGAAGAGAGAGAGGAAAGACAGAGCTGAGAGAGATAGAGAGAGAGAGAGAGAAAGACAGAGCTAGAGTGTAGAGAAGAAGAAGAGAAAGACAGCAGAGCTGAGAGAAGAGAGAAGAAAAGAACAGAGCAGAGTGAGAGGAAGAAGAGAGAGAGAAAAGCGAGGCTGAGAAGAAGAGAGAGAGGAAAGACCGAAGCATAAGGAGAGAGACGCAGAAGACAAGCTAGAGAGAGAAGAGAGAGAGAGAAAGACAGAGCTAGAGAGGAAGGAGACGAAGGTGAGAGAGACAGAGGAAGACACTAAGAGAGAGAAGACAGAGTAGAGGAGAGAAGAGGGAAAGACAGAGCTAGGAGAGAGAGGAAAGACAGCAGACTAGAGAGAGAGGAAAGACAGCTAAGGAGGAGAGAGAGGAGGAAAGACCAGAGCTAGAGGAGAAGAGAAGAGGAAAGAATAGAGCTAGAGAGAGAGAGGAGAGAGAAGAAGAGAAACAGAGCTAGAGTGAGGAAGAGAAGAGAAAAGACAGCTCGATGGAGAGGAAGAGAGAGAGAGAAAGACAGGCTAGGAGGAAGAGAGAGAGAGAAAGACAGAGCTAGAGAGGAAGAGAGAGAGAAAAGACAGAGCTAGAGAGGAAGAGAAGAGGAGAAGCAGCTAGTGAGGAAGAGAGGAGAGAAAAGACAGAGCTAGAGAGGAAGAGAGAGAGGAAAGACAGAGCTAGAGAGGAAGAGAGAGAGGAAGACAGAGCTAGAAGGAAGAGAGGGGGAAAGAAGAGCTTAGAGAGGAATAGAGAGAGAAAGACAGAGCTGAGAGAATGAGAGGAGAAAGGAGAGAGAGAGAAAAGACAGAGCTAGAGAGAGAGAGAGAAGAGAGTGGAGAAGAGAGAGAAGGAAGACAGAGCAGAGTGAGAGAAATGAGAGAGAGAAAGACAGAGCTACGAGGGAGAGAGGAAAGAGAGAGAGAGAGAAAAAGACAGAGCTAGAGGAGGAAGAGAGAGAGAAAGACAGTCAGTGAGAGAGGAAGAGAGAGAGAAAAAGGAACAAGAGCTAAGAGAGGAAGAGAGAGAGGAAATGAAAGAGCCCCCCCTTTTGGGGAGGAGAGGAAGGAGAAAAGAAAGACAGAGCTAGAGAGGAAGAGAGAGAGGAAGACAGAGCTAGAGAGGAAGAGAGAGGAAAAGAGAGCAGAGGAGAGAGAGAGAGGAAGGAAGGAAGGGAAGGGAGGGAGAAGGAGAAGGGCTAAGAGAGGAAAGAGAAGAGAAGAAGAGCTGAGAGGAAAAGAGAGAGATGAAAGAGAGAGCTGAAGAGGAAGAGAGAGAGAAAAGACAAGCTAGAAGGAGAGAGGAGGAAAGAACAGCTAAGAGAAGAGGAGAGAGGAAGACAGAGCAGAGAGGAAGAGAGAGAGGAAAGACAGAGCTAGAGAGGAGAGAGAGAGGGGTAAAAAAAAAGACAGAGCTGAGAGAGAGGAAAGACAGCTAGAGAGAGAGAGAGAAAAGACAGAGCTAGAGTGAGGAAAGAAGAGAGAAAAACAGAGCTTAGATGAGAGGAAGAGAGAGAGAGAGAAAGAACAGAGCTAGAGAAAGAGGGAGAGAAAAGGCAGAGCTAGAGTGAGAGAAGAGAGGAGAAGAAAAGAAAGCTAGAGAGGAAAGAGAGAGAGGAAAGACAGAGCTAGAGAGAGAGGAAAGACAGCTAGAGAGAGAGAGAGGAAAGACAGAGCTAGAGTGAGAGGAAGAGAGAGAGGAAAGACAGAGCTAGAGAGAGAGAGAGAGAGAGAGAGAGAGAGAGAGAGAAAAGACAGAGCTAGAGTGAGAGGAAGAAAGAGAGAGAAAAGACAGAGCTAGAGAGGAAGAGAGAGAGAAAAGACAGAGCTAGAGAGGAAGAGAGAGAGGAAAGACAGAGCTAGAGAGGAAGAGAGAGAGGAAAGACAGAGCTAGAGAGGAAGAGAGAGAGGAAAGACAGAGCTAGAGTGAGAGGAAGAGAGAAAGACAGAGCTAGAGAGAGAGAGAAAGAGCTAGAGTGAGAGGAAGAGAGAGAGGAAAGACAGAGCTAGAGAAAGAGGGAGAGAAAAGGCAGAGCTAGAGTGAGAGGGAGGGAGAATAGGGAAAAGGGAGGGGGAAGGGTGCTTGAGGGGGGAAACACTTGCTTCGTATTCCTATGTTTATGACATTTTTCCTTAAAATCTGTTTTGTTTTTTTTGTTTGTTTGTTTTTTGGAGACAGGGTCTCCCTGTAGCCCCAGCTGTCCTGGAGCTCACTCTGTAGATCAAAATCTATTTTTATAATTAATCTTAGGCAAAAGATGCAGGAAGAAGCAGACCGAGCTCCGCGAGGCCAGCTTCTCCGGGGCCGCTGTTCCCAGCTTTTAGCCTACCTGTCTCCTCATATTTGTACCTGGTCATTCTTCTTATCTCTCTTGGGATCTCTTCTTAGACTGTCATATATTTAGTTGTATGTCATCAGAGAGTGTCTGCAAAGAGCCCCCCATCACCTGCTCGCTGCCTCCACTCTTAGGGCCCGTTATTTTACTGTGGTTTTAGTTTTTATTAAAGCACTTACAATTTTTAATGATCTGTTTATCTGTATGTGTGTATACATGTCTGTGGGAGGTTATGTGCACAGGAGTGCAACTGCCCTCCAAGGCCGGGAGAGGGTGTTGGATCCTTATGTCCACCCAGTGTGGGTGCTGGAAACTGAACTGGAGTCCTCTGCTAGAGCAGCATATGCTTTTAACTGCCGAGTCATCTTTCCAGCCCAGGACTTTCACGTGAATACTAATGAAAGGCCCTGTCTGACTCTGGTCCAGGTTAGCACTCCTGAATCTCAATCCTAGAAAGGCTAGACTGGCCTGGTGCATGGAAATTATAGGGCGTTCACTACAGGATGATATGGAAGTGACCCATGCCCTTTACCCCAGCAAGACAGGAAGAGCCAGTATAGGACAGACTCTTGACTATGAATGGAAGGTTTGGGATAGGGGTAGGGATGGTCTCGGGGGGTGTGCTGTGACAGATCATGAAACTGTTCCTGAGAATGAGTCACAATGGTAACAGACATGTGTGTCATATTCTGTTCTTCTGTAGCCCCATGAAACAGGTGTTACATCCATCTCTATTCCATAGACGGAAGACCAAGGCTCAATGAGGTGAAGGACTTTGCCTTAAGTCCCAGCCAGAAAGCTGTGGTTCACGTTATGTGGAGAGAACTGACTGCCCAGGGTTCTCCCGGCTGCCTCGGTTCCAACGTTAGCCCCCCTCTTGCCCCTCTAGAGAGAAGCTTGGCAACGTCGAGTCAGTTTTCATCATAGACCCTGAAGATGCAGCGCTGCTCTTTTCAAATGAAGGTCCCATCCCGGAACGATACCTCATCCCCCCCTGGGTTGCCTATCACCAGTATTACCAGAGACCCATAGGGGTCCTGTTTAAGTAAGTCCTGAACCAACCTAGGGTGTGTGTCTAGAGGGAGGTGGTGGGGAGCAGAGGAGAGGGAGTAGTTGGTTCCTCTCATCCTCCTACCTCCATAAGATGAACAGTGGTAATGGTGGTGGTGGAGAACTGCCCTGTCAGTTTCCAGGGAAATGTCAGGTTGAGGGGGTCTTCATGGGCAATGAAGGACCTTGCCAAATTCTCATTTATTGCTTTAATCTTGAAATGCCACCTTATTACATCTTGTGCCAGCTCAGAGGCAAGTAGAATGAGGTCCTACCACAGCCTGAAGGGGCGGTGCGATAAAGCATAGTAGACACTGGTTTCTAGCAAACTGCCCATTGAAAAATTTAAATGTGACCAGATCAAAAGTCGGTGAGACCCTGGAACACATGGGATGCTCATCCACTGTGGTGGGTGTAAAAAACAGGCTTCTATGTGGACAGTTGTCGGAGATTATCTCCAGAAATGAACTATTCACACAGCACTGTGGGACACACGCTGCCGCAGAACGTCACTGAGGGGAATAGACAGCTTGCCCCAGTGTTGTCTGTGGTAGCAAAATTCAGGAGGAGGGTGAATGAGCAAAAGGGGGCGGACGCCTGTCGTGGAGCAGCGACTGGGGCCCCACAAAGCAACTGTTTGGAAATGTCAAACTGAGAGGAGAAAGCAAGTCCCCTAACACTGACACTTGTTTTTCAAAGCTTAAAATAAATTTGTGTAAGCCAGGTATAGTGGTGTATGCCTTTAATCCCAGCACTTGAGAGGCAGAGGTAGGTGGATCTTTGTGAGTTCAAGGCCAACCTGATCTACATAGTGAGTTCCAGGCCAGCTGAGGCTATAGGAAGACTTTGTCTCAAAAAGACCCCCCCAAAAAAGTTTGTGTATAAGTGTTTTGCGTGTAAGTGTACCATGTGCATGCAGTGCCTGTGGAAGCCAGAAGAGGACATCAAATCCCTTGGAACTTGAGTTACAGATGGTTTGTTAGGCACCATGTGGGTGTTGGGAACAGAACCAGAGTCTTCTGCAAAAGGCCCCAAGTATATATGTATTTTTACAGTATCTTTTAGGAGTAAATGTAGGTTGGGTAAAACCATACACAAACAGAGTAAGGGATCAGGCTGGAGTTCCCTGGGTGGAGAGCAAGGGATGTTATAATAAAGTGTTTATAACAAACATTCTTGTTTTTTGAGATGGGTCTCTCTGTAGCTGGTCTGGAACTCACTATGTAGAGCAGGCTGGCCTGGATCTCACAGAGATCCACTTGCCTCCGCCTTCTGAGAGTTGGGATTAAAGGTTCGGATCACCAGGACCAGCTACAAAGAGCATTCTTAAAGAAACTCCCCAAATTGATTTTTATATATTAACTGAGATTTGTTTGCTTTTTTATTTTTTAATTACATTTATTTGCATTTGTGTATGTGTATGTGTGTGTGTGTGTGTGTGTGTGTGTGTGTGTGTGTGTGTGTGTCTGTGTCTGTGTCTGTGTGTGTCTGTGTCTGTCCATGTCATGGCGTACATGTAGAAGTTAAGGAATAACTTTTGGGAGTTATTTCTCTCCTTTCATCATGTGGGTCCTGGGGATTGATTGAATTCAGATCCTCAGGCTCGAGCAGTGAATGCTTTTATCAGCTGAGACACTCACTGACTGCCCTGAACTGAGGTGTTGGGTTTTTATTTTGTGGTAGAGTCTTACTATGTAGACCAGGCTGGCCTTGAACTGATAGAGATCCACCTCCCTCTGTCTCCCAAGGACTGGAAATACTGGCATGAGCCATGGTGCCTGGCCCTGAACTGAGGTTTTTGATTAAATGATTCTGAGTAGCTGAGTTCCCCAACACAGTGACTGCCAGAACACGTGGGGAGGTGGGGGTAGACATGTCAGTCAACTTCACTGGTGTGCAGATGGGAAGGGGGGAGAGAGAGGCCTTCAATGGCAAAGGTAAGTGACGGCCAGAAGGCAGGGGAAATGGTATGGAAGGTAGGCTTGGAGCTGGCAGTCTGAGAGATATGCCCAGGCTGATTCTGATTTCTGGTTGCTGGTGGCAGCAGCCAGGATGGTGGACAGTCAGGGTTTTGGGCTTTGTCACGTCACCATCTTTCTTCCCTTCTCTCCTAGGCCAGGCAGGGCAGGGAGGAGGTGGGAGGTGCTGGGTATGAGGAGAAGGGGAGATGCTGATGCTGCAGGCTCTGGGTGTTAGCTCAGCCTCTCTGGAGAGCACTGAGCCAGCCTCACTGTGCCAGTGCTCTCCAGAGAGCCATAAGGTGGGGAACCTATGTTTGTCCAGGAATTCAGAAGCTTGGAAGAAAGACCGAATGGTCCTAAACCAGGAGGTAATGTCTCCTGAGGCTATCAAGAACTTCATACCCATGCTGGAAGGCATAGCTAAGGACTTCGTCGGAGTCCTTCACCGACGGATCAAGCAGCAGAACTCCGGAGATTTCTCAGGGGACATCAGTGATGACCTGTTCCGCTTTGCCTTTGAGTGTAAGGGTTTTGCCCCTGGCTGGCAGGAGCTGGGGTTGGGGACTAGCACTCACTCTGCTACCAGCACAGACCCTACAGTTGTTTTGACTGGCTTCAGGACATACTCTAATGTCTGTCACCTGGGAGGTAGCCCGGTCCCTCTCACCTGATACTCATGTTGTAGGGGTCCCCAAACATAGGTCTTCTACACCACCATCCTCCACAAGCCAGAGCTTGGCTTAGTCCTTCATACTGATTGGGTAGGAGAGAGGAGGCCCTGGGTGATTGATGTGAAGCAGGTACTGAAGAATATGTAGGAGTTACCCTCCTGACTGTAAAGAAATCAGGTAGCGGGCTGGAGAGATGGCCTAGCGGTTAAGAGCACTGACTACTCTTGCAGAGGACCCGGGTTCGATCCCCAGCACCCACAAGGCAGCTGAGAACCATCTTTAACTCCAGTTCCAGTGGAATCCGACGCCTTCTTCTGACCTCCACAGCATTGCATGACACGGGTGCACCAACCTACATGCAGACAGTACATTCATACACATAAATAAATAAAATGAAAAAAAAAATAAATAAAAGAAATCAGGTAGCATAGGCCAGAGGGGCTTGAAGGAGATCAGGGGCAGGGGTATCTCTGTGAGACCCAGGACAGCCTGGTCTGCATAATGAGTTCCACGTTAGCTGAGGCTACAGGGAGACCCTGTCTCAAAAAGACCAAATAAATAATGTAAGTAAATAAATAAATAAATCTAAAAAAAAAAAATCTAAATCCTTTGAATGGTAGTTGAGAAAAACTTGAGCTTGTTTTGACCCTCTGAGTCCAGCTAGATAACCAATTCCCCGGGAACTTATGTACCCGGTTTCCCACCTGATCTGTTTCAGGAAGCATATAGCAAATCAAGTCGATTACAGTGAGAAATCCCTCTCAAACAGCTTCACCCTAGGGCTCAGGTTGTCACCTGGGTCTGCTAGAGACCCTGCTTCCCACCACAGCTCCCTTTCAGGGTCGTTCCCACATGCCTTCGAGGGGCCTGGATGCCGGCCAGAAGGACAGGCCGCTTCCAGCCTACGTCTTTAGCTCTTGGCTCAGGACTCAGTTTCTTTGCTGGAGGAAGCAGAGGTTGGGGGAGAGTTCCTGGGGGTGGGGTAACAGGTGGAGGAGATGCTGGGAGCTGAGGCCCTTAGCCAGGTTGGAGAGCTCCTGGGTGGGGTAACGGGTAGAGGAGATGCTGGGAGCTGAGGTCCTTAGACAGCCAGGTTGGAGAGCTCCTGGGGGTGGGGTAACGGGTGGAGGAGATGCTGGGAGCTGAGGCCCTTAGACAGCCAGGTTGGAAGGGAGTCCTCAGCCTCAGCCTCCACTTGCAGCCATCTCCAGTGTTGTATTTGGGGAGCGCCTGGGGATGCTGGAGGAGACCCTGGACCCTGAGTCCCAGCGGTTCATCGATGCGGTCTACCAGATGTTCCACACCAGTGTCCCGATGCTCAGCCTGCCCCCGGAACTCTTTCGACTCTTCAGGACTAAGATCTGGAGGGACCATGTGGCTGCTTGGGATGTGATTTTCAGTAAAGGTGAGGACTCTTTTGGCTGTGCTCAGATGGGCTCAACAGATCAAGGGAGTGCATGCCCGGTGGGGGCTCCTGGCTGCCTCCTTGTCCGAAGATTTGTAATTGGCCACCAACTTGCCTTAGAGGAAGCTAGTCTGGTGGGCAGGGAGGAGTATTGGGTCTGGAAGCTGACTGTGGGGATGACTCAACTTTTTTTCTGGAGAAAAGGGAGTAAAGATATCCATGGTGTTTCTTAAGGAGCTTGTGATGGAGGAGACAGACTAGAGATGGCTTAGTGGTTGAGAGCACTTGTTGCTCTTGCAGAGAACCAGAGTTTGGATCCCAGCACCAACACAAGGGGCTCACAACCACTTGTAACTCCAGCCACAGTGGATCCAATATCCTCTTCTGGCTTCTCCAGGCATCTGTATGCAGGCGCACATATACACATGTACATAAACAATAAATTGTTTTCAAAATTATTTATTTTCTGTGTATGAGTATTTGCCTGCAAATACGTAAGTGCACCCATGTCATGCAAAGCCCATGGAGGCCAGAAGAGGGTGTTTGATCCATAGAACTGGAGTTACAAATGGTTTTTAGTTTTAGCCAGGCGTGGTGGCGCACGCCTTTAATCCTAGCACTTGGGAGGCAGAGGCAGGTGGATCTTTGTGAGTTCAAGGCCAGCCTGGTCTACAGAGCAAGTTCTAGGACAGCTGGGGCTACAGGGAGACCCTGTCTCGAAAAGACCAAAACAAAAAACAAAAAAAACAACAAAAAAAATGGTTTTTAGTTTCTATGTGGGTGCTGGGAATCAAACCTGGGTCCTCTGGAAGAGAAGCCAGTAGTCTTAACTGCTAAGCCATCTGTCCAGCTCCAACAAAAAAGATGTCTTTTATTTTATTTTATTATTATTTTTTATTTTTTTATTTATTTCTGTATGTGTATGAATGTACTGCCTGCATGCAGGTTTGTGCACCGGTGTCGTGCAATGCCGTGGAGGTTAGAAGAGGGTATTGGATTCCCCTGGAACTGGAGTTCTCCTGGAATTGGAGTTTCAGATGGTTCTCAGTCGCCATGTGGGTGCTGGGGATCGAACCCGGGTCCTCCGTAAGAGTGGTTGGTGCTCTTAACCACTAGGCCATCTCTCCAGCCCCCCAAAAGATGTTTTTTTAAAAAGTAGTTCATAGTCAAGCATGGTGGTGCATACCTTTAATCTCAGCACTCCTGAGAGGTAGAGGCAGGCAAATCTCTGAGTTTAAGACCAGCCTGGTCTACATAGTAAGTTCTAGGACAGCTGGGAATACAGGGAGAACCTGTCTCAAAAAGGCTAAGAATGTTCTAGAGGGTTGAGGGCCAGTGTCGGAGTCACGGCTGCTTGGGTGTCAAGAGGTTCGGTGGGAAGACTGGGCTATGGGAAGTGACTGGGATGTGGTGGAATCAAATGCCACCTTTGCCACTAACACCCAGGTAATCTTGGCCAAATGACTACCTCTTACCTTCCATTTTCTTCTTTGAAAAGTAGGGGTGATACAGAGAGTTCTAGTCAAGACTTAAATTCTGAAGCAGGTGTGAAGGGCTTAGAACAAAATAGGTGCTTAGTAAAACAGCAGCCTACCAAGCAGGAGCTCCAGAATCCCCAGCTCTTGGTGGCCCTGAACCCCCAACAGATGGCCTTCCCTCCCTGCAGGGAGCTTCACTGTCCTTCCTTCTACCCCACAGCTGAAGAATACACCAAGAACTTCTCTTGGGCCTTAAGGCATAAACAAGACTTCAGCAAGTATCCTGGTGTCCTCTTTAACCTGCTGGGAGGGAACAAGCTGCCCTTCATGAACATCCAGGCCAACATTATTGAGATGCTGGCTGGTGGGGTGGACACGGTGAGTGTTGTCTGGCCCAGTCTGATCTGTGCCCATGGGCACCTTCTCCACCAGCTGTGTTGTCTGAAGCCTTGCTGTTTAGGCCACAGTTTGGCATTTCCTGGATGGATACACCTCCCTCTCTTGGCTCCAGACTTTAAACACTAGTCCCCTGATGAGGTCAAGGTCCTATCTCCTACCACAACCCATGGGCAAGATCTGAGGCTGATCTCCCTGTGATAAAGATAGGAATTACATGGGTATAGGTAGGGGGTTCCAAGTCTTGCATAGATTTTTTTTTTTTTTTTGGTCTTTTTGAGACAGGGTCTCGCTTTAGTCCCAACTGGTCTGGAACTCACTGTGTAAACCAGGCTGCCCTTGACTCACAGAAATCTGTCTGCCTCTGCTTCCCGAGTGCTGGGATTAGAGGCATGGGCCACCACCACACCCTATTTGTTTGATTGTTGGTTTGTCTGTTTTAGCTCAGGGTGGCCTTTACCTCACTATGGAGGCAATTATGATCTTGAACTTCTGGTCCTCCTGCCTCTACCTGCTGAATTCTGGGATTGCAGGCGTGTGTGTCGTCTTGTGCAGTGCTGGGGTCAAATACATAACTTTCTGGGTGCTTGGCTGAGTACTCAACCAACTGATCCATAGCTTTCTGTGAGCTCTGCCAAGCACTCCACCAGCTGAGCTTCACCCTCATCCTCCTTGCGTGGCTTTTTGTTTGCTTGAGACAGAGTCTCACTCTGTAGCCTAGGCTGGCCTGGGATTCACTCTGTAGCTCAGGTTGGCCTTAAACTCACAGTGATCTTCCTGCCTTGGTCTCCCAAGTGCTGGGGTCACAGGCATGGGCTACCATTCCCAGCTTTCTTTGTAGATTCTTTAAAGGTGTTGAGAGAGATGGCTCAGTGGTTATGAGCACTGGCTGCTCTTGCAGAGGACCCAGGTTTGGTTTCTAGCACCCACATGGCAGCTAACAACCATCCATGATTCCAGTTCCAGGGACTCTGACTCTTCTGGCCTCTGTGGGCATTGCGTATATGTTGTGCACTTACATACATGCATTCAAAATATTCATATACATAACAATTAGTAGAAATGTTTTGAAAGGTGAAAGCCTGTTTGGTGGAGGTTCAGCTGCTAGAGGGCCAATCCCCCAAGCCTGGACCCCCAACTCTGAGTGCAAGTCATGGCTCACCAGAGAAATAGGACCTCAGGAAATTTAGGGTCCAGTGCAATCAGCCCTGGGCTCTGCCTTCCAGGACCTTTTATTGTCTCCTTCTCCCCTTTCAGACCACAGCATCCCATGATGCCATCCAGGTCCAGAGCCATCTATGGAGCAGCCCAATGCCCCAGAACTCCTCTTCCTCAACACTCAAATCTGTGTCCTCAGCACCTTCCCTTCTTGTGCACTATGGGACACTGAGAGCTAATCAGACAGTGTTAGGAAGGATTAGGATGGGGGGGGGCTGTGCCACCAAAGGTGAGCCCAAGGGGCCTCCATTATTCTCATGGTTCAGAGATAGGAAGCTGGTAGTCTCAGGAGCTTGAGCCACAGTAATAGAACAGCACAGACCAGCGGTTACAATAGAACAATAGAACAATAGAACAGCACTGACCAGTGGTTACAATAGCCACAGTAATAGAACAGCACAGACCAGCAGTTACAATAGAACAATAGAACAGCACTGACCAGTGGTTACAATAGCCACAGTAATAGAACAGCACAGGCCAGCGGTTACAATAGCCACAGTAATAGAACAGCACAGACTAGCAGTTACAATAGAACAATTGAACAGCACAGACCAGCAGTTACAATAGACACAGTAATAGAACAGCACAGACCAGCAGTTACAATAGCCACAGTAACAAAACAGCACAGACCAGCAGTTACAATAGCCACAGTAACAAAACAGCACAGACCAGCAGTTACAATAGAACAATAGAACAGCACAGACCAGCGGTTATAATAGCCACTTGTTTTCTCACAGTTCTGGAGGCTAGAAGTCCAATATCAAAATGTAGCAGGATTGGTTCATTCTGGGCCTGATTCCTTGTTTAGAGATGATCATCTTCCTCATGTCTGCACATGTGTGCTGTCTTTTGGCTTCCTCAAAGGACATCAGCTATTGGGTCAGGGCCTATACCATCGTCTTTTTAAAAAAAAAAAAAATTCCATTATCTCCCTAAAAGGCCAGTTTCTAAATGCAGTTGTGTTTGTTATAAGGTAATAGGAGTTGCAGCTAACATGTGTGGAGCTGGGGCTGGAGGAAGGGGCACAATTCAGCCCACAGCACTGAGGTAGGGGTGAGAACATACCTGTCACATGTTGCAGGGCTACATGGCAGAGGCATGTACAACTACTGACCACTGAGGAGAATTGCTTAAGGAGAATTGCTATTGCTTGGGGCAGGGGGTTGATTCAGTAGTGGTCATGAGACTACCCTCTTAGGGCAGCAGCTTTGATTACAATTGGGGTAATTATCCCTGTTTGAGGGAGGTAGGGCAGCCCTATCTTGGGGTGGGCTGCCTGCAAGAGTTGGCTGTTCCTAGACTCTTGATATTATCTCAGTTCCTCTTATCTTGGTGTCTTCAGCCTTGAAGGAGAAGAGATAGTTTAGGTCTAGTTAGGACTAATGAACCCTGGTCACCAATGTTTAGACACTTACTCTTTGAATGATTAAATGATGTTTTGAGCAGAGTTGAGAGGAATTGACCCAAAGCTGAAGATTTAAAAAAAATTTTTTTAATTTTATTTCCGTATGTGTATGAATGTATTGTCTTCATGCAAGTCTGTGCACCCGTGACGTGCAACACCGCGGAGGTCAGAAGAGGGTGTCGGACTCCCCTGGAACTGGAGTTCTCCTGGAATTGAAGTTTCAGATGTGGGTGCTGGGGATCGAACCTGGGTCCTCTGCAAGAGCAGTCGGCGCTCTTAACCGCTAGGCCATCTCTCCAGCCCCCAAAGCTGAAGATTTTAGAAAAAGCTGGGCCAGTGCCCACCACATCACTGCTTCTTTTTAAAAATCTTCATAAAGAAGCAGTGATGTAGTGGGCACTGGCCCAGCTCTGACACAGTCATTTTACTTTCCCTTTGAAAGCAAAGACGCCAAATTTTATCCTGCATTTTGCTGCCCGTCAGATGTCTGCGGCCTAGGAATTCTTTGCTATTAGTAAAAGCAAACATTGTCCCACTATGGGACATACTCTTGTCAGAAGAGGAAATGGGGCACAGAGAGGTTAAGTGACTTAGCTGAGGTCACACAACTAGTAACTTAATGAACTACATTTAAATTTTTTGTTTACTTTTATTTTATGTGTATGTTTTGCTTGCTTGTAAGTACATCCATAAGTGTGATGCCCACAGGGGCCAGAGGACTGCATCGGATATCTGGGAACTGGAGTTACAGGGGGTTGTTAGCCACCATTTGGGTATTGGGAACTGAACCCAGGTCCTCTGCAAGAACAGCCAATGCTCTCAACTGCTGAGCCATCTCTCCAGCCCCCATGAACTACCTTTTAAAGCAAGTATCTCTGAATACCTACATTTCACATATATACATTATACATATATACATATATATAAATATATATAAATAAATAAATAAATATATATATATATATATATATATATTTCTTTTTAAGACAGAGTCTCCCTGCAGCCCCAGCTGGCTTTGAACTCACAGAGATCCACCTGCCTCTGCCTCCTGAGTGCTGGGATTAAAGGCATGCACCACTATTATCTACTCTGCAGTAGGTCTTGGAGGCTGTGAGATAATCATAAACATTGTTGAAGTTTTGAAGGAATCTGTGTTTGCTTCCTGGGGTAGGTAAAGGAATAATTCCAGGAGGAAGAACTGCCCCGGGGAACAACTCTGGGCCTTGGCCTCTGTGTAGCTAGAACACTAGGTAGGTATTGCAGAAGTTTCGGGGGGATTATTAGAGGAGCAGAAGGTTCCACAGGTCAGGCCAGAACCTCTGTGTTTTATGTGAGGAATGACTAGGTGACAATTTCTTCATTGTCTTTGTTGGAAGGAGGTGTCTAGACCTCTTGGATAGAACTATAATTCTTGGTAAGATAAAGTACCAGCAATTCATGTCCCTGGCCCTGGGAGGGAGGAGGCTCTAGGCTGAGGCCTCAAATTGGCTTAATCTATCATCTTGGAGGTATTTGGGACCCTGAGGGTTCAAAGAGGGTCTCTGATCCCTCCAGTGGGGGACCAACGGCTACAACCTCTGGTTCATGCTGAGTACTTTATTAGTCCCCAAATGCCCCTCATATGAATTACAACAGAGATGGAGAACAAATCTGTGGCCTGGTTTCAGGACTCTTGAGCCTTACTTAAAGCTCTGATGGGGGGGGGCAGCTGTTGTTAAGATTTAGACTTCTGCAGGGGAGCAGGTAGTTGTCATTCCTGGGATTTCAAAGGAATGGTAGCCGCTTATGTGGACAAACCTTATAGACGTATAAATGTAGTTTCTGGAAGCCTCTGGAGTCCTCCCTCTAGAAGGCATTGGCATTATGGCTGACACTCTGTAGGCTGGGCAATGGATGGGTACTGGTGTTATCCAGGATGAAGGTGAAGGAGGGAGAGGTGTTGCCCTATATATTTCTGCCTGGCATTGAGACAGGGTGTCAGATAGCCCAGGCTGGCCTCAAACTTGCTATGTAGCCAAGGATGATCTTGAACTTTTGACCTTACCTCTCCAGTGCTAAGACTACAGGTGCACAGCACCATACCAAGTTTATGCCGTGCTGCAAATTGAACCCAGGGCCTTGTGCGTGCTACGTAAGCACTCTCCTATTGCCTTCATCCTTCGCTCTCTCTCTGGGTGCTGAGAAACCCTTCTTGGATGTTTCACTTTCAAAGGTTTTGTAGATGTTCTTGGTAATGGGGAGGGAGAGAGAGAGAGAGAGAGAGAGAGAGAGAGAGAGAGAGAGAGAGAGAGAGAAAGAGAGAGAGAGATTTTTAGTTTGGGTCATAAAATTTTGAGATGCCTTGAAGTGAAGGGCCCTCCTCACTTCTGTAACCCATGTACTCCCACCAGACATCCATGACCCTGCAGTGGCATATGTATGAGATGGCACGCAACCTGAAGGTGCAGGAACAGCTGCGGGCAGAAGTTCGAGCTGCTCGGCGGCAGGCCCAGGGAGACTTGACCCAGATGCTACAGTTGGTGCCGCTCCTCAAAGCCAGTATCAAGGAGACATTGAGGCAAGCGCTGTGTCCCTGTGTCTTCCTGCCTCAGCCTTGAGGACGGGTTCCAAGGGTGGGTCAGTGGGGGAGACTGGAAGCTGGAAGGGACAGGTGGGGCTGAGGAGACAACCAGAGCCGTGTCCTGCCTTCGTCCCCCCCCCCCTCCCCCCGCCCCAGGTGCTGCAGCAGGGCCTGAGATGTCATGCTAGTATGGAAATGGAGGTGGAGGGTGTGGCCTTGGGCTGGGCTCTGGGGCCACTCATTTCTGAGGCCCTCTTTCCACAGACTGCATCCCATCTCTGTGACCTTGCAGAGGTATATTGTGAATGACCTGGTACTTCGTAATTACATGATTCCTGCCAAGGTAAGACCCAGAGGCTCTGCCAGACAGATGGAAGATAGTAAGGCTGAAATTGTAGGCAGATGTGGCCAGGAGGGTTCTGTCCAGGTCTGTGTTCCTGGCACTGGGTGCTGATGGGACTCTCAGTTTGCATGAAGAGCAGCAGTGGTGGGCACAGTGGGTAAAGAAACAGGAGCCCAGGGTTAGGAGGCAAACCTCACTGGTCTGCCTGTGTTGGAGGGGGGACAGGGGTTGAGAAAGGCCTTTGGATTATCCTTAGCAGTGTGGTTCATGAAGGGGCGGGGCCTTGTTTGAAATCACGAAGTGGGTAGAATGTCCTGTTCTGTCCCAGGTGGCTGGGCAGCCAGGCTGGGGTCCCAAGGAGGGTGGGGGTGGAGATGCATTTAGGACTGTGGGAGCTGAAGCCACTCAGGCCTTGACCTCCTTGCCCCTAGACATTGGTGCAGGTGTCCGGCTATTCCATGGGCCGAGATCCCCGCTTCTTCTCCAATCCGATCACTTTTGACCCAACTCGTTGGGTGGAAAAAGGCAAAAATGTCACCTATTTCCGGGACCTGGGCTTTGGCTGGGGTGTGCGGCAGTGTCTGGGACGGCGGATTGCAGAACTGGAAATGACCATCTTCCTCATTAGTGTAAGTGAGGCTTGGGGACATGTCATGCCCTGGGTTTTCCCTGGCTCTGATGACATCACCAACCTTCCTCCGGTCACCCCCAGAGTCCAGGGAGTGCAGGGCTGGCCTCATCTATCTCTTACAACTCCCAGGTACTTCCTCTTTTGTCACCTCACAAGTCCCCCAGGTATCTGTTCCCACTCTGGAGACTGGGTGGAAGAGGGTTGCTAAAGACTAGTTAGACTCAAGGCCTAAATCCAGGGAATGGAGTTCCCAGGGCCCGTTCAGGTGTGGTGAGGGCTTGAGCATGGTGTGCTCCTTTGAGGTCCTTAGACCATACTCAACAGGCCCTGCCTGCAGGTGGGAGGGTGTGATCTGGGAGAGACACATCCCCCCTCCATTCCTTAAGCTCACCTCTCTCCTCAGGTGCTAGAGAACTTCAGAATTGAAGCCAAACAGCTCTGTGATGTGGAGAGCAAGTTCAACCTCATCCTGATGCCTGAGAAGCCCATCTTCCTCAACTTCCAGCCTCTCAAGCAGGACTCGGCTCTACCATGAACAGAGAGGGTGGGATTGCCTGGGCCCCAGGCCAGCAGTCATGCGTGGAGATGGCGGTCACGTGCCGGGGCAGGGGAGGGTTAGATCTCCATGCCCCTCCAGCTGTCAATGGACATTTACCCAGCTTAGTGGAGCCCTTCCCCCATCCCTGTCTCCCCCTTACTCATCCAGGAAGGCAATAAACAGCTGAACTATGAGGAGTGTTTTTATTTTTATCAGACTCCTAAGGGTTCATCACCCCTGTGAAGATACAGTCTACTTCCTGTCAACAGGGAGATGGGGGCATGTAGGGAGGTGGGAAGCAGCTACCATCCCAACTGTGACCACCCACCGCTCAGGAGCCAGTAGAATCTGCTCTAAGCTTCCTGGGTAGGGATGAGTCCTGGGGGGTGGGGTAGGGGGCCAGTGCCGCTAGGAAGGGAGGGGGGAGGGGGCCGGTGGAGCCAGGCCAGGAAGGGGGGAGGGGCCAGTGTGCCGCCAGGACGGGATGGGGGAGGGGGCCAGTGCCCGCCAGGGCCAGGAGGGGGGAGGGGGCGGTGGGGCCAGGCCAGGAAGGGGAGGGGGCCAGTGGGGCCAGGCCAGGAAGGGGGGAGAGGGCCAGGGGGAGGGGGCCAGTGGCCAGGGCCGGGAGGGGGGGAGGGGGACGTGGGGCCAGGCCAGGAAGGGGGGAGGGGGCCAGTGCCGCCAGGCCAGGAGAGGGAGGGAGCCGTGGGGTGGGGGGGGCCGCCAGGCCAGGAAGGGGGGAGAGGGCCAGGGGGAGGGGGCCAGTGCCGCATGGGATGGAGGGGAGAGGGGGGGGTGGGGCCAGGCCAGGAAGGGGGGGAGAGGGCCAGGGGGAGGGGGCCAGTGCCGCAGCTGGGAGGAGGAGGGGGGGGCCGGGAGGGGGAGGGGCAAGTGCCCACCAGGCCAGGAATGGGGGAGGGACCAGTGCCGCCAGGCCGGGAGGGGGAGGGGCGCCGGGAGGGGGGGGAGGGGCCGAGAGGGGGGAGGGGGCCGAGAGGGGGGAGGGACAAGTGCTGCCAGGCCGGAAGGGGGGAGGGGACCAGTGCCGCCAGGCCGGGAGGGGGGAGGGGACGGGGGAGGGGGCTGGTGGGGCCAGGCCAGGAAGGGAGGAGAGGGCCAGGGGGAGGGGGCCAGTGCGCGAGGATGGAGGGGGGAGGGGGCTGGTGGGGCCAGGCCAGGAAGGGGGGAGGGGCCAGATCCGCCACGCCGGGAGAGGGGAGGGGCAAGCACCGCCAGGCCAGGAATGGGGGAGGGGACCAGTGTCGCCAGGCTGGGAGGGGGGAGGGCGCCAGAGCCGCCAGCTGGGAGGGGGGAGGGGAGGGGGGGAGGGTGGAGGCAGGAGGAGGGGAGGGGGAGGGCCCGGGGGAGGGGGGGGACCAGTTCCGCCAGGCCAGAAGGGGAGGGGGCCGGTGGGGCCAGGCCAGGAAGGGGGGAGGGGGCCAGTGCAGCCAGGATGAGAGGGGGGAGGGGGCCGGTGGGGCCAGGCCAGGAAGGGAGAGGGGCGGGGCTGGGCCGGGCCAGGCCAGGAAGGGGAAGGGGCCAGAGCCAGGAATGGGGGAGGGGCCAGAGCCGCCAGGCTAGGAGGGGGAGGGGGCCAGTGCCGCCAGGCTGGGAGGGGGAGGGGGCCAGTGCCGCCAGGCCGGGAGGGGGGAGGGGGCCGAGGGCCGAGGGCCAGTGGGGCCAGGCCAGGAGGTACCAAAGCATCAGAGGATGTAGGACCTGTGCTCTGAGCATAAGGAGCCATGGTGCTCTGTTGGGCTGAGCCCAGGAGCAGCCCCCTGAGGGTTGTGAGGACTTTCTGTTAAGCCCCTCTGACTTGGACATGACCATGTTTGGGGCCTGTGAGTGAGGTGGTGTGCTGACCAGAGGGTGATGCGGGAGGCCAGCAGCTTCGTCGCCCTGCCTCTCACTCCTCCTGTGTGCCTGGTCTTAGTTTTCTCACTGCAGGGGGATATATTCTGTTTGTGCAAGCTCTGGGCCATGGGCAGGGAGACCCCGGATGGTCTCTAAGCACTGATCTCTGTGGCACCTGTCTATCCCCAGCTGGTTTGGAGTCCGTTCTTGTAACTTCTGCTTTCCCCACTCCACAACTCTCTCCCCTGTTTGTTGTTGTTGTTTTCCCTTCTCTCCTTCCTTTCTCTTCTCTGGGTCTGAGTCATCTTTGGCTCAGAAATTTCAAGGCTGAAAAGGGCTTCCTGGCTAAAAATAGCCATCTTTGCACTGGACAGATGATTTAAAGAGGGTTCGAGTCACCCAAAGTCACCCAACATGTTCATATCCAGAACGCAAGCCCTCCTCCTGTCTCTGACTACATTTGGACACAATATCACCAGCTTCAGGCTGGGTGTGGTGGCGCACGCCTTTAATTCTAGCACTGGAAGGCCAACCTGGTCTACAGAGTGAGTTCCAGGACAGCCAGAGCTACAGGGAGACCCTGACACAAAAAGATTAAAAAACATAAAACAACCCCCCCCCAATATCACCAGTTCTGTCCAGCCTTGATTAATAGGATGTCTGACCAGTGCCACAGAACGGTTTGGAGTCTTTTCCTTCCCAAGAGATTCTGAAGACCCAAGCGTGAGTGAAAGAACGTCAGAAGGTAGGTGCTGGGGGCAGAGGAGAAACCTGACCTCTCTTGCATAGAGCTGGGCTCCAGAGGCCTTGCTTCTGGAGGCTACGAGGGGGTGGTCTGTCATGGGGTTTGGTTTTCAAGGTTTGCTGGGAGGCATCAGGCTGCCACAGAGGCCCAGGACCCAAGTAGGGTGTGAGAGGATCAGCTGGACCTGCCTCCCCCTTGCCCCCCCACCCCCGTACTGCCCTGCTCTAGCAAAGAAGAAAACTCTTGTTGAGTTATAGCATTTACTAAAATCATCTTTAGGTTGAGGATGACTGTCCAGCACAGTGGGAAGGAGACCCACTCGAGGCTCAGGTCTGCTGGGGGTTAGAGGTGTCAATCTTGGGCTTGGAGGTCCTGTTGAGCTTTGGCAGCGGGATTTCCAGCTTGGAGGGCTGCCGGATGTCCTTGGAGTAGTTTGAAGCGTCCTGTGACACAGGTGGCAGAAGAGTGAACCCCATCCCCAGGACACACGGCCTAAGGAATCTTGCTTGGCAAGCCAAGCATCTGAGGATCACAAAAGCCTGTGACTTCTGAAAAGCTGCAGTGGATACTGATTTCTCCTGGTTTCCAAGGCAAGGTGAGCCATGTGCTCCCTGTCAGCCCCTCATCCTGACCAAGCTCTGCCTGGGAGCAGTACAGCCTGGGTTATGAGCAAAGTGCTATTAAGTGCTGATAGCTTGAGAGGAGGAGAAACAGTCTTTGCTGAGGGGCTGAGTTTCCCAGGGCTGTACATCCGTGTGTGTGTGTGTGTGTGTGTGTGTGTGTGTGTTAGTTGTGGGAGGCTTATTTGCTCCTAGGAAGTAGGCAATGGGAAGAGGTCCCCAGTGTCAATGTCACCTAAGAACCTACCAGAGTGTCTCCTACAGTGGGAACTGGGTGGGGAGGGCTACAGGTCTGACTACGGACAACGCCAGAGCAGTTCTAGAACATTCTAGAGATGGCTGTACAGGCTATCTCTCATCCACAGTTATCTCCTTGAGGTTCACAACAACCCTGGGAGAAGCGGCCATCCTTGTAGGAGTTCCTACTGGTGGGGAAACGGAGGCCGCTTGAGCACCCAGTTCGTGATGGCAGGAACTCAGCCCAGGACCTCTGATACTCAGCCCAGGAGCTGGCCTCCAAGTTTTCCTCAGAGCCTAGTGTCTTGGGGACAGGGTGGCTTCCAGCCCCACCACCTGGACCCCCAAAAGCCCTCTGGAAGGGCCACTCACAGGCTGGCCTATGATGATGGAGTTCGAGGAATGTCCAAAGCCGTGCCGTTGCTCCTGTAGGCGCGTGGCCAGGTCTTGCTTCTCGCGTCCCCAGCGCCGAGCTGAGTCCTCTATCTGCAAGCATGGAGGGGGCAGTTGGAGGACCAGGAGGCAGCAGCGCTCCTATTAGGGCAATGAAACTCGAGCTTGCTCTCTGTGCAGAAAGCGAAGTTCTGGACCCTGTGGGCTTGACAGCTCCCCAAGATACCTCAGTAGTAGCAGAGGAGAGGGGCCAAGCGAGCCCCCTAAGAGAAGACAGACCTTCTCTGCAGCCCAGTGGAGCCCTGATCCCGAGTCCACACTGAGTCTTGACTCTGGTCACAGACTAAGGCTGCCCTAGTCGCACGCTGAGTCTGACCCTGGTTGCACACTGTCCTGATCACATACTGATCCCCAGCTGCTGTCACTGTCCAGAGCCGGTCACAGGATGAACAGTAAGCCTCATCGACCTGTGCACCTCACCAACCTGGTTTTCCAGAGATAAGATCCGATTCTGAGCTTGTTCCAGCGTGGCCAGGAGGCTAAACTTGTCCGAAGTACCGCCAAGGAGATCCTGGGGAAAGCAGACCCTCATGTAAGGCCCTAGCTGGGGTAGGGAAGGAACGAGGTGCTGTAGGAAAACCCAGCCGGGCGTGGGTTCCAGACCGAGCTGCTGACGCAGAGCCTTGTGCCCTGGCTGCAGAGGGCTTGGTGTGAACTCTTTTCCCTAATGGTTTCCCCCACAGATTTGGGGATCCGACTTTATTTTATATTTTTAGACACTATCTCATGCATCTCAGGCTGGCCTCAGACTCATTATGTATCAAGAATGACTTTGAACTTCTAATCTTCCCGTCTCCACCTCCTGAGTGCTGGAATATAGGCATGTATAGGTTTAGGCAGGCAGGGCTGGAGATCAAATCCAAGGCTTTTTGTGTGCTAGACATCAACAGTCCTTACCTAATGTTTTAACACATCGACGGCTTATATAAAATGCACCAAAAACTCCCTTTTAATGCCTAGGAGGTTGAGCTGGGAGTCTTTTTGAAGAGCGAAGGCTCAGTGAAGCAAGGATATGAGCTTCCCACACTTTACCTGGCTGCTCACCTATCAGTACCTTCCAAACAGAACTTACCTCTTAGGATGAAGAGAAACACGCACTTGTGTCCCCTTGCTGCCATAACTCCAAATACGGACTTTGGGTTAGTGTACAGCAGGGACACCTGGAACAGCCTGGGCAGTGGAGGGGCCCTGGGACACCCACCTGTGTAGGCAGGGTCTCTGAGCACCTGGAGTGACCTGGGCCATCTGGGCCTCGTAGCCTCTCTGCCAAGTCTCCACCTGCTCCCAACTCCCCGGGGTCCACCTGGGATGGGAAGATGGCTCTCCAAGGCTGCACCAATCCCAAGAAATGCTCTAGAAGGAAGTGCTGAGAGGGTCTTGGAGGGGTCCAGGTGGGAACTGGACAGGTGGCGCTGGTTAGGGGTCGAGGGTGAGTCAGGATGCTAGGTGATGCGAGAATGTTCTTGGTGACCCTGAGCACTGGGAAGTCCAGCTTCTGCTCTGGATTTTCAACTTTACTCACACTGGGAGTAACTGGGGGCGCTGGCTCTCCAGTGCTGGCAGGCTCAGGCCAGTCTGTGCCAGCAGTTCTTACCGGCAGGGCCTGTTGCTGCAGAATGATGGGGGCTGGCTGCTGCCGGTTCTTTTCCAGCTCCGTCCGCAACCTGGTGTTTTCTGCTAGCAGCACCTTGTAGAGGTCAACAGGTGGGTTTTCTCCCATGGAGGCCAGGTGTGTGCCAGATGCTGTGGCCATGGGGAAGGCTGTGAACATGGGCACAGACGCCTGTGAGATGGGCTTTCTTGCCTCTACATCTCCATCTGCCGCAGCATGTTGCTCCATTCTGCTCCCAAGCCACCAATGGCTCGCCATTGCCAGTGGAATCGGCTGGGTATTCCTCTGGCTGTCACCCTGGGCTGCTTAGAATCTCATCCATTGTTTTCTATGCCCCCCCTCCCCAAGTCATTTGTCCTCCATGTAGTTCTGCTCTTCACCTCCTTTTTCTCTTCCTCCTCTGCTCCTGGTGTGGTCACTCCCAGTCCTCTGACCTGGTTGTTGCCTTCCGTAGACTCTTACCCAGACTTCAAGTAACTGAATCCCTTAGGCTTGTATTGTTTTCGGAAGTCTTTCAGCCCCTCTCCCCCACTTGAAGGCTAAGCCCAGGGTCAGACACATAGAATGTCTAGGGGAGCCTCCCCAGGTGGCCCAAGGAAAGCCTTGGCTTTAGGCTGAACTGATATGGTGTCGCTTTGTTCTTTCCTGCTCATCAGAGCCACCTCTGATTGGCAGTTTCAGGTGGCTGTGGTTTACACCCATGGGGAAAACAGATTGATCTCATCCAAGTGGTTTTGTCTGCTTTATGGAGACGGAATCGTGAAAGATGCAGGGAGGTAGGAAATCAGACCAAGGGTCTTTGAGCTAAGGAGTTGGGGACTGCTGTCTGGGAGGTCCTCTCCTGGGGAAGCCGATCTCTGCTCCCCCTAGCTCCGTGGTCCATAGGGCCTCGACCTGGCTCTACAGTGTCCCTGCGTCCTAAGGAGTTTCCTGGCAGAAAGAAGGGTTCTAGTACCATGGAAGCTCTCAGTGCCCGAGAGAAGAGGGGAATAATACTGAGCTGGGTGTCTCCAGGCCACAGACAGAACTGGGCACTGGCTTCTCTCTGCAGGTTCTCCTGAAGCTGAGGAGCTGTGGGGTAGGAAAACACTGGAGGGTCATTCACCATTCACCTTGCGGAATGGATTCACCGATGGTGGGCTTTCCGAGGGGCCTGGTCTGTGATGCGGGCTCCTTCCTCTCATGCAGCCTCTCCTCCAACACCTGCTCCATCTTCTCAATCACCTGGTAACAGAGACCAAGGCTGAGCTGGTCTGGGGGGGGGGGCTCCCAAACTTGCCCGCCTCCACAGGGGCGCCAACACCTGCCTTCTCCTGGTGCCACACAGTGTCCTCCAGCTTCCTCATCTTCTGCAGGTTCTCCCGGTACTGCTTCAGCAGCAGGGCCTGTGGCTGCTGAGCCTGGTACAGAAGCAGCAGTTCCTTCTCTCGATCATTCTTCTGTGGGGATGGAGGCGGAGAGTGCCTGGGGGTGGCCTGGACCCTGATACCACTGAATCCTCTGCTGGTCAGTCCCCCTGCCCTCGGTGTGTTTCCTTCTCCAGACATTCCTCCCCGAGACTGCCCAGCTGCCCCCTCTGTCCAGCTCACCCGGATCAGCTCGTTCTGCAGGTGCTGCACCCTGTCCCGAAGCCTCTTCATATCCAGATCACTCAGCAGCAGCTTCTGCTTCATGGACACCGCTGGGGTAGTGGGAGTCAGCTCAGGAGTGGGCAGAGGCCTCGGGCCTCCAGCTCTGGAGTGTGACCCGAACTTCAGTCTCCAGTTCCCATCCCTGACAGGTTCCTGCTGGGCACATCATGTGTGTGTGTGTGTGTGTGTGTGTGTGTGTGTGTGTGGTGTGCATGTGTGTGTAGTGTGTGTCTGGAGTGTGTGTGTGTGTGTGGTGTGTGCATGTGTGTGTAGTGTGTGTCTGGAGTGTGTGTAGTGTGTGTTTTGAGAGGGGGAATGAGTGTGGGTGTATATGCAATGTGTGTATGTGTGTGGTGTGTTTGTGCATGTGTGTGTAGTGTGTGTGTCTGGAGAGTGAGTGTGTATGTGTGTGTGCAGTATGTGTGCGCATATGTGTGTGGAGCGTGTGTGTGCACGTGTGCGTGTGTATTCCTGATAGCCCCAGCGCAGTTGCACACACATCTGGAGAAAGCTCCCTCCGTGCAACCTCAGGCTATGCTGCAGCCCAAAACCTAGGACACTGAGGGGTCCAGAGGTCTTTGAGGCCCACGTCCTCACCCAGGCTCTCCTCTTCAGCTCTGCTCTGCTCTTCTTCCATGTCTTGCTGGGTCAGGTGACTTCTCAGCATGCAGTTCTCCCTCTCCAGGAGGTTGGCCTGCTCCCGCAGAGATAGAATGTCTTCTGCCATCTTCTGCATGGCCCTGCGGTAGTTGTTCAACTCCTGTGATCCCAGAGTCCTCAGCTGAACCTTTGCCCCTTCACCTTGTTCCCAGGATCTCCCCTATGTCTGCACTCACAGTGAGCTACTGTCAAGGTCAGTGAGCAGTGTGAGGCTCGAGTGGGCCCCAAGGCTCAGCAATTTGACAGGAAGCCTTAGGACAGCTGTGTGATGTGTCCCCCCAGGGGCCACAGTGACTCCTGATTCTGTGGACAGTAGGGGCTCCCAGGGCTAAGACACCTGGGGAGGAAGGCTGTGGGCAGATTTAAAAGGTTCTGAGCAAATCAATTACTTCCTTGCCTTCTCTCTCCTCCTGCCCCCCTCTTCTAACCCCTTTCCATCTCAGGAAGAGCCTCTTGGAGAGCTCACCAAAGCCACTGCAGGCCTGACCTAGTACCAGCTTCCCGACCAGCCCAGTATCCAGGATGAGACATCTAGGCCCTGGAGTCTCAGATAAGATCTCAGGAGCTGGATACAAGATGGAAGATTCAGGAGTCAGACTCAGTTATTAGGTCCCAGAGGGCACTAAACCTGGTATCAGTGGTCAGTGAGCATGCACCGTGTCCCAGGGCTCCCACTAAGTGCTTTGTGTGCTTGCCTGCATTCAACCTCTGTAAGCCCATGGGGGTGGGGACCATTATCATCCCCATTATACAGATGAGGAAACTGAGGCTTAGAGAGGTGAGCAACCTACTCATAGACAAAACTAATATAATGGGTAGCAGAACAGAGTCTGAAATCCAATCCTGCTGGCACTTGAGTCTGTTTGTATTGTTTTTATGACACTTCAGATGGAACCTAGGCCTTAAACATGTTATGCAATCACTGCCCTATTGAGCTAGATCTCCAACATTCTTTTTCTTTTTAAATTTTTATGTGTATAAATATAAATGTTTGCCTAATGTGTGTATATGCACTATGTGAATGCAGTGCCTACAGAGCCCAGAAGAGAGCATCAGATCCCCTAGAACTGGAGTTACAGATGGTTGAATCCAGCTGCCTCGGCTCCCAGAGTCGCTGGGATTACAGGCTGGCTTCAGTCTCTTCCTGAATTCTGGGTGATCCTGGTATGAGTATCTCACTGAGAAGTAAGAACAAGTTACAAAAAAACTATCAGTGTGACCCCGATTACAAAAAATAAAAACAAATCCAGGTCTGTTTATATATGTTCAGGGCAATTAATAAGCTGGATGTGTGTGTATTTTATGTGTGTGTGTTTGTGCAGGTACATGTGTGTGTTCAACCTTGGCTGCTGTCCACAGGAACACCACTACTCCTTTGACGCAGGATTCTCAGTGGTCTGGAGCCCACCAATTAGGCTAGATTGGCTGGCCAGTAAGCCCTAGGTAGCCTCTGTTTCCACTTTCCCAGTGTTGGGAATACAAACATGTGAACCACCATCCCTGTCATGTACATGGGTGCTGGGGCTCGAACTCAAGGCAAGCACTTGACTGAATGATCCACATCTCCAGCCCTGCGTTTGTTTTATAGATTCTCCACTGTTACAAAGTTACACACTTGAGTGTCTTCGGTCAAAATATAAAAATAAGGTCCAAGGCACACACCACGAATGTCGTGGAAGAGGAGTTTGGGAGGGGTTACAGAGAGAAGAGGAAGTAGGCAAGTGAGCTCATGTTATCTGTGGACTTGCATGCTGTGGGAGGCCCTGTTCCTGTGGGTGGGCCTCCCTGCCCAGGCTGCTCCCAGGCCCCACAATGCTCAGCTTTGCTTCTGACTCTCTGTTGGTCCCCTGCTGCCTGGGAGATCGAGTCACTTCTCATCCACTATCTCCCACCTGTTGCATGGTGGGCCACAGCTTCTAGGATAGGGGTCCCCAAGCAGCAGGGGCTCAGTGGACACCACTTGTCATCTGCCACAGTTGTCTAGCCTTCTGGCTGGAGTCCTTCTGGCTGGTGCCAATGTTGGCTCTATCTCCCTAGCATCTGCTATGGCTTCCCCAGATCTGCACCCATCTGGTATCCTCAGACAGAGTGCTAACTGGGACCCCAAGCCCAGAGACCACACACACACACACACACACACACACACACACTTTGAGGCCAGGGGCATGCCGCATGAGGTCAGAACTTCCTGAGTCTCTGAGCCTTGGAATAAGAGACCCTGGGTCTGCTGAGAGCTCAGGGTGGGCAGAGGAAGCCTGTGCCAGGCTCCTGCCCAAGCAGGTGTAGTGGGAAGACACCATTCTCAGCCTGTTTCGTTTCTGCTATGATGGCGGCTGCAGTCAGCAGACTGCTTCTCCTTTCTTCTCCCTGCCCTGGCCTGCTGCTTCCTCCTCTGCTGAATACTTTACAGCCCGCTACTGATCGGGCCTGTGGCTTCAGAGCCTGGCTGAAGGAAGCCTCTGATATTTCAGCAAAGAGATTCATGCCCCTGTCTCTCTCAGCCTGTTTCAAATTCTTACCATGCTGCTCTCATTAACTGCAGCAGCATCCAAATGGCGTTCTTGGCTTCCGAGGTTATCACACATACACACACACACACACACACACACACACACACACACACACGGGGTGGAGGTGGGGAGGAATGTATTCAAAGACACCGCAGCACAGCTTGTACTCTTAATACCATGGCCTGTCTGGTGTCCAGTCTTCAGTTGTACTTATAAGGAATGATCTAGAATTAACCAACCATCCTGATACAAAGAGATGGCAACACTGTATGGGAAAATGAAGGGAGCATGTGGGACGTTCACATGATCCCAAACCTAACTGGGATGTGCTGTGTGCATGCACTGGAGGGAGACCTAGGCAAGAGGCTGTCGGCCCCTTGGCCCATCCAGTCAGTCTAGGCAGCCCAGTTCTAATTCAGGGGTTTTTCTTTCTGAGGCCCCGCTGTTCCCCATCTTCACGGTCATGGGTGTGAGGATGAGCAGAGCTCTGTACTCTCCCAACAGAGGAAGAACACTGAGATCAGAGCAAGGAAGGCGCAGAGGGAGAGCTCAGCTTCTGGTGAGAGAGCCAGCTGGTCCCTCTAGAGGTCGATGGGTTTGGGGGCTCCGCCTCTTAAAGACTAGCACTGCCTTCGTAAACCCCCAGCCCAGCCCTGCCTGGTCCCCCTGGGAGTGAGATCTCCACAGGAGGAGGGTGTGGGGCCCTGGTTTATTTCCTCTACTCTGGCCAGGACTGGGTGTCTGTGTGAGCCTCAGCCGGCCCACTTGCATGACCAAGTGGGAATCTTGACACTGCAGCTGGCTGGAAGGCCACAGCCCACAAGAGCTGGCAGCCCTGACCTCTGCCCACAGCCCGGAGTGGGGCTATCCGCAGGGCCACACTCTGCGTCAGAGCCCATCCTTGAGAACACACGGGACACCTTGCCCCACATTCTCTACTTAGGATCCTGAGCTTGCAGTCCCCTGTGGCCAGCCTGCTGGGAGAGAGATGGCTGTGTCTTGAGGGGCTCTGACTCTAATGGCACTGTGTCTGACTCCGAGGGCTCTCGGTTCTCTCCATCCTTGCTGACACCTACCACCACCAGGGCCCTAACCCTCAGAGCCTGCCAAGGAGAGAAATATTGGGGGCTCAGGGTTGAGTTTCCCCATTGCTCACGAGTGCCGGTGACCTGTGCTGCATCGTATCCCTTTGTTAGCTCTGGAAGCTGGGAGCTGTCCTTGAACCTGGCTGTCCTCATCAGTTGGATGTGAAGTTAGCCACCAAGGACTGCTGTGACATAAGGGGTCATAGGGCGAGGGCTTTTATAACACTATTCTAGAATGGCCCTGAGCACTAGATCCAGAAGTTCTGATTATATGACGAGTTCCAGTTTATAGAATTCAGGCCCATTTCCACTGAAGAAGAATGGGGGGATTCTCTGGCAAGAGAGAGTCTCAGGGAGAGATGTTCAGCCTCCCCCACCTTACCCAATGGCAATTTAAACACACCATGGCTGCCACCAGCCATGCAGTCAGAAGGGCCCTTGTGGGGAAACTGAGACGGGGAGTAATGTGCCCCACGGACTGTTTACAAAGCCTGTACCCAAAGCAGCACGATAACCCCCTGGGTGGTCAGTGTTTGGCTGAGCATCACTGTGTGCAGGTCTGAGCTGCATTGAAGTGTTAAGTAGAGCTGAGCTATACTGCCCCTGCCAAAATGGTCCCTCCTCTATATCCAGGGGATATCGGGAAGTGCCTGTGGCAGAAGGGACTTCTTGGAGGACCCTTCCCATCCTTGGGAGCCTGGAAAGCTTCCTGGAGGCAGCGAGGATCCAAGCTGCTCTTGGAAGACAGAGGAAGATAGTACTTGGAGGGAGGGACTTCTAAGGAGAGGAGTCAGGGTGTCGAGAAGGGGGGGGGGGGGTTGTGCATGAGGGCAGGGTAGAGAAGCCAGACTCAGGAGCCTGATCGACGCTGCAGGACACTGAAGGACCCGCACTGGAGAGCTGTAAAAAGGGCTCCTTAGTTGCCAAAGTACTAGGGAAAGAAGGAATCCGGGCAAGAGCAGTGCCAAGTGAGATAAAGTTGGACCCTTGCCTGGTAGAGGCAGTGGGCATGGAGACCGGAAGAAGGAGGAATGAGAGCGCATGGCTGGCCAAGCCAAGGCCACAGGGAGTCCTCAAAGAGCACAGTGGTTGCAAAAGGAGGTCGGTGAGGTTGAGCAGGGAACTGCTTTCATCTGGCTTGTTCAGTCCCAAGGTCCCTTGCTGGCAGGTCCAAGGATCTTGGGTGTGGTTTGCCTTTGCTATCACCAGAGGGCAGTCTCCTCCCACCAATGTTTCAGGCTGAAGGACTAATGAAGCCAAGGCCTGACAGCTTGCAGTAAAGAGAAAAGTGCGTTTTGTGGGGCTTCACTGTGCAGCTCTGCCTGCGTACATGTCCCTCTTCTAGGTGGTCCAGCTATCCTTCTAGCCATCCTGCCCTAAAATGCCCATCTCAGGTTATGATGGGACCTTCTGCTGAGAATCAGTGGCGGCTACCTAGGCATTGCATGACACAGGTGCACCAACCTACGTGCAGAGAGTACACTCATACACATAGAAAATAAACCTACATGCAGACAGTATATTCATATACATACAAAAATAAAATTAAAAAAAAAGAAAATAATAAATATTGTGCTGAGGCACAATGACTTGCCTGAGGCCACACAGCAATTCTTGAACCTCAGCTGGGTCCTTTACCAGCTCCAGGGCAGATTATGGGCCTGGGACATAGGATGAGGTTTGGGACAAGACCCTTCTTGAAGCTATCCCGACTCCTCCGACCCAGCCACAGACACCTTATTTACACAGTCAGGAGGAAGCAGGGATGGCTTAGAAGCTTCATCTTTCCCTTTCACATGCCTAAATCTTTGCAAAGACACAAAATTCTTCTTTTTTTTTTAATTTTTATTTATTTATTTTTATGTGTATGAATGTATTGTCTGCATGCAGGTCTGCGCACCCGTGTCGTGCGATGCCGCAGAGGTCAGAAGACGGTCTCGGATTCCCCTGGAACTGGAGTTCTCCTGGAACCGGAGTCACAGACGGTTCTCAGCCGCCATGTGGGTGCTGGGGATCGAACCCGGGTCCTCTGCAAGAGCGGTCATCGCTCTTAACCGCTAGGCCATCCCTCCAGCCCCTAAAATTCTTCTAACCCACGTAACAAGCACCACGGCCATTCAGCCAAGGAGGGAAGCCTAAAAAGTCTTCATGACAGTTCTCCCACTAACCCTAACCCTAAACCTAACCCCAACCCTCAGGGCTTTGGCTGGGTGGACCCTTACCCAGTTTCCTCTGACTGCAGTATAAAAGGGGGTGGGGCATTTGACTTCCCTTGCTGAGGAAGAAGCTGACTGAGGGGAAGAAGGCTGGGCAGTTTTTTGGTCATTTGAACAAGATTGCCTTATTCCCAAGAGGCATGGATACAACTGAATATGTGTGAAGGAGTGTTCTGTGGAGTCCAGGGAGCCAGATCTGGCTGAGGGGACCCGAGATGCCCCTCTTCCCTGTCCTCTCTGTCAGAAAAGACTCCTTCTCTGAGCAAGGTCTCTGCTGGGCAAAGAGAGGTGCTTGCTATGTCCCCAAGGCCTGCGAGCTACTTGGTGACACTACCTGTTCCTGGTGTCCTGGAGCCCTGCAAATCTATTTACTTCAGTGGACGCCTCTGCTCCTGGGGCAGTCAGCCACTAGTGTGTACACAGACTTCCTGCCTAGCAGGTGCATCTCCAGGTTACCAGGGAGGGGCACCTACCTGCCATGGCTCTACCACCTAGTCTGATTTCCACAGCTTCCTCCTCCTCCTCCTCCCCCTCTTCCTCCTCCTCCTCTTCCTCCTCTTTGTCCTCTTCCTCCTCCTTGTCCTCTTCCTCCTCCTCCTCCTCCTCTTCCTCCTCCTCCTTTTCCTCCTCTTCCTCCTTTTCCTCCTCCTCCTCTTCCTCTTCTGCAGGGCAGGCTTTTCTGGCTCTCTCCCCCCTTTATAGTTGGGTCCTTTTACCCTTTCTCTCTGGTTTAGCAAAGATGGCTGAAAATGCTTAGTTTCTTCTCATATTAAGGGGTGGAGTCTAAGTCCCCTTCTCTTAAAGAACAATTAAAAATTATTGCCAGGCGTGGTGGCGCACGCCTTTAATCCCAGCACTCGGGAGGCAGAGATAGGTGGATCTCTGTGGGTTCAAGGCTGGCCTGGTCTACAGAGCGAGCTCCAGGACACCTGGTACTAAAAGGGAGACCCTGTCTCAAAAATACCAAAAAAAGTGTAAAACCAAAAAGAAAAAAAATTATTTATTTAGTTATTTATTTTATGTGTATGCACATAGGTTGGTGCACCCACATCATGCAATGCCATAGTAGCCACCATGTGGGTGCTGGGAATCGAACCTGGGTCCTCTACAAGAGCGGGTCAGTGCTCTTAACCACTGAGCCATCTCTCCAGCCCCAAAGTCCCCTTCTCTTAGAAATGGATGTGGCCGGGGCTGGAGAGATGACCTAGCAGTTAAGAGTGCCGACTGCTCTTGAAGAGGACCCGGGTTCGATCCCCAGCACCCACATGGCGGCTGAGAACCGTCTGTAACTCCAGTTTCAGGGGAATCCGACACCCTCTTCTGACCTCCGCGGCATTGCACGACACAGGTGCACAAACCTGCATGCAGACAGTACATTCGTACACATATGAAAATAAATTTTAAAAAATTAAAAAAAAATGGATGTGGCCTTAGAGACTTGAAAAAAGCAGCAGAATCCATGCAGGGCTCCTTCCTGGGATGCTTGCTGTCCTCCCAGGGAGAAGTCTGGCTGTCCTGGGACTGCCATGCTGGAAGCCCAGCTAACCAGGGTTCGAGTCATAGCAGCACAGACAGCCCTGCTGCTCTAGCCCAGCTCCCAGGTCATCCTCACCGAGGGCCCAGACATGGTAGAGGGCAGGCTTTTCTTTCTAAGCCGCGGCTACATTCCTAACCCCTAAAATTATGAGATGTAGTAATAAAGCTAACTATTTCATTGACAACGTTTTAGAGGTATTTGTTATGCAGCAAGAAACAACTGAAATATTTCCTCTGGCCTTTTGGACAAAGCTTCTCGACAGTTCCCAGATGTGGATTCAGAATGTCAAGGCATTGGTTCTCCTCCTGGAATGGGGCTCTGAGCCCTCTGTCCTTGGCCCACCCAATAAAGCTCTCTTCCCTAACCATTGTGCAGGGGACAAGTACCCTAGAACCAAGTGGCCCCAGAACAGACCTCTTTGTTCCCCTCCATTCAGTTTTGAGCTTGACCACCACCAGAGGGCAGACAAAGCCCCCATGGCTGGGTGTGGACACTGAGGCCCAGACCTGGAGATCTCGTGATGGGGCTGGACCGTGGAGGACTGTGATCCAGGACTCCACAGGCAGCACTGGGGAGGGCTTGCCCAGGAGCTTCTGCAGTGGGGCTTTGGCTGGTGGGAGGCAGCCTGGGGGAGCATGGCCCTGCCCCTGCCTTGGCCCCAGCTTCCCAACCCCACAGACTCTGTAGTGTTTTTCTCTTTCACTTTTTGAGGCAGGGTCTCATGCTGCTGAGGCTGGTCCTCTAGAACTCCGTATGGAGCTAAGGATGAGCTTGATTTCTGATCCTTTCTTCCACCTCCTGGGCCTGGACCACCCTACCTGGTTGTATGTGGTGCTAGGATTGAAACCAGGGCTTTATGCATGCTGAGCAAGCAGTCTGAGCTACATCTCTACTCTAGTTTTGTTTTTACACATTAATCTCCAGGAAGACCAGGTCTTCACCTCTGAGCTCAGCTCTGTTGGGTGGGAGTCCTTGTCCTTAGAGAGCTGCCCGTAGAAGGGTGCGGACTACACTCCTAGAAGTGTAAATAAGAAGTGTAGGTGAGAGAGGGGTCCCTGGCTAAGGCAGGCCGGGACCATGGAACTGGGGCTAGTGTGGGCATTCTCTGCCTGCAGGCCTCCCTCAACCTTGCCAGTCCTTAAGGCTTTACTCTGGGGCTTCATCCTCTTGGGGAACCCTGAAGTAGAAGAGGATGAGATAGCACTGGAGGTGCGGGTTATCTGAGCGCAGGTTGGAGGCAGCGCGCTGCCCGGACCTCAACTTTAGAAGGTGCTCAGAACATACAAGTGGACCTGTCAGAAGGCTGGAGCAGCCCAGCCTGCTCAGCCTGTCCAGTTAGCCAGGTGGGGTATGTGTGGGGTGCCCAGAATGCCAGCCCCAGGAGCTCTGCTTTGGCACAGACAGCAGATGGGAACCACAGCAGGTTCTAGAATTCTGTAGTGGTGGAGGCTAGGGTGGGGAACTGTTTCTCTGAAATCCTGCTTTTCAAATAAATAATTCCCCTTGCCTGTCAGCAGGGCCTCCCAACCACAGCAAATCCATGCAAAGTGCTATTCCACATAGTCTGCCCTACTCTACACAGGCTGCCCTCCCAGGGATAGGGAAGTAGTTGCTTTTCTTTGTTCGGCCCAAGGTTAGAGCAAAGAAACAAAAGCAGTACATTTTCCCTGTCTTCTCTTCTCTCTTTCCTTTTTCCGTAGCAGCAGAGATGGTGTAGAGCAAGCTTTTGTGCTTGGCTTCCTGAAGCTTTGAGGAGCAGCAGGGTCTTGGCCTGCAGCTGACCCCAGCCCTTGTCTAATTGGCCCCTGCAGGAGCCAGGCTCACTAATTGGGCCAGGACCACGGGGCTGGGGCTGGGACCAGGACAGAAACAGGAGCAGGGCTTTCTAAGAGAGTCCTCTGCCCCCGGCCTCCACCAACCTTGTCCAGTACAGGGACAGGGGCACGGCTTTCTAAGAGAGTCCTCTGCCCCCGGCCTCCACCAACCTTGTCCAGTACAGGGACAGGGGCACGGCTTTCTAAGAGAGTCCTCTGCCCTGGCCTCCACCAACCTTGTCCAGAACAGGACAGGAGCAGGGCTTTCTAAGAGAGTCCTCTGCCCTGGCCTCCACCAACCTTGTCCAGAACAGGACAGGAGCAGGGCTTTCTAAGAGAGTCCTCTGCCCTGGCCTCCACCAACCTTATCCAGAACAGGACAGGAGCAGGGCTTTCTAAGAGAGTCCTCTGCCCCGGCCTCCACCAACCTTGTCCAGGACAGGGACAGGGGCAGGGCTTTCTAAGAGAGTCCTCTGCCCCGGCCTCCACCAACCTTGTCCAGGACAGGAACGGGGGCAGGGCTTTCTAAGAGAGTTCTCTGCCCCGGCCTCCACCAACCTTGTCCAGGTTTCAAGGCTCCACTCTGAGCCCCTATTCTCTGGGAAGTCCCTGGGCTAGCCTAGCCATCCGTCACTCTTCCTTTAGGATGCGGCTAGGAGTCCTGCTTCTGCTGATAACAACTTTGGGCTGACCTGGCCTTTGACCCCAGCCCAGGGAAGCCCAGAGCTGGCACTCAGGGGATGACAGAGGAGAGGAGCAGACCCTGCCCCACGTGGCTCTGCTCAGGCCCCACAGAGAGCCTTTTCCCACTGGCCTCTCCTGCCAGTGCCCCCTGGTTAGTGTGACTGCCTCTGATCATGTCTCACAGGGAGGGTCCACAACCCGGCTTTCCCCTTCCTCTTATTTGCAGCTCTGCTCCGACTGCTAGTGGCCCCTGTACCTCTGGGCCTTGCACTTGCACAGTGCAGGGTTCTCCTTAGAGCTCTGCAGTTCTAATCACAAGCTCTGGTAACTTGGGTTGGAGTGGTTGGGGCCACCCCCTGCCAAGCCCTAGCCTGGAGTTAACGGCTTTCTCTTAGATATCTCTTCTCTACTTTCTCCAAAAGCCTGTATTCTGGTCTGGACCCCCTGAACCTGGCTGCGTAGGCTGAGATCTGGTACCACACCTCAAGGTATCAGAGCTATGGTTGGGAACAATGGTTACATCGAGGACCCTCCTTGAATCCCTGCTTTCTTCCTTCTCTGGGTCCTGGATGTGGGCTCAGGTGGCTGGACTGAGGCTGGGGACCCCACAGAGAAGGTTCCTGTGGCCAGGAGTGTCTAGGAGCCCATGTCCTGCCCTCCCCCGCCTGCCTCCCACTTGCAGAGTCTCTGGGAATGCCTTTGCTGGTTGCCTGGCAACACACCCCTACACACCTGCCGGCTGGATGGATTGACCCATCTCCCAGAACCAGTGGGTATGGGGCAGACTTACAGAGCGTCTGTCAAGCAGGCCCTGGGCAGCCTTGGGGGTTGGAGGCGCTGGGTCCCCAGGCTCTCCCATCGGTACCACCAGCAGTCCTATTCCCCAGATGGGTCCTCAGGGACCTGTTGCTACAACAAGTGCCTGCCTGGTGACTTGGCCCAGCCCTGAGCTAGAAGCATGCAGACCATGGGGCCGCTTCCTCTTTGTCCTGGGGTGGGAGACACTCAGATAGGGTGGCAGAATCAGGCTAGGCTTACTCCTTGGCCAGGAAAATGACAGGGTTGGGGAGAGCCATGAGAGCCCTACAGGACTGTGGGGCTCCGACGTCTCAGTGCTCAGGACCTCCCATCTTGCCCCACGCCCCTTCGCTCTGCTTCGACTTCTGCCCCCTGCCCCCCCGCTCCTTCATCTTTTATTCCCATCAGTCTTACCCTGTCAGTGCCCAAGTCTCCCTGTACCATCCTCTCCTCACATTTCCTATCTGTCCCGTGCTTCTTCAATCCCCCCCCCCCCCCCCCCCCCCCCCAAGCTGACCCTCTTCCCAGCAGGCACAGGGCCTCAGGCCTCCAGCTCTCCTTTCCTGATGGCCTGGGCAAATTCCTTTCCCTTTAGTTCAGAGCAGACATGGGTGGATGTTTTTGAAAGGGACTTTCTGGGAAGCAAGGGAAAACAAACCCAAACACCCAGCCTACTACCTAGAAACGCCTGGGTTACAGAGCCGGCTATCCACTGCGGTTGCCGTGCCGCGGCCTGGCTGCACAGAGTCCTCTAGGGTAGGAGGTGGGTTGGGGATGGGGGGGTGGGAGTGGCGGTGCTTGTGAACCTGTCTTTTATAGACATGTCTGGTTCAAAGCCTTTTTATGATTGGACCCCATCAGGACTCAGCAAGACGCCTGGCAGAAGTGGGGACTTCATAAAGACATAGTGCTGGTAGTAATAGTTTAATGATTAGATAGACGATTGTTAGGATTCTCTGAGACCTCAGGGGTGGTACAGAATAGCGTGTGTCGAGAAAGACACCACTAACTGCTTCAAAAACCTCTGTCCCTGGGGTCCAGGTTGGCGGAGGGACTTAACTCTTCTTGATTGCCAGCTTCATTCTTTACTGAATTTTGCTTGGCGAGGTTTCTTCCTCTGCAATAGGACAGGCAAGGAAGTTGGACAATACAACCTCCTCCCTGCTCTGAGCTCTTGTTTGAGCAGGTCCAGTGAGGTGGAAAGGCAGTGGGCTCTGCTACTACTTAGCTCAGACAGGTCACCCCTGTTCCTCCGTCCCCTTCTGCAAAGATGAAGCAAATCGCTGTGTCCATTAAATGGAGTTCTGGGTGTTCAGCTCTGAGCACACTCTGTGGGCACAGGGAGGTGGCTCCAGAAATAGTGCAGCCCTCTGTGTGGCTGGTGGGAGGTGCTGAAGGGCCCCATACTCCTAAAGGGAAGTGAATATGAAGTTCAGTGTGGAACTACCATCTTCCCTAATGGCAAGTCACCCAGCTGGCACCCCAGATGTCTAAACCACCGGGTCCTCCCCCGGCTCTGCCACTGGAGACTCGGAATGCTGCCTCCAGCTGTGTGCTTTTCTCTCCCAGAGATCTGCAGCCAGAAGCGCTGGAAGAAGGCACTGTACCACTGATGGCTGCCCCTCCCCAGCCAGCCTTCAGCTGGCCTCCCCAGGGGCCCGAGACCCCCTCATCTGCTATACTGCCAATCGATTGAATGTTCTGCCATCTTCGGGTGTGCCATGAATTTTTCATCAAAAGCCTGTAGACTTTGGGAAACACACAATTAGAAGCACCATCAATAATGCACCACGTGGAGCATTCGTGCTGGGCACAGCCAGGCTCTAGACATGGCTGTCTTCTAGTCTGGCAGGAGGCAGGGGGCCCTGAGTGTACCCTCAGGGGCCAGCACTGGACACAAGATATGCACAGCTGTTTAGAGGGGGGCAGCCACACCCTTGGCTGCCTGAGCCTGCTCCTTGAAGCCCCAGGAAGACCACCCTGATTTGGGGTATTTTGTCAGGGAAATGGATGCTGAGGGCTCCCCTTCCTTGCCCTCTATAAAGCACACTGAGGCAGCACACAGCTACTATGTGAAGACTTTTTTGTGGACCTGGTGAGTGTTCTTCCAGGATGTCAGGAAGAACGGCAGGTTCCAGGCTAGGGTGAGGAGACTAGAGACCCCAGTAGTGCCTCCCTGAACTCTAGTGTGTAGTATTGCACACCTCATCCCAGGATTCAAGAGGTAGAGGCAGGCAGGAGGACTGAATGATGGAGGTAGCCTAGGCTACATAGAATTCCAGGCCAGCTTGGAATATAAAGGGGAGGGGAGGGGAGGGAACAAACCATTTTTTTAAATGAAACAAGAGGCTGGAGAGATGGCCTAGCGTAAGAGCACCGACTGCTCTTGCAGAGGACCTGGGTTCAATCCCGAGCACCCACATGGCAGATGAGAACCATCTTTAACTCCAGTTCCAGCGGAATCCAACACCCTCTTCTGACCTCTGTGGCATTACATGACACGGGTACATAAACCTACATGTAGACAGTGCATTCATGTACATAAAAGAATAAATTAAAATTAAAAAAAATTTTTTAAAGAAACAAAACAAAAAGTGTGCTGAGGGTGAAAGCACAGTCTATTTAGAGCCTTCTAGAGGAAAAGACAACCAGAAAAGCTACCTGGGTCTCAGGTCTCTGGGTAGCCACCAGCCTTAGCGTTAGCATCCCAGGGCCATCAGGCCGTGTCCTGTCCTGCCCCCCCCCGAGGAACTATCCAAATCTAGGCTCCTCAGCCATTTTCTTTTTAAAGATAGGTCTCGGGGCTGGAGAGATGGCTCAATGGTAAAGAATGATGGCTACTCTTGCAGAGGACCTGGGTTTGATTCCTAGTTACCCACATGGTGGCTAACAACCATCCCTAACTCCAGGTCTAGGGGATCCCACACCCTCTTCTGACCTCAACACAGATGCACTTACCTACATGCAAGCAATACACTCACAGACATAAAATAAAAATAATAAATAAAAAATGGAAAAAAAGACAGGTCTCACTATGTAGCCCTGGTTGGCCTAGAACTCACAGAAATCTGCATGCCTCTGCCTCCTGAAGGCTAGCATTAAAGACATGTTTCACCATGCCCTGCCATCCTGGGTTGCCTTTGGCTGATGCTGCTCAACAGAGACTTGGAAGTAGCTTCTCAGTCCCTTCTCAATCCTGTGACCCCAAAGTGTTGCTCTTCTCAGAGCAGGGAATCACCAATCCCAAGCTTAGGGGAACCAGACTAGGAGTCCTGCCTCTTAGCCCCCAGGACACCTGTGTTCTTGGATTGTTGGGTGTAAAAGGATGGAGTCAGGGTGGGTGAAAGGATTAAAAGGACCTCAGGCCAAGCTTGAGTGAAGAGAGGACGTTGGGAGGTAGGGGGATGATAGGAAGCTGTGGCTTTGCTTTCGATGGTCCTAGGATGAGGAGGGCAACAGTGTCTCACCCTGAGCACTGACCTTCCCTGGAAGCCTATGTGTGTAGGAAGAAGTCGCCCGTCTGTGCTCTGAAGCCCATCTGAGGGGGAGGCAGGGCTCACATGCTCTCGATAAGGACACATGAAAAGCACAGATGGTGCCAACAAGTGCAAATTAATTGAGCAAAGCCTGCGTGTACAGGCACTGTGAACAGGCGGCTGACAGGCGAGGAGGGGCTGATGGGGGACAGGGCAGGGAGTCGGGAGAAGCCTTAACGAGCACTTATCGATGTCTTCCTGGATCCACAGCCCAGAGCACAGTTATTGACAAAGCCTGTCTATAAATCTCCCAGCCATGTCTCCAGAAACCTTAATTACGGGGCCTCATTACCCTTCACACCTCTAGGCCCAGGGGGGCCAGCGTGGACAGGGGTGGCTAATGGCACTGAGTCCGGATCATGACAACTTTGCTGAGCCTTGCTGTGAAAGGCGCTCAGTGTGGAGCCACATCCTGGATAAGCAGGGAGGTTCAGTCTCCCAGGCCAAGGACTTTGAAGTCTGAGAGCTCTGGCTTAGGGTCCAGTTTGGCTAGTTGCTGTTGATTCCAGTGAATACCTCACCTCTCTGTTTCCTCTCTGTACAATGAAGAGACGATTGTAAGAAAATTTAGGGGCAAGGTCTTAATTCTACGTCTAGCACATAGAATGTACATATGCACGGTGCTGGCAGGTCAGGTCACAGTGGGACCCTGAGCCTCTTCTGCTAGTTATCCCAGCATCCTTGAAAGGCCACTCAGAGCACTCCGAATGCAGTAAAACACAAACATTGTCCCATCCACAAAAAAGACCAAGCCTCTGCCATCCCTGGGTGACATGAACAATGGCTACCACTTTACCAGTGGCGTCTTAGCCTGAATCATGGCTGCTACCTTCTTGGTAAGAATTAGCAAGAAGACAATTATATCAGTAGAATTCCCCTTCCCTCCACTAATGTCTACCCCAGCCAGGCTCTGCTCCTTAAACTTCCCAACATCATACAGCAGCACCGGGAATCCCCAGGTCCTGGCCTTTCCTACCACACTCAGGCCCACAGCTGCCCAGGAGGAAGCTCTGGCACTCTAGCCAGTCCCCTGACTGGAGGGTGGCTGTGTTCCCCACAGGGATGGCGTGCTGCTCTCCGGAGTCTCTTTAGGATAGTGTGTGCCCCGGGCTTTAATTGGAGACTATTTTCATGAATTAGTCTGTAAAGCTGTGTGGCTATGGATTCCTATCCATTGTTACATCATCACAGGCCAGAAGAGAAAGCCTGGGTTAGGGCTGCGGAGGGGATGGGTCCTTGGGGCCTCTGGGGGAAGGGGCCTTGGCTGTACATTTAGACCTTTTGGAGATTGAAAGATCACCTTGAACCTGGCAGCAGTTTGGCAGGGTTTGGGGGGAGTGAGTGAGCTGGGGTGTTAGGGGGCTCAGCTGTTATGGGGGAGCTGGTGGTGGGATGGATGAGAGTGAGGGCTGGCTCCCCTGAACTGTTAACCAGTCCTGGGAGGGGCAGTAGAGGGAGGCACCCTCCACTTGGGAGCCAGGAGGAGCAGAGCATGTCTAACCTGTGCCAAACGCTCCCCAGGATAACCCTGAATGAGGTCCAACACAAAATAATAAATTCACTTGCCGGGCATGGTGGCACACACCTTTAATCCCAGCACTTGGGAGGCAGAGGCAGGTAGATTTCTGTGAGTACAAGGCCAGCCTGGTATATATATTGAGTTCCAGGCCACCAGCTGGCTACAGGGAGACTCTGTCTCAAAAAAGAGAATAATAATAATAATGATAATAATAATAATAATAATTTACTCAAAACATTATGAGGTTTTTGACATGTCTTGTTTATTTGTTTTTTAACTTGATTTGCATTATTTAAGCCTGAATCTTGTAAATGATGCTGTGTGTTACAATGTCTGGTTAGAAATACCTAGAGAGTACAGAGACTCTCAGAGGGAGCTGGGATGCCTATGATCCTTGGAATACTGACTAGGATATCCTGTCTGGGGAGGGGCATGTCCTACCCACGTGCCTCTCCTGCCCAGGCTCTATGTGGACTGTCTCCCTGGGACTGTGAGCCTATGAGCCATCTGTCTGCAGGATGGCTCACCTAGCCTGCATCCAACCCAGGCACCAGCTCTCTCCTAGTTCTGTACTGCTGAAAACCTTCGTTTCTGCCAGGCCATCCATAGCCTTTCATAATGCTTTAGCTTTTGGCTTTCTGGGTAGTGGCACCTCTTCACCCCATCTGTCTCCTAGCCTCTCCTGGTCACTATTCCTCAGGCCTCACCCTCCCTATCACTTCGAGTGTTCTTACAGGAACTTCTTCCAGTGTTACCTCTGCCAATGTGGGCAGATTGCCAATTTGACAGCCTCTAGGATTACCTAGGAGACAAACCTCCGGGAACATCTCTGAGGGAGTTTCTATATCAGGTTAGTTGTGCTGGGAAGATTCACCCTAACTGTGGGTGGTGCCACTCCCAGGGCTGGGGTCCTTGACTGAATAAAAAGGAGAAAGCAGGGCTGGAGAGATGGCCTAGCGGTTGAGAGCCCTGACTGCTCTTGCAGAGGACCTGGGTTCAATCCCCAGCACCCACATGGCGGCTGAGAACCGTCCTTAACTCCAGTTCCAGGGGAATCCGACACCCTCTTCTGACCTCTGAGGCATTGCACGACACGGGTGCACAAACCTACATGCAGACAGTACATTCATACACATAAATAAATAAAAATTTTTTAAAAAAGGAGAAAGCAAGCTGAAGACCAGCACTCGTCTCTGTTTCCTGACCGTGGACAACATGTGACCAGCTGCCTACTCCTCCTGCCGCCATGCCTGGAAAAGCTTTTGATGTATTTGGTGGTCACACCCTTCTAGGCTGAGCAAGGGCTGGAGGCCGGGCAGGAAGCTGTGCTGGATGTGAGTCCCCTCTTCTGCGTTCTGGGGAGGGCTTGGGCCCAAACTTCAGAGGGTGGGTTGAGGAAACCGCAGAAGGTGGCTGGAGGGGACATGTGTGGACCTGCACTTCAGACGGTGTGTGTCTCAAGCAGGATGTGGTGAATGAGAAGGAGGGCCCATCTGGACTCAGCTTCTTCCCGTAAAGAAGAGGGGTTGGGAAGGGGGGCTTTCATTTTCAGTCTCATAGTCCACCAGCAGTCCTCAGAGGGGCTCCCCATGCAGCCTGAGGAGGAAGCTGAGATGCCTCCAGTTCCCCCACACCAGCCCCTCCTGGCCCATCCCATCCCTGAGCCACTATTCAGCCTCCCTGAGGTCCACCATGCCTGGTAGATTTGCATATCTGAGAGCAAAAATAATTCTGCTGCTGGCTTAGCCGACACCAAGGCTGGAGCCCCCTTTTGTCTGTTTGAGTAAGAGCTGGCTGAGGGCGGAAGGATAATTAGTCCCCTGTGGGAAGTGCTCCCCCCTTAAAGATTTAAAGGCACAGCCTGCACACCCAGTGCACGGGCTCATTCCTGCAGCCTGCTGACTAAGGGATGTCTGCATGGGGAGCCAATGAATGGACATTTTATCTGATTAAACTGGGAGTGAACTGGGTGTTCTCTATTATCTGCAGGCTTGATTGGATATTTAGCACTGTGTGTGTGTGTGTGTGTGTGTGTGTGTGTGTGTTATGTGCACGCGCACTTTTCTAGTCTGTGTGTCAGGAGGAAATTGGATTGTACTGAAAAGCATTTAATCTGAGGCCAAGAGTGTATGCTGATAGAGCCACATAGCTGGAAGGAGAGGCAGGGACAGTTTGGTCCTTAGATCTGGAGAAGAGGTTCTCCCAAACTGGTGCTCCTTGGGACACAGCCCTTACTAGGGAGTGAGGGAGGAGTAGGCTGGACCACTGGATGTGCCCATCTAGAACCTGTGCCTCTTTAGAGCACACCTCAGGGACTTTGGACTGAGATTTCTCTCCTGCTTCAGGTCCTGTGCCCGTTAACTTGGCAATGTGCCCTTAGTCACACAAAAGACCCTACTGTGGGACTGAAACAGTGGGCTGAGAAGAGAGCGGGTGAAGAAGGGGGGGGGCAGAGTCTGTTCCGCCAGCTAGCAGCCAGGGTCTATGGGGGAATCCAAGAACCCTTGCCCACCTATGACGGTCAAGGCAGGGAATAGAATATATTCCACAGTTGGCTGCTTCAGCCCATTGGTAACTGAACAATGAGATGTGAGGCTGTGCTGTGTTTACTAGGAAACCAAGCCAGCTCTCCCTCCCAGAGGGGCTGGAGGACAGGAAGTCTGGCTTTCAGCTCCCAGGCTCCCAGGCTCCCTGGCTCCTGTGTTCTGAGTCACTGGGCCTGGCTCAGGCTGCTACAGATCAGGCCCTGAGCTAGAGCCCCAGACTCAACCTACTTGGGCTCACTGTTGGCCCTAGTAGGTGGGGAGGGATGACAAAGACGGGGAGTTCCCTATCTGCACCTCATCGGGTTGAAGCAAAAAGTAAATAAGGTTATGACTAAAGGTCTGGGGGCTGAATGCCCAGTCAATGCTAATCAGCACATATGCTTGGTGTTATATGCTTAGTATTATTATTACAGGGCATGGGAAGAATGGGCAGGGTGCTTACAGAAAGGGGCTGCCCCAGTGTCCAGGTCAGCAGATCTCCCCAGCTGCCCCTGCTTCTGGAGCCAGGTCTCCTCTTGAGAATCAATGACTCAGCCCTCAGCAACTGATGATGTCACCATCTCTGCCTTATTTACTGTGGGCCCCTCAATCTTGCCTGCCCACTGCCAAGTTAATCACGGGTGGGATGGGCCATGGACCAGAACACCAGCAGTGCTGGGATCTTGGTGATCAGACAGCAGCAGCCCCATTAGTCAGGAAGGAGAGGATTTCATTAGGAGCCCCCACCCCCCACACCCACAGACTAAAGCTCAGCCTGATCAGAGGGGACAGGTCAGCAGGGTGACTTCCAGACCTGAGTCTCCTGATGCCTCCCTACCCAGATCTTTCCCTGAAGGTCATTCCCCCTGCCCTTGAGGTGGCTGCCCTGGTGGTCTCCCAGCCAGATTTTTTGGGTTCTTGGGGCTAGATCCTAAGTTGGCCAATCCACACCCTCAACAGCCTTTCAGTTCTTACCCATACCCAGAAGATTTTCTCTCTCCTCCCTAGAGAGCAATGGTCTCTCCATTTCATAGACAGATAAAGGAGCGGGGGGCCTAGAAGGGAAGGACGAGCCTGGGCAGCCGTTAGAGGCCAGTGTGCTGCAACCTGCTCCCAGGGAGTCATTTGTCAAAGACCTCAATAGGTAAGGAGGGAAGATTGGTCCTTAGACTTAACAGGATCAGCAGTAGTGGGGGGATTTCTCTAAGTGCATTCAGCTCCTGGCTGCAATCTGCTAGAGCTGCCCATATGAGTGGTGGGTTCTGCGCAGCAAGGTCACAAGTAGATGGCTGAAAAGCTGGTTGAATGAATGAATGAATGAATGAATGAATGAATACTATACATGGTAGACTTTGGGGAGGAGAGAGGCTGCTGGGATTCACACAGAAGGGGAGCTCTTTGCATTCAGTTCTCATCTACTCTCTTCTGGGTTCCTTGAGCACTACTTACACTGGGGCTCAAGTCCTCTTGGTCCCTAGGACCCAAGCCTTCCCTGGTTGACTAATTTCTCTGGGCCCCTTCAACTCCCCAGTTAATCTCTATAGAAGCCTGCCTCCCCTTCTCCAGACCACTTTTGTGTCCAGTGGGGCAGGGAAGTGGGAGAGCGAAGGGCAGTTTTAGCACATGCCCTCAAGCAGCCAGTGCCTGGGCTTAGGGTAAACCACAAGGTGTTCATGTTCACCCCTCTGAGGATGCAGCTGCTAAGTCCGCACTTTTAATCACTGTTAAGGCATGGGTTGCCGCCGGCCTTGGGTACCTAAAAGATTGTCTAGTAGAATGGACTTGGGGCTCTCGGCTTCACTCACAGGCACGAATGCCTTTGGTCAAATGCACCACAACAAGAGGAACCCTCCAGTGGGCAGTGGCTTTCCTGGCTGGACAGCTCGGGCTCCCACTAGCTCTTAGTGATGGAGGTTGGGAGAGAGGGAAGGTGGGGGAGGGGAGCTGGCCAGCATGGGGCCTGGCTCAGTCTGCCTGCTCCCTGCACACACCCACTGAGAGACAATAAATCGACAAACACTTAATCTCTCTGCAAATTGAAATGCAGCCGTAAATATCTGGTGCATCCCAGTAGCTGAGTTATGAGTCTCGTTTATTAATCTCTTTAGTCTTAGGTGATGGATGGAGGAGGAGAATGGGCCGCCTGAGATAGAGGGGAGGGGGAGAATGAGGAGCAGCCCACAAGGGTCTGGGCACCCTCCTTTCACAGGGAGAGCCCTGGGGATTTGTGTGTTTTCAGTCTCAAAGGGCCCAGTGGACTGAACATGGCCACTCTTCCCATTGTCCTGCCATCCACTCCTGTTAACCTTCCACACAGCCTCAAGAGGGAGCAGGGAGACAATATTCCTTTTACTTAAGAATGAGGAGACAGGATCAGAGAAGTGGAGTGATTCCTTTAAGCTCACACAGCTCTTGAGTGACAGACAACAGAGAACCTGTCAGAGTGTGACACACGTGTGCAGGAGCGACAACAGGTCTCTGTGGGATTTCGTTGCTGACATTTTCATTTCTCCCTTTTTGGTGTTCTCTCCTTCTTTCCTTTCTGTCCTCAAAGGCTTGTTAAGCTGAGAGAGAGAGAGAGAGTGTGTGTGTGTGTGTGTGTGTGTGTGTGTGTGTGCTGGAGGAGGAAGAGAAGGACAGAGTCGGGGGAGGCACAGGAAGGGGAAGAAAGCTGCTGAAGTTCTCAGCCAGCCTGGGACTTTTGCATGTTCACGGCATTTATTTTTGGAATCCTTTGTCAGCGCCAGCACGGAAGGCTCCTGGTTAGGGGAAGAACAGGGTGCAAGGAGGACCGAGTGGGCTGGAGCTCGGAGATGACCTTCAGCCTAGGAGCACTGCCTAGCAGGGCCTTTGTAAGGGACAGACATGTCCCCTGGGGTCAAGGGCTCAGAAGTGAGTGCTGTATAGGCGACCCAGAGCTGACCATCAGACAGTTTGGGGCAGAGGAGTCGGGGGGGGGGGCCTGTGGAGCCAGAATGGGTGGCAGGAAGGGCAGGAAGTGACTGGTAACTTGGAGGTGGTGGCCTTGAGGGTGCCAACCTGGGTCTCCGTCTGGAAACTGCAGTGGACTCTGGATGGCTCACCTGCTTGATTGCCTCTCTGGGTTTCTGCCCCTCTCCTATGAGCTCTGGGTCCCAGGGCACGGGTGGTGACTGTGGAAGTCTGTCCTCTCATCCTGCCTGCTCCTGCATGCCCAGTGGACCTCACGCACCCTGTGCCTGTCAAGACTTCCTCTCTGCACTGAGGTTCCATCCACTTCTTGCTAGCACTAGTGTGGGCAGAGTCTAGGGAAACACTAGGTCTCCTCTCTGGCTACTCTCTGACAGCCACAGAGGTCCCCTCAGAACCTGTCACCTGCCACCAGGTGGTGCTCAGGGAGCGGAGACCAGCTTTGAGCCTCCTCACCTGGGCGGGGCAGGGGGTGGGAAGGGCAGAGGCTCCAGCCACACTGCAGGGTCTCAGGGGACCTGGGCACATCTGCTCCAATGCCTTCTGCTGACAGAGGCAGTAACTGGGGCTCAGAAAGGGTAGCAGAGTTCAAGGTCACTTCAAGGAGGAATGAGAGAGAGAGTGTAAAGCTTAGAGCTGTGCTGCTTGGGGCTGTGCGCTGTGGCCATGCGCTGCTGCGAAGTGGGGCAGACGATGTGGGGACTGAACGAAGGACTGGAGCGGGGGCTTCTGCTCCACTTGCCATTTGTCTAGGGAAGACAGAGAGGTCGGTCACCCGATGGCCATGTGAAGGAGGCACAGAGCATCTTTGCCACATGAGCAGCCTCCTTTTCTGAAGGCCTCACAGTCTCCCTTGCTCCTGAGGGGTGGCCAGTACAGACTGGTCAGCCTCCTACATCACAGACAGAAAGTACAGTCAAGGTATAGGGACATGAAGTGACAGAAACGCCCCTGGCAGGTGCACCACAGAGCCTCAGTGCTAGCTTGGGAAGGAAGCCAGGGCTTGGGCTGGGGAGCCCGACATCCTGGGCTGAGCCTGTGTCTCCTGGGCTGTGTCCCTCAGGTGAAGCTGTCTGGCTTCCTCCCTGGTGTACCTGTGAGAGGAGGCAGGCTAAACAGGCTAAGGACAGCTAGTGACTTAAAGAGGCGGGAGGTCAAGGGAAGGAGCCTTGTAGGACTCAAGAAAGGAAAGGAAAGAAAAGCTTAGGCTCGGAGTGGGGCATGGATGTGGGGATGCGTGGGGGGAGGGGAAAGCTTTCAAAGAGAGAACGAAAGAAATGAGTTATTCCAACTGTGGGGAGCTCAGAAAAACTCCACTGAATCTTTAACAACCCTTGTCAATTATTCATCTTCTGGTACCAGGGCCCTCTGGTTGGCCACAGAACTGTGGTAAGCAGGGCAGAGGGAGGGAGGGAGGGAGGGAGGAAGGGAGGGAGGGAGAGAGAGAGAGAGAGAGAGAGAGAGAAAGAGAGAGAGAGAGAGAAAGAGAGAGAGAGAGAGGGAGAGACAGAAGAGAGGGAGAGGGAGAGAGAGAGAGAGAGAGAGAGAGAGAGAGAGAGAGAGATCCAGACAAAGAGCGGTACGTGTGCATGCATTGTATGAGTGTAGAAAGCAAGAGAAAGAGAGGGAATAAGAAACAGCCTCTGTCTGAACCTCTGGATAGAACAATGAAGTCTGGCCCCCTCCTCCAGGAAGCCTTCCTGGGTCCTCGCCCTCACCTACCCGCTCCTCCCTACTGTAGGAAGGCCCTTCGTCTCCATCCTCTTTCTGCCTGACCATTCCTACGTGTTCTTGTCCATCTGCTCTGTGTGGCTGATGGTTGGGGGCTATGTTGTTCCCACATGAGGGGGGGTTCTTCAGCCTCAGACCTCAGTCCCCTCTTCTTGTCCCCATGGTCCCACTGGACACAGGGCTGGGCCCCTGGTAGGCTAGGGAGTCCTGGGCTTCCCACTAGAGGGACACAGGAAACCCAGTTGCACAAGAGTAAGCAAAACTGAGATCCTCTGGACACTGTGGAGCCCTCGGGTGCTCTTGCTGTGGTGTCAGGAGCATGAGGTGGCTGGGGGGGGGTCCAGAGGTTGAGGGGGAGATGCTGGCAAAGAGAGCTGCCCCATTCAGAATGACTTAGAAGCCCAACACTTCCAATAAGTGCATGTCCCCCAGGGCTGCTCAGAATGGACAAGTGCTTCCTGTAGCTCTGCTGGGCCCTGCCTGTGAGCTTGGTGCTCGCCCAGCATCCCTGATCCCCCCCAAAAGGTACCTGAAATGCCTGCCACAGAGACAGGTATCTGGAAACAGGAAGAAATGGCTGGCCTTGGCAGGAATCCAGGATCCGTGGGCTGTGTGCATGTGGGGGTGGGGGCAGGGATCAGACTGCATCCCGTCCTGGATCCGTGGGCTGTGTGCATGTGGGGGTGGGGGCAGGGATCAGACTGCATCCCGTCCTGGATCCGTGGGCTGTGTGCATGTGGGGGTGGGGGCAGGGATCAGACTGCATCCCGTCCTGGATCCGTGGGCTGTGTGCATGTGGGGGTGGGGGCAGGGATCAGACTGCATCCCGTCCTGGATCCGTGGGCTGTGTGCATGTGGGGGTGGGGGCAGGGATCAGACTGCATCCCGTCCTGGATCCGTGGGCTGTGTGCATGTGGGGGTGGGGGCAGGGATCAGACTGCATCCCGTCCTGGATCCGTGGGCTGTGTGCATGTGGGGGTGGGGGCAGGGATCAGACTGCATCCCCTCCTGGATCCGTGGGCTGTGTGCACGTGGGGGGTGGGGCAGGGAGCAGACTGCATCCCTTCCACCCTTCCCTGTCCCCAAGGAGCTTCTTCTCCAGAAAATGTTCAATTTCCTAGTAAGCCCAGATAGGCTCTAGAAGGAGTCAGAGACAAAATGGATTTGGAGCTCTAGGGAACATATGGCAACACTAGACAGACACAGAGGCCTCCTGAAAGTCACCTTCTGCTGATGGGCCCAGCCAACGCCACAACAGAAAACAGAGGGGACCCCTCACTCATCCTAGGATCACTGTACAACTATGGCTATATCTTAGGGGCCCCTGCCTCACCCACTGGCTGTGCTGCAGACAACCCCTGACACAGAACCAAAGTCACACACCCCATGACTGGTGACTGAGGCACTGCTGCCTAGGTGTGCCCCAGGGCTCTCCAGGTATCTGATGCTCTATAAATCTGGGTCTTACACCTCAGGGCCTGTGCTTTGACTCCTGATCGTGTCTCTTGCCCTGCAACGTCACGTGACATCAGCCCAGGCTGGGGTCCATTGCTATGCGGCTCTGCTCCTGCCTCTATAGCTAAGTCATTTCTTGTCACTGTGCCTCTTGGTTGCATGAGTTCATCCATCGCTATATAATTTTCTTCGGTTGCTATGGAACAGTGACCCACGGCTGCACGGTTGCCTATGATTGTCGTGGATCTGTAGACTGCTGCTACCCGCCCACACTCTGTTACTTATAATTGGGTTCTACTGGTCTCAACAAGGTGTGTGGCTGGGTTCTGGGCTGTGCGCATGTAGGGCTACATCTAGGACAAACTGGTAGGGGTGGAATAGCAGAGGAAGGGAGGGCAACAGTGTGTGCTTTGTTAGAGGGCTCGATGTGGAGTGAAGGTAAGTGAAGCCTGCAGCTAGCAGTCAGGAAGGAGGAGTGTTCAGGATCGGGATGGGTCTGGAGCAGACAGGATGGGCAGACAAGGGGCAGGTCACTACCCTTCACAGAGGGGGGAGAGTTCACCAAGGGCACAGGCCTCTGCAGCCACCCAGCATTCCCTAAACACTACATAGCATGGCTTGGCAAGGTAGCAAAGCCTTGGGCAGGCATCGTCCTACCTCTGGACCACTATGGGAAAATGAGGGCATAGGCTGGTTCCTCATGGTAGCGGCTCTTGCTTGGAGATAGTTTCTCCTAATGCCTGACCTTGACTTCTCAGGCTGCAGTCTAGTCCCTTTCCTTTCGTTTAATCCTTAAGAGAAAGTCAAGACAAACCAGGCCTCTGCTCATGTTATCATAGCATTCTTTCTGATATTTAAAGACACGGTCTCGGGCTGGAGAGATAGCCTAGCGGTTAAGAGCACCGACGCTCTTGCAGAGGACCCGGGTTCGATCCCCAGCACCCACATGGCGGCTAAGAACCGTCTGTAACTCCAATTCCAGGAGAACTCCAGTTCCAGGGGAATCCGAGACCCTCTTCTGACCTCCGCGGCATTGCACGACACGGGTACACAGACCTGCATGCAGACAATACATTCATACACATACAAAAATAAATAATAAAAAAAAAAAATTTTAAAGACACGGTCTCAACTGCCCACCATCAGATCCATCCTGTGCTGTTTTCCCTTCCTCTCCCTCATCATTATCACTCAATCCCTTCCCAAAGTGCAGCGGGCCTCCAACGCAGCCACTCCATCTCTTTATCTTCCTCCCAAGGTAAATACGCAGTCATGTGTGTCCATCGTCTCACATGAGTCAGACCCTCAGACTTGCTGCTTTTAGCTCAGCTCTTGGGACCCTTGCCAGGAGCCTTGCCCCGCCTGGCTGCAGGGGTAGGGCTCCATAATGCTCACTCCTTGGTCACACTATGTCCAGTATGTTGGTGGTGGGCCTGGGAGGTTCATCTAGAACATGGGATGCTTGCTCATATGGGCAGCATCTGAGCTTCTGTTCCCAGAGGCGGTATGAGCAGGCGTGAGCTCTGCCTTCTGGGGTCAGGCAGGGCTGAAGGTGCCTGTCCTGTCCCCCATTGGTGGGGTGAGGGCGGAAGTGTGCTGGCTGCACTAGCTCCATGGTGATAGCTAGGGAGGACCACCTTCACCTTCCGATCTGATCTGTCTGATGGCCCCTTCCATTTTGTTTCTACCTTGGCCTTTTAACCTACCTTCTTAGAGGCACAAAATGGGGCTTTCCAGGTCCCGGGTGCTCAGGTTCCCAAGAGCTGGTTACTCATGGCGTCCCCAGTCTCCCAGGTCAAGATTTACATGTTTATTTGGAATGGAATTGATGGCCAGGCTGGACTGGTGGCCCCTGAGTCCTGCTTCCCCACTGGGCAGAGGTGAGAGTAGGTGTCTGCCCAAATGTTTCTGAGGTCTGTGACTTGGACTGGGAGGTCCTGATCCTGAGAGCACACCCAGCAGACAGCAGCCTTTCCTGTTCTTCTGATGATACATGCTCTGGACGGTACAGAAGTGCTAAGGGTGGATGGGGAGGCTATCGGTGAAGGGGGCAGGTCCTTCGAGGCGGAGGACCTAGGGCCCTATGGGATTGGTGGCCTAGTCTGGGGCCTTTTCTCAGGATCTCTTGGAGTAGTGTTTCCCATAAGATCCACTGTGGAGGACGGGAAGAAACCATGTGTGAGGTCACTCATCGTCATCACTGATGGGGGTGGTGCCTCCACGGAGGATGTTGACTGGACTTGTTTTGGGGTGCCTGCTATTCCAGGTGCTGTGCCAAGGGGCTGGGACTCAGAAATGACCCTTTCCAAGGCCATCTCCCAGGATCATAGACACATTTTGTGCCTGAAAATGGTATCTTTCCTCTGTGTACCTCAACTGCAGTTTTTTATAAGTTACAGCTAGTTGCTTAGGAGCTTCCTATGACCCAGGGGACATGCTCTGAGCTGGGGATGACTTGAACAGACACTACAAGAGTTTCTTCAACATAAATACCATGGGAGTCCACTCAAAAGCCAAAGAAATGGAAAGGGAGTTGCACCCCCTCCCCGCCCCCGCCAGTTCCTCTTTGGGGAGTAATTCACATGCAGAGTGGGTTCAAGGAAAGGTCCATAGCTACTTCGGGAGTGATCCCCAAATAGGATGGGAGTCCTATGGGTCGCTCTCCAGGTTCCCTCTCCATTGCCTGAACACAGCATAGGTTCCTCCTCCCCCCTTCCCGGGGAGAGACACTCACCACATCGCCTAATGTCTGAGACTCCTCTGTTTCCTCGGAGAAGCTGGAGGGGCTCTTAGAGCAGGACTTACGCATGGTAACCATCTTCTTATCTAACATCCTGGGGTCTAGGGTGGGCAAAGCCTTGCTGTTATTTGGTGTCAAGAAGTTTTCTGGCCTCTAGGAGAAGACAGAGACTTTTGAGAGGTCCTTCCTCAGTGTCTACACCCCAAGCTCCACAGCAGGGCGTAGAAGGCTCTGCAGCTTGGCCCTCCCTCATGGGGTCCCAGCAGCAGTCCCTGCAACTCATCTGCTGCTCTCTCTAACCAAGGATCTTTACACTTGGGTCTCAGGCCATGTGGACTCTTTTTGGAGAAGCCCTGCCCTTTGGCACAGAGCCCCACCCACTCCAAAGTGGTCCCACTTCCAGTGTGGTGGCTCATCCATCCAGAGCGTCCTGTTTCAGTGGGTTGATGCTACTTACTCTATGAAAGCAGCTTTCAAAAGGTGAATTTACTAGTTGACTCTTTCTCTGCCTCCTTCCCCCAATATCACACCAAGATCAAAGTTCCATGCAAGCATGGACACTATTATCCGTAGTGTCCTGCCCACTGTAGGTGCTCAATAAATAGGACGCCTGTGACCTCTACACTCAGCCTATTGAAAATAGCTTCTAAAATCTCTGCTCTTTTCACCCCCTTCTGTGCAGGCTTATTTTCCACTTCACTCTGTCACCCCATAGTCTGACCACATCCATACAGAGGGCCCCCCTTGCTTTGTAGGCCTTCCCTCATCACTTCTCTTGCCCTTCCTCTTCCTCTCACCCCTAGGGAAGCCTGGTGCCTCTGCCTTCTCTTGCTCGAAGCTTTTCCGGGTTCTCCCAACACAGCACTGTCTACCCATGCTTTGACACTGCTCTCTAATTCTCAGCTTATTTTTGCATTTCCTAACAAAACTTGATGTTCCTTAGGATTAAAGACATTGGTGCTTCTTGTTCGGAAAGGTTTGAGGCCAGTGGCAGGGAGGGCTCAGCAGGTAAAGACAATGCTGCTGAGCCTGAAGATATGAGTTTGATTCCTGGAATCTACATGGTGGAAGAAGAGAGCTGCCTCTGGCAAGCTGTCCTTTGAGTCCACACATGCAACACTGTAGACATACACACACACACACACACACACACACAAGTGTTAGGAAAAACTTGTCTGAAATTTATAGTTAGTTCTACAATTTGCCCATTGTTTGAAAATTCACACCTTTGCAGAGGCTTCAAAGGCAACCCAGTCTCACCCGCATCGGCTGTTGGAACCCTCACAGACACACTATTCTACTGAGTGGGGTTGTGCTAGAAGCAAACAGAGCCCTGGGCACAGTGCCAAGTGGGAGGGATGTGCTTGGGGCTTGAGGTGCTCCAGTGACTGGTGAGGGGGAGTGAGGTGGGCTCACTAAGTGGATCTTCTACACGAAGCCCCACACACGGACTATATGAATAGAACGAGGACTGCACTTGACCAGTGAGGTGTTTGCAGTAATTTCTTTATGTGCTATGACATTGAGATGCAGAAATGCATTAATATAGAGGATTTTTATGTCAGGAAAGTTAGGGTCAGTCTTATACATACATAGAGTCACCCAGGGCCATCCTAGATCCCAATTTCCTCTCAAACTGGTACAAAATAGATTAGTCCAAAGATAAGACATTTATAAAATACTCTTAGAATGGGGTGAAGTGGGTAACCGAAGGCTGACTTCAGCAGGTCATCTATTGCATGCCTTAGCCATGGGTCTGTTTTATCTGTGAACATCAAGTCTAGCTGTCTCCCTCACCTGGTACCCTTAGTACCAAAGGTTCAGAAAGGGCAGGACTCACTGGGAGGCTCCCCCATGGCACAGCCCTCTATTTTCTCAAAGTGTCCAGTGTAGCATATGAGTCAGACAGTTTGGGGTTTCCTGACTATTGAGTGGATAAGAAAAAGTGTCCCCCAAAGTGTCCCATCTGTCTCCTGCTCAGAGATGCTGAACACCAGGTTGGCTGGCTGCAGGGAGACAGCTATGGAAATGCTGGATGGATGGAGGAACAAGGGAGGAAGAACTAGCCAGAGCAAAGACTGCCTCCCTGGTGACCAGGTGGCCCCTGGTCTCGGGTGAGATGCTGATTCAGGACCTGTAATGACATTTCTCCTCATTTCCAGGCAGAAAGCCAATCTTGATGCCCTGGATTTCATAGACTGCCATCTAATCCAGTTAAAGGGGAAGTAGGAATAATGAAATCAAAAGAGGTCTCCAGAGGAGCCCCATCATTACAGAAGGAGGGACAGCTGGGGAGGGGGTCAACTCCCCCATTCCCTGTCTCCCTGCAGCCACCCCTGTCTGGCCCCAGGACCAGTTTGGTCAATTCAGTGGAGCAGAGCTGAGTCCCTCCCTGGTCAGGGCTGGGTGCTCACTAGATATTTTTAGGTAATTCTGATATTTGCTATGTTTAATTAATTTAATTTTATCACAAAGATAAATAAAAAATGAGATTAATCTCAGTCTAGAAGGGTGAATTCATCTCATTGGTCTCTGGTAGGCAGGGGGCATTCTGAAGAGGAGGGAGGACAGGGTAGGGGGTAGGAGAGAATGAAGCCTCAGGAAGGAATCGCCTCTTTGTGATTGGCCTGGCCTCGCTCTCCCCCCTTTTCCGGGGTCTGCTCACTACACCAGCCTGTTTATTTGCTTTTCTATGTGGCAGGCCCTACCAGGCCTGTTGGGGGAGCTTGGGGCTGACAAGTGGCCCCTCAGTCTGTAGCTTCGTGGTTACAGCATATCCTGCTTCATTAAGGATGTAATTGGAGACTGATTTTAAAAGCTCAGAATGATGCAGGGCCATGCACTAGCTCAGACGCAGCACTCTCAGCTCAGCTCCTGGGCTGTTGTAGTCACAGCATACATGGTGGAGAGAATCCTGGCCACCAGCATAGTGGGGTCTGTTGAGATCGACCTGGCCAATGGCATTCTAGGCTGGCAGCGTCTTAGGTCACCTGTCTCCCCTCCCCACCTCAGCATCCTCTGCTGCCCTCCTGCCTATGCCTCCCCCCAGATCCCTGATCATGCAAAATGCAACAGCCCCTGCCTGCCCTGGCAATTACCGAGCGGCCAGGTTGCAGCTGCTGTCCTCGGTGCTGAAAGCACCAGCCTTCCGGCCGGCCAGCCTTCCTCTCTTCCCGCCCCGGAGCGGTCTTGCTGGGGAGCACAAGCTCTTAATTCAATTAGCTGGCCCTGAACCCTCCCCAGGGAGCCTAGAGCGGAAACTGACAAATTCTGTTTAACAAAGACATTTGTCCCCGCCCTGCCGGCTTTGGGCTCCGTATACCGCTCATTAGGTATCTAACAAAGTGCGTCCCAAGAAATCTGCTTCCAATCGCTAGTAATTCGGGAGGCCTGATGTAATTTTCTTCCTGATAAGGGTGGCTCGCCCGCTGGCAAGCGCTGTAATGAGCCCAGTGCAGCGGTTCCCTGATCAGTCACAGCTTTGTCATTTCCTGTGGCCACAGTTGTAGGTTCTTATCTCTTCAGCTGTAGGGAAGGCTCAGACGACAGGCACCCTTCAAGAGGGCTTGGTTGCCTCCCCTGCATACAGCAAGCCTCGTTTATGGCATTCTGTTCGCTTTTGCAGCTGTAGTGGGTTTGAGACTTAAGTCTTTCTCCTGGCCAAGAAGGGTTCAAGTGTTACTACTTGATGGGGCCATGATTTATTTCCCAGAAAATGCTGTTAGAGGTTGATTCAAATGCAGGTCATGGGTCAGGGGAAGGGAACCCCTGATAAAGATTTTTTAAAATTCTGTAGGGGGGGGGGCTGGAGAGATGGCCTAGCGGTTAAGAGCACCGACTGCTCTTAACCTCTTACAGAGGACCCGGGTTCGATCCCCAGCACCCACATGGCGGCTGAGAACTGTCTGAAACTCCAATTCCAGGAGAACTCCAGTTCCAGGGGAATCCGACACCCTCTTCTGACCTCCGTGGCATTGCACGACACGGGTGCACAAAGTTGCATGCAGACAGTACATTCATACACATACAGAAATAAATAAAATTTAAAAAATTCTGTAGGGGGTTAGGATTAAATGGATCCCCGGCCTCATCCATGGCTCTGTGGATAGGCTGTGCCCTCACTCACTCTTGCCAGCCAGAAATCTTCTCTGCACCTCTGCACGTTTCACCTTTTCCTTTGGGTTTCTCCTATTTGCATCTGGAGAGAACCACACCCCACTGATGCTAAAGCAAAGTCAAACCTGTGTCCTGCAACCCTGTCTTTCCATGATCTGGGCCCCACCCAAGACTCCAGGGTCAACCATTTCCCATGCTGACTCTCGGCACTCATGCCTCCATGCTGATCCCTGACACACCCTTGCTTTGCCAGTGTCCAGGCTGCTATCTGGCACATAGCCCCAATCGTGCCTCCTGGTGACACTTCTTCTGGCCTTTTATGACTTTTGAAAGCAGTCCCTGAGGGGATTACCAGCTGGACTGATTTCTTGTTAGTTTAGGGACCTAATACACAGCTAATGAACTCAGGCAGGAGAGGTTTTGGCTGCTCTAAGAGCTCCATCTGGCTTTGGGGAGAATACCCAAGCCAGCTCCCACTTTTGGGGAAGTTTTTCTAGAAGCATCTGCTCCTTCTTTTCTGCTCCTGTCTTCAACTTCCTAATTATGCCACTTGAGTTGATAAAAAGAGCAACACAGGAGAAGGTGCAGACATCAGGCTCCTCAGCCTTCCTGGTGGCCTGACTTAGTATACTCTGTTTCTTTTGTTATTGTTGTTGTTGTTGTTTGAGACAGGGTCTCCCTGTAGCTCCAGCTGTCCTGCAACTCACTATGTAGACCAAGCTGGCCTTGAACTCACAGAGATCCACCTGCCTTTGGCTCCTGAGTGCTGAGATTAAAGGTGTGCACCACCATGCCCAGCCGTTTCTTTAAAATTTTTATTGATTAATTTTTTTTTTTTTTTTTTAGTCTTTTTGAGACAGGGTCTCCCTGTAGCCCCACCTGTCCTGGAACTCACTCTGTAGACCAGGCTGGCCTTGAACTCACAAAGATCTGCCTGCCTCTGCCTCCTGAGTGCTAGGATTAAAGGTGTGCGCTACCACGCCTGGCTGATTTAATGTTATGAATAAGTGTTTTACCTACATGTGTGTAAGTGCACCTGTATCATGCAATGCCCATGGAGGCCAGAAGATGGCATCATATCCCCTGAAACTGGAGTTAAGTACATTGTTAGCTGCTATGTGGGTGATGGGTACTGAACCTGAGACCTCTACAAGAACAGAGAGAGCTTTTAACCTCTGAACCATCTGTCCAGCCCCTGTGCACTCTGTTTCTTGAGGTGCATTACAGGTTCCTGTTCCCAAGGCAATGATTGTCCCGAGGCTGGTGATACATTTGTAATAAGTCTGCATTTGGCCTCCTGAAGAAATGCATTTGGAAGCAGCCTGGATGTTAATCTAGCCCTACTGATCTCTCCATGGTGGAGAAGCCTGCGGAGCAGCTGTCATGAGGGACAGGTGCTGAGTGATGGATTAGTGGGGTCTAGTACTCCTCCTCCACCAAAGCCCTGTCAGCAGCTCAGGCAGGCAGCACTGAGA
>VZQC01007924.1:637189-654675 GCA_009823505.1 Rhizomys pruinosus
TCCTTCCTCTCTGAGGTGGGCTTCACAGGTCAGTGATGAGACCAGGAGAAGGAGGCCATATTGTTCTCAGAGCACCAAACACCAGCGGAGGAATTCAGAGGTCATGAGGGCAGGTGGGAACCTTGGAAGCTGGGGTGATGAGCCCAGCCCCCTCCCTTGCACCACTGACCCAAGGCCGACACTGACACTGGGGAAGGTCAGGCTGTCATTCTCGCTCACACCTGCCCTTTACTTCTTCATCTAGGACTGGAGACCTCCAGACTGGACCTGAGCTGGTGGGGGAAGGATGCTGTGAGCAGGAGGGAGGGGCAGGTCAGTCTCTCTCCTGCAGCTGACCTAGAATAGTAATGACAGGGAGAATGGGGGATTTGGGGGAGGTCAGCCAGGGATCTTGTGAGATGCTGGGAGGGGAAGAATCTTTCTTTGGGCCCATAATCATTCTTTGGTCATGTTTTCAGAGCTTTCAAAAAATTCGTCATAAGTTTGTCTGATTGTGCCCGTCTCTTCTCTCCCCCCACCCCCCGGCCCCACCCCAAGACACTTGTTCCTACCCTGGGCTGAACTCCAGAGGGGGCTTTGTAATGAAGGCAGCACAGCAGTCCTTTCCATGGCTTCAAAGGCTGCCCCACCCCCTCCCAGATGGAGGAGGAAGCTGGATTGTGCCAGCCTCCTTATCCTGGAGAGTGAGTTGTCAAATGCCAAATTCCAGACATCCAGTGGGTTCCAAGTCTTCCCCCGCCTCTTGGGGCTGTAGGCTATGGAGAGGTGGTCACACACTGAAGAGGCTGCCCTCTGCCTTCCTGGCGTTCCTCAACCCAGGGTCAGCCACTGAATCCTGAATCCCAATCCCAAGAAGGGAAATGATGCTGAACATCCCATTTTCAGGCAGAGGTAAGAATGGGCCCAATGAACACCTACTGTGTGCACACCATTGCCTCAAATGACGGAGCTCAGCCCAGGGAGAGCTGCTCAGCATGGGCTACACTTCAAAGAGGCTGGTCGCAAGCTGGAGGGCACCCAGGCTACGTTGGGATCTGGAAGCCAGATCATTAGAAGGAGGCAGGCTGCTGTGCCTGGAGAAGCAGAGCCTCCTGGGGGCGCACATCCTGCTCTTCAAAGTAAAGAGGCCGAGTTCAGAGGGGGAAAGCAAGATACTGAAAGTCGATTTCTACACATCTGTGTGGAGTGGCCTGGGTTCTTAGCCAGGCCTCTACAAGGCCTCCAAGGCCAGCTTCACTGGCTTTGAGAAACACAGGGCTTCTGTGTACGTGCAGGTGCAATATGATCTAGCTTTATGTGCCTTATGTATGCTGATTGCAGTCTCCTACACATAGAAACCTGGCTTAAGGAAGATCACCATAGACAGCAAATGCCCAGAGAAATAATACCCGAGGGTAAAACCAAAGTCTTTTCTAACATGCCTCCCCTTCAGAGCACAATATCTCAAACTAGAGACATTCTTGCCAAGCCCTGAGCCAGCAGGCTGTTAGTTAGTCAGCAAGCCAGCATGCCTGTTGGCTGATGATACATATGTGCAGGAGATTTTCTGGACCTACCACAGCCCCAAAAGACAGGGCCAAAGGCCCGGGGCTCCACAGTGTCAGCTTTTGTGCCCCAGGAGGAACTGCTGCTAAAGGGAGTGAGCTCCCTGTCATGGCACAGCAAGGGGATAGGCCAAGATGACCACCTGTGGTGTCCGATGCTCCTGTTCAGGTGAGCTACCGAGAGAGACCTCTGCTGTTTCCATTTGGAAATCTCACCATGGTTTTGTTCCTGAAGTCTAATGTGTGATACAGAAATGGTAGGTGTGGGAGGCTGGCCTCACCAGATGTCCACTGAATGGGAACAGCCTGTGCTGAGTCCCCTAGGCCTGGAGGTCTGTAGCAGAGACTGTGTTCTCGGGCACTGGAAGCACTTCCTGTCTGTGGCCTTCCTGACGCATGTGCAAGGAGTTACCCAGGGATGGAGTCATCAGCTTGGCAGTCCAGGTGCCCCAAGGAGCCCATGACCCGAAGCCCCTCTAGATTGTGCACAGCACTCTGCCACTTGTTATGGTAAGAGCTCCCGGACCTCTAGGCTGGGCTGGGAGGAATTAATTGGGAGTCCTTACTCAGGCTCTGCAATCACTACATATCACAGAGCAGCACACCCGAGACCTGCCACCTCAAAGCTGCGGCCTCCCCTAAGGTGGAACGGCGGGGTGGAATGACCCTGGGCTGGAACAGCAACTGAGCTCTAACTATTCAGATTTACTCAGAGATATCAAATAGCCTTTCCAGGGATTCCAGGTTTCATTACCCTAAGTGTCATCAGGCTGTGCATCATTTGCTGGTATCTGTTTATGAACATATGTGTTCATTATATTCCATGTTCCCTAATATCTCTACAAAGGGAGGATCTGTTTCTTCTCTCTCCCTCCCTCTCTCCTTCCCTCTCTCTCTCCTCTCTCTCTCTCTCTCTCTTTCTCTCTCTCTCTCTCTCTCTCCTTTTTCAATGTGATGTTCCTCAACTCCAGGGTCTGATGCATATTTGCAGTTGCTTTATAGTGAAGGTGTTGGGGAGGCAGGGAGGGGCCCTCTGAGACCTATTTGTGGTGGCTCCTGACTCTTCGCCCATTCTCGGCACTCTCCTTCCACCCCCAGTGGGAAGAAGCCAACAGAGCTAGCGTCTCAAGCTCTAAACTAACTGAAGTGACCTTGAGGCGTGCAGGTTCCATGGCCTCTGGACCTGACCCCATTTTAATCCACAAGGTAAGGAAAAATGTTTTGCCTGGCATGGGCGGACTGCTCCTCAGATCTGCACAGCATGAAAGAGCAGATGGGTGTTGTGCCTGCAAGAACCTGATGTCAAGTCCACTGACAGCAGCACTGTCCTAGTCACAGCACTAAACTGGTTTTCAACATTCCAGAAGCAATATGGTGCGTAACTGGTCAGTTCTCAGATGGAGTCGCCAAGAAACAGTTGAGCTACTGAGAGATTAGACTTTGTATGTGCTGACAAGGCATGAAAATGCCTGACATTTTACACACTTGTATATGTACATATGCACTAAATACATGCAACCTTGTGGAGGTGTATGTGTGTGTGCATATCTGAGCATATGTTACTATACCTGTGTACACTTTCACATGTGACTATGTGAGAGTGTAGACACACACAGAACCTGTGTATACAAATTCTTGGCTGCCAGGTCTGAATTTCTGCGAGTACTATTTTTCTGGTACACACCCAATCTTGGTCTCTTTTCTTTCCCTTTCTTCTTAGAAATCCATTACTAGAAGGGTTTTTACCCGCCTCCAGGGGGAGGGGGCTGAGGAAAGGGAAGCTAAAATCACAAGGCCCAGATCAAAACACTCAACAGCTAAATGAATTCGGCAGCGTTTTCCCGCATGACTTGGAGGGATAATTTAGTGAGGCTGCCAGCTGGAAGGAAAGGGATTAATTCTGCACTTAGCACAGCTTCAGTGAATAATTCATCACTGGAGACCTTTGTACCTAGCCCCTGGGCAATTGGGGACATGTCCTGCCCACCTGCCTGTTGCCAAAGTGGGCCTACCAGTCCCATGGCCAAGGGCATTTAGAGCTCCTTCCTCTCTCTGATTGCAGGGTGCATGCACTTCAGGGCAAGGTGGGAGGCAGAGGGAGGTGGAAAGAGGCTGGAGGTGGCCTCTGGTAGACCCTAGACCCTGAGAAAGGACCTGGGAGGCTGGGCTCCTCTGGTAAGGGTGTCACATTTTTCTCTGAGAATCCTGTTTCCCCCTTCAAAGCCTTTTTCTTTTTAAATATATAATTTGTATTGATTATATTATGTGTGTCTGATGTGGGTGTGGGGAGCGTACATTCCACACTGGGCATTTAGAGAGCAGAGGACAAACTGTGGAGTCTGATCTCTCTTTCCATTCTATGTGAGTACCAGGGATCAACTGTGGTAGCTAGCTTGGGCAGCGGGGCGGGGGGGGGGGGTGGACGGACGACACGACTTTGCTGTTAAGTCATCTTGCTTGCCAGCTTGGGGTCTTTTGCTTTCTGAGACTTTCTCTTTTTTTTTTTGGTCTTTTTGAGACAGGGTCTCCCTGTAGCCCCAGGTGTCCTGGTTCTCACTCTGTAGACCAGGCTGGCCTTGAACTCACAAAAAAAAAATTAGGGAGAGGTCTTTATTTTTGAGACAGGGTCTCCTTGTAGCCCCAGCTGGCCTAGAACTCACTCTGTAGACCAGGCTGGCCTTGAACTCACAAAAAAAAAATCTACCTGCCTCTGCCTTCCGAGTGCTAGGATTAAAGGCGTGCACCACCACGCCCAGCTGGGTCGGTCTTTTGCTTTCTGTGCCTTCCCTTTTGGAGATTTCTTGTTCTCATACTTGGTTTAACCATGGGTGGGTGGGTGGGTGCGCCATGGAGACATGGACTGGAAGCATCTTTAGAGGCCAGTACTGAACATCTGCGGCAGAGAGAGGCTTTGTGGGAGAGGCTTTGTCCTGGCAGATGCCCAGATGTACTCCTTACACCTCCACCAGAGAGTCCCATGCTCTTCGGGGGTCAGACCACAGGGCCAACCATGACCCCAAAGATGGTGGCTATTTTTCCTGGCATGGGAAGCTAGTAAGAATAGGTTAGACCTTAACCAGCTCTTCTACACTTCCCAAGTTCATGGTCAAATTGCCCTTATCTCAGTCTCAATGAGGGGACTGGGGGAATTCTGATAGGTGACTGTCAGGTTTACTGGAGCCTATGACCAGGATTCAGGCTGGACTCTCAGCCCAAGTGGAGCTGGCCTAAAGGACAGCAGCTGTCTGGCAGGGCTTGCCCTGGTAGGTTTCCAGCTGGACCAACCTTACTGTGGCAGGCAGGGTCCTAAAATGGACTGCGATCTCACACCCTAATCCTTGGAACTGCTAAATGATGAACCATCATTCTTGTGATTCTGCTGGATTGTCTGACACAACTTTGTGAAGAAGCAAAGCAGGCCTTGGCCTGGGCAGAGATGGACTCCTGGGTCCAGCTGGCCTTTGCTGTATTCTCTTCTTAATGTTACTCGGCATTCTCTCTGTTTTTCTGGAACCTCAAATCACCCTCAGACACTTCTATCCAAAGCAACAGAATCCTCCTTCCTGAAGACCCTGGTCCTAGGCCCTGGGGACCAGCACCTGAAAGGGCGTTGTCACTCACTGAGGGACTATGGGAGTTGGCACGCATCTGGCCTTTCTAGGCCACCATCCTTACCTCAGAGGAAAGTAGTTGGATGGAGAGATCCACTGTAGGAGCTTCACCACTGATGGTTTTTAGGTTGGTGTCCTAGGGAGGAGATGGGACAGACAAGCTGGTTAGCTTGGCTCCAGGCCTCTGCTCCCCCTGCGGGTCCAAGCTCCCTGGGAAGGAGTAGGGCAAGGAAGATGGGGGCACGCCAGAGTTGGCCTTCTGCTTCCGGTCCCCTCACCCTCTCCACACTGCCCTCAACTGCACTCGACTGACTGTCACCTCCCTGCTCATCTCCTGCAGTGAAGTCACAAGTATTTAGGGAAAAGGTCGCAGAGAACTAGATGAGGATGCCAGGTGTCGTGGTGCATGCCTATAGTCTAAGCACTCGGAGGTAGGAGAGTCAGGTGTTTTCAGCACGGCAAGTTTGAGGTTAGCTTAGGATACTTAAGAACTTATGTCAAAAAATCAAAAACCAAACCAAAAGAATAAAAAAAGAGAATTCTTTAAAAATTTTTATTTATTATTTTTTATGTGTATGAGTGTATTGCCTGCATGTGTGTAAGTGCACCCATATCATACAGGGCCCGCCAGTGCCCGTAGAGTTAGAAGGCATCAGATTCCCCTGGAACTGGAATTACAAGTTGTTAGCTGCCACGTAGGTACTGGGAATTGAACCCTGGGCAATTCTGCAAGAGTGGACAGTGCTGTTAACCACTGAGCCAGCTATCCAGCCTCAATTCTTTTTTTGTGGTTGTTTTGCCCCGGGGATTGAACCTATGGCCTCTTGCCTGTTAGCATGCTAGGCAAGTGCTGCACTACTGAGCTACATCCTCTGCCTTCTTTTTACTTTTCATTTTGTTACAAGGTCTTACTAAGTTGCTCAGACTGACCATGGACTCTGTAACTCAAGAAAGCTTCATATTTTCCATCCTCCTGCCTTACTTAGCTTCTGGAGAAGCCAAGGTTCAAGTTCTCTTACTGAGAATTTATTCTAAGGGATTTCCTGTCAAAATCCCGTCACAATCCTATTAGAAAGTAATCTCACTGTATCCATTTTATAGACAAGGAAACTGAGGTATTGATGCCATAAGTAATTTTCCCACTAAAAGGAGCCAGTCTAGCTCCAGAGCTGAATATAACATTCTTATTATATGGAAAGACGGTGTCCCTGGACGTGTGGTTCCCATGTTACAGGTGAGGAATGAGGTCTAGAGAGGTTGTCATTTTTCCCAGGTTCTTGTGGAGGACGAGATGAGGAAAGGCTTGTTAGGTCTGTGTGCTGGTTAGCTTACTGTCAACTTGACACACCTGGGTTGAGGGAGCCTCAGTTGGGGAATTGGCTCCATTGGATTGGCCTGTGGCCACATCTGTGGAGTATTGTCTTGATGGTCGAGCAGTGTGGGAGGGCCCAGCCCACAATGAGTAGTGCCACCCTGGGCAAGTTGTTGTGTACTGTATAAGAAGGCAGGCTGGGCATGGGCTAGGGGAGCAAGCCAGTGAACAGCATTCCTCCATGGCCTGTGCTTCAGCTCCTGCCTCCAGGTTCCTGCCCTGAGTGCCTACCTTGGGCTCCCTAAGTGATGAACTATGACCCAGGAGATGTAAGCTGAATAAACCCTTTCCTCCTCAAGTTGGTGTCGGTCAGAGTGTTTTGTCACAGCAATGGAAGACAAACTAGGACAGTCTGGTAGAACGCACAAGCTCTTGCCATTACCCTTCAGGAGCCCCAAGTGCCTTCTCCTAGGGGACTGCCCTGGTTTGGCTCTTGAGCCTTATAGACATCTTTTGGGGGAGCTCCTCACATCTATCTGTAGGAGTTGGATTCCCTGCTGGGCACCCTGATAGAAGCTGTTAAGAAGCCACATTCCTTTCTATAGGTGAGTAGGGCATAGAAGTTGGGGTGGAGTAAGACCTGGTGGGGGACCCAGCCGGGGTGGGGACTCACAGTGATGGGGAGCCTCTCCACGTGCAGCCCATTCAAACCTTTTCCTGTCAGCATCTTTTGATATAAACTGAATGTCAATGGCAACACAGAGGTTCCCAAGGGCTCGCTGAAGGTCCATGGCTTGCTGCCTTTCACTGTGAAGGAAGGACCAGCTGAGGCTTCTGCAAACACTTCCATTCTGCCTGCCTTGGCTTCTCAGATGCATCCTCTGTCTTTGGATTTGGATGCCTAGTTCTCCTGGCTCCTACAACCACCCTTGCTTCCTGTCTCCCACTCGTTCCTGTGCATACATCCTCTTCCTCTTTGGATCCTCAGGGCTTTATGAGCTCAAAACTAACTGTAAGCAGATACTGCATCAATGGATGTTTTTCTGGGTCACCTTTCCTTCCTCTCATGGCGTTGATCTATGCTGTGTAGATGGAACTCAGGATCAGCTGTTCCCTCACCCTACTCTGCCATACCCTCTCTTCTCACTGATGGGTATAATAAAAGCTGGTCATATATTGCAGCTGCTCCATCGACATGAATCCAAGCCAGATTTCCTATTCTTTTACCTGTACTGGGGGACTTCCTGCCTCCTGAGGACCCTTAGCCTGTTTCTGCAAGAGGCAGAGGTAGGATGACCTGAAGGTCTCTTAATAGGAATCTCCCGGTGAATATTGCCCTGGGGCCCCAGGGCACTTACTCGAGGCAGAGGGGTAGTACTCCAGCACCAGGGCTGTGTCCCCTGAGAAACTGGTGGCTCCATCTCGGCCTTGGAAGAGGAAGGACTGATTCCACAGGGGCTGCTCTGGGGGTCCCCCAGGCTTGGACAGCTAGAAGGAGAGCATGGGAGCAGGTGTGGGATCATACCTTCTTCCAGATCAAGACATGTGTTTGCACGTGTGTCTATTGCATACCACAAGGGCTTGTCCCAGTTATAAAAAGCAACTTGCAGCCGGGCGTGGTGGCGCACGCCTTTAATCCTAGCACTTGGGAGGCAGAGGCAGGCGGATCTTTGTGAGTTCAAGGCCAGCCTGGTCTACAAAGCGAGTTCCAGGACAGCCGGAGGTACAGGGAGACCCTGTCTCAAAAAGACCAAAAAAAAAAGCAACTTGCACCAATTGGATACATTTTAGAAAACAGGGTAAAAGGAGAACAGGAAGGTGAAACTCCTGTATTCCCACACTGAGACAGCTACTCATAACGCTTTCTATTTTTTTCTGTGCATATTTTGTATATATAACCATCTGTCTATCTGTTTCATTTAAATAAAAACTAAGCATATCCAGAGTCCCAAGAAGTCATCATCCAATACTCAGATGTCAGTAGCTTCGAGATACACGGTTATAGTCACATGTGGTGGCACACATCTATAATCCCAGCATTTAGGACATAGAAGGTGAAAGATCAGGAGTTCAAGGTCTGCCTGGGCTATGTAGAGTGTTTGATGACAGCCTATACAGTGAACTTGAGGCCTTGTCTCACAAAACAGAACAGGAGCCCCTCTTCACCAAAAGATATCTTGTCATGGCCAAGTGCTCTGGTTTCTCCCTTTCAACTTTTTTTCTTTAAAATTATTTTTAAGGGGTTGGAAAGATGGCTCAGCAGTTAAGAACACTGGCTGCTCTTGCAAAGAGTCCAGGTTCAGTTCCCAGCACCCACGTGGTGGTTAATGGCTGTCCTTAACTCCAGTTCTAGGGGCTCCAATGCCCTCTCTGGCCTCCATGGGCATTACATGCATGGGTGCACTTACACACATACATGGAAACACATACACAAAACATACATTAAAATTATTTTTAAGCATTTATTCATTCATTCATTTTGTGTGTGTGTCAGAGAAAAACTAGCTGGAGTCAGTTCTTTCCACCACAAAGGTTCTAGGGATTAAATTCAGATCAGTCTTGATGGCAAAAAACCCTGCTGAACCTCTTTACCACAGGCCTCTGTATCCCAGATTATTTTCTTAGTATAAACACCTACAATCATTGTGGAGCAAACATACACGCACGCTCCACAGCACTTAGTAGGTATATGTCTGTTTTCCCAAAATATTGCACCAATATTCACACCATAGCTGGTGCTACCATTAATGTGAAATTAGCTATGACCTCAGCCCTTATCATTAGCCCCTGTCTGCCCCCATACAAGTTCCTTGGTCTTTTCTAGGAGGCCACACAGACTTTCAGATTCTAAAACCTTGGTGTGTTTGGTTGGCTTCAGGCCATGAGAGACCCAGGCGACTCAATGGCACCATAATGGAACAGATGGAGCAGATGGGGTCACACCCCAGGATGGCTTGGAAGAGGACGTGGGACAGCATTAACTAATGACAAAATAAGGGAGAGCACACAAGACTCTGGATGGTCCAGAAGAGGCTCTGAAGGAAGACTCAGCAGGGTGAAGGAAGAAGGAGAGTGCGGGGAGAAAGCCACAAGCTACAGAGTATGGAGGTGGTGCTGACCTCAGCACATATGAAGGACTCTGGGGAGACCCCTGGGAAATCTCAGTATCTGCAGAGCCAGGAAGGTGGGGAGATGGGAGGTAGGGTGTCAGTCTGTGACTCTCAGCAAGTAGCCTTATGATCCCAGCCCAGGGAGGGCTGTGGATTACCAGCACAGACTCTCCAAGTAGCTGGCCAGCCTCTGCCCTGCCAGGAGCTGTCAACAACAGCAGCGGTTGTCCCACCTCTTTCTCCTCTGCGGGGACCCGTGATTTCTGGAAAAGGTCAGTACAAAACGCACCAGGAGTTACTGATGCAGGATGGAGTACAGGCCCATCCCTGAGGAGGTGGGGTACTGATGTCTGCCACACTAAAGTGCCTGCTTCTGTCCTCTGGGGCCCAGCTCCAGGCTCAGCTGAATCTGGCCTTGTCCCCAAGGAGATGGTTTGTGGTCATACAAGGCCAGATGTCTCTGAACACTAGCATAGTGACTAGAGTTGTGGGCGTGCCCTTGAGACATTCATGGTAGAAACCCAAGGTCAGCCACTTGTTCACCAGACTAGGCCAGAGAAGCCAATTCCAGGTTCTGTGGAGGTCAGCACCCATTTTCCAAGACTCCCAGTCCATCATGCCCCTCCCAGCCACTCCTTCCTCCCAGGTGCCAGAGAGGTATCCACATGGCCTGGGCCAGCTGCCAGGCACTGGAACCCTCAAGGAGGGGGGATTGTGCCTCAGTCTCCTACTTGTCTGTTATCCCCGTCCTGGGAGAGGGTTATTTAATCGATGCTGTCTGCTTTGGGACTTATTAACAGATCTAAATGGAGTCTACAAAGCAAGAGGTGGTGAGTGGCCGCCTTCCTGATAAGGGGCAGCCTCTTCCCTGAATGGATTTCTAGGTTAAGTTTCCCAGGAAAGAGGCTTTCACACCTAGAATTGGGGGGGGGGGGAATATTCTCTCTCTCTCTCTCTCTCTCTCTCTTTTTCTCTCTCCTCCACTTCTCTGGTGCAAAAATGAGTGTGTGTGTAAGTCAAGATTAAACAGCTTCACAATCTGCTATCTATTAGAGTCTCCTGCGGGTGATGCTGTGCTGTGCTGTGCAGGGGAGAGGCAGTGGGGAGAGGAGGCAGCCTGGCCTTGAAGATGTTAATGGGAAAGGCCACGGTGGCTGTAGAGTTAAGGAGTGTGATTACCCTCAGCTGTGATCTTCAGAAAAGCCATTAACCCTCTGCCACTGAGGCAGGCTTGCTTTCCCTGGGGACAGAATCTTCCTTGCAAGGACCCTTGGCCCCTCCTCTACTCCTCTTCCTCTTTCCTCTGGCCACTGTCACCCAGCACTGGCCGCCCTGCCCAGGCACTGAGGAGCCTGCTTAGGGGTCTGGCAGCTCCTGCTGGCTGGAGTCGCCACTGAGTTAGTGCCCCTTGGCTCTGAGCCTGCGGCTGCTTTAAACTTACTGTTTGACCACTAGCCAGTCCCTTCTGCTCTCTGGGATTTGGTTTTCATGTAAAAAATGCCTGTGCTCCACACTTTGAAGCCTGTTGTGAGGTTGAAGGAGACTGGATATTTTGCTAGTTAGTAAACATTCAGATTGACTGAATTGGCAAATGCTGACTGGTGGCCCAGGACTGATACTTGCAGGGTGCTCTTGGAGAGATCTGCCCCTTCCCATAGCTTACCAGCTTCCAAGGAGGTCAGGGTATGTGATGCACACTTGTGAACACTCACTCACGTCTATGATCATGCAGAGGCCTGAGCAAGTTATGTGGTGGGTCGGAGCAGAAAGCCACACCGCTGACCTGGGGCAGGGAGGAGCCTAGGGCGAGCAAGGAGCAAGGCCATTCTGGACCAGAAGTACAGCAGCGGTCAAGGCTGGAGGTGGAAAACAGAGTTCTGTCCATGGAACCGGAGCAGGGAGCCCTGAGCCCGAAGGAGCCGCAGTAGCCACGGGAGCCTGGTCCTGTGGGTCAGATGCTGAGCAGTCTAAGCGAAGGCTGCAGTCCAGAGCAGGGCGTGCCTCGCCAATGTCTCAGAGACAGATAGCGAGGGGAGACTGCGGTGAGGGGGGTGTGCTGCAATGGCCCAGGCAAGGGGGGCCAGCACCGGAGCAGAGTTCAGGGTGTGGGGAAGACAGGAGAGCTTAGGGAGACTTGGTGGGGGGCTGAGAGAGGAGGAGGTGGTACAGGGCTGTTTTCCTCCTTGTGTTTCGGCTCTGGGGGTTCTACCTCAGCTCTGCAAGCTGGTGGGGCTAAAGCAACCGGTGGCAGGGCTACATCCAGCCAGGCCACCCACCTGTCACACCTCCACTCACCAGAGCCACCTCACCAGGCTAGGAGAGAGGGAGCAGACAGCAAATGTCTCCTGCTACGCCTAGCCCTCCCTGTCTCACGGCCAGCACAGGTTTGGAGACCTCTCTTCCTGCTGCCCCCTCTGCAACTCCTCTTGGGCATCTGCAACGCAGAGCCGCACCCCCTTCAGTGATTGGTTCAGGGAAGTACATGTGACTTGATTTTGACCAATGAGACCAGAGGGAAAGTCTGCTGGGGGAGGGATAAGTTTCCAGTGTCTGGTGAAGAGCACACTCCTCCGTTAGCTTTGGTCCTGTCTGGGGTGGGCATCGGGGACACTTTGGTCCTGTCTGGGGTGTTCATCGGGGACACTTTGGTCCTGTCTGGGGTGGGCATCGGGGACACTTTGGTCCTGTCTGGGGCGGGCATCGGGGACACTTCGGTCCTGTCTGAGGTGGGCATTGGGGACACTTTGCCCCAGGAGTTGTTAGCCACTTGAATGCGGTTTCCAGACGCTGGAGCTCAAGCATTTGAGGACATGTCCCTTTCTGGCAGTATCCTACACTGAGTTGGGGTTTCTGTGGGGTTCACCACAAGCAGCAGACACGTGTTGAGGCTGGCCTCAGAGACAGAATTTGGTACTGGGGTCGAGTGTGGCTCTGAAGAGGACAGTTTGGACCCTTGGCCTTGGTCAGCCTTTCAGGTCTAACAGCTCAGTGAGACAGTAGTAATTACATCTGAAGGGGTCGCACAGCTTGTAAGCCACAGAGCTGAAGTCTGATCCAGGTCTGCTGGGTCCTGCAGCCCCTACCCACAAGGCTTATTATGGCGGTGGCTTTGGGGGAAGCTAGCAGGACTCCAATACTTCAGAGAGGGCCATCCTCAGAGACTACATTGGTCCAGCTCCTACCATATCGACTGCAGAGACAGAGCTCAGAGGGGACAGAGCAGGGGGCTGTGTGTTCTCTGAGTCTAGGGTTGGTGCCTGGAGCCCTTCGTTCCTCAATCCATCCCTTCCATTTTCCTTGCTGGCATCTGGGTGTCTCTGTGAAGGTGGTGGCCATCTCTCAACCCCACTGAGCTGCCATGGTGCTGTGTGACCTTCAGCAACTGTCCTGCCAGTGCCGGGCCTCTGGCGTCATGTCTCGTAGGCACGTGGGAAAGGCACAGGAGGAGTCTGGTGTGAGGGCACCTCCCCCATTCACGTGGAGTTAGGTTGCAGAGCTAGGAGGAGAGGGGCTTACTCATTAAAGCAGGCAGCGCCTCTTGCCCCTAAGGATAGCTGCTGATTGGTTCATAATTTTCTGTGAAAATGCAAGAGCATGCGTGAGATGTCTCTGGGGAAATCAGGCCCAGGATTGGTTTGGGTTTGAAGCTTTGCTCCCTATGGCTTCTCTATTTCCACTGTTCCTGCCAACCATCAGTCCTGCCTGTGTCTGAGCTTTCTTCAAGTGCCTTTGCCTTTAAATGAAGGCCGAGGCTCCAACAGGATGCCTTGTTCTGGTTTTTTGAGTGCCAGACATGAGCATTAGTGGGCAGGTGACAAGAGGGACTTCCAAGAACACCCTGTCTTCCGAGGCTCTTCCACCATGCACAGCAGGCTTCCACTGAAATACGGACTGAGGGAGGTCAATCTGGCTGTTCCCTGGGCCCAGCTGGTGGACCCCCCTCCCCAGTGTATCCAAATGCATGCCTTCCTGCCTGCTCCCAACATGCACCATGTTCCAGCTTAAGCTGTGTTCTTGCCACTCCAGCCTGGTGACCAGAGTTGGATTACTGGAACTCACATAAAGCAGACTTCACAGAGTTGTCCTCTGACCTCCACAAATGGCCCCCTACCCATATTATGCACACACGCAATGATAATAAATGACAAGAAAATAAAGTTTATGACGAAGTTGGCATAGTAGCACATGCCTGTTTTTCCTAGGGCTGGGGAGGGTAAGATGGATGGATGGAGAGTTTGAGGCTAGCATGGGCTATATGAAAAGACCTTGTCTTAAAACCAAAATGAAGGTGGCTGGAGACAGCTCAGCAGTACTGGCTGGTCTTCTAGAGAACCCGAGCTCGGTTCTGAGCACTCACGTGGTGGCGAACATCCATTCACAACTCCAGTTCCAGGGAATCCAACGCACTCTTCTGGCCTCCATGGGCACCAGGCGTGCACGTGGATTACTTATATATGTGCAGGAAAAACACTTTGCAGATAAAATAAAACTGAAATCTAAGAAAACTCCAAACCCACAAAAAAACTCCAAAATGAAGGGTCAAGACTTGGCTCAGTAATCACTGTGGTGTTGCAATGCCTTTCCTCAGATTTAAATGGTTGCAGGGGCCAAGGAGATGGCTCAGTGTGTGCGGTGCTTGCAGCACAAGCCTGCGGACCTGAGTTCTATGTTCAGCACATGTATAATAAAGCTTGGTGAAACCAGGCCTGGTGACACCATCAATTCCAGTACTTGGAAGGCAGAGGCAGCTAGATCTCTGTGAGTTCAGGGCCAGCCTGGTCTACAATAGCAAGTTTCAGGCTAGTTGGTGCTATATAATGAGACTCTGTCTCCAAAAACCCAGCTTGGTAAGATGGTGTATGCCTGCAATTCCAGCGCTGGGGGGGAGGGGGGGGCGGTTCCTGGGGCTCCCTGGCTGGTAGCCACTCTAGCTCAATCAGTGAGCTCCAGGTGCAGTGACAGATTCTGCCTCAGAAATAAGGTGGAGAGCTGGTGAGATGGCTCAGTGGGTAACCAAGGGACCTACACTGTGGAGAAAACCGAGTCTTGGGACTGTCCTCTGACTGCTACACTCGTGCTGTGGCACGTGAGCCCCTCCACAAATATAATAAAACAATAAGGCAGAAAGCAATGAAGAAAAACACTGGACCCTGTGTTTCACATGTATATGGACCCACATGTACATACAAACACACAGACACATACACCACAGATTATTGCAATAAAATATACATACATAGAATTTCCCATTTTAACGATACACTTTGTGTAGAGTGCATTAATATTGTGCAACCATCCCTACTGTTAGAACTCTTCATCATGCCAGATGCTCACACCCAAAAATCAGTTGTCCCCTGCCCTGCCCCCTTCCCAGCCCTTACTAACACTATTCTACTATTCTATTTTCTGTCCCTGTGACTGGTGAGTCTCAGTGCCCCATGTCCACTATGCTGTTTGTCCTTTCTGTCTCCTCTTCTCTGGTTGTCACAGCTCTGACAGCTCCTGTTGGCTCTTTATTTGATTAGACATCATCTGGGTGGATGTTTACTATTTCCAGGAGCCCCGAGGGTGGATCCTGTGTAGAACGCAGGCTCAGGGTCCTGGGCAGTGGCAGGATTCAGCCAACGTTTTCAATAGTCGACTGGCTGATGGCATGGATAAATGAATGCACAGGGGCATCACTGGTCATATGCCCCCGTGAAGGGCACACTGGGAAGGATCCATACCTGAGGACACCCGTTCTGGCTGACCCGAGGCACATCAAAGTCTATGGGCGATGAGATGGGGAAGGAGAGCTGGGTAACAGGAAGGCCCACGGAGGTGGGGTCCTGCCGTGCCTGCCTGGCCCTGGGGAGAGAAGGGGACAGGAGTTGTCACTCTCCACTCTCCGGCCAGCCCGGTGGCCGGCACTCCCACTTGGACTCTGGGTTGAGATGAGAGGCCCGAATGCAGGAACTTGTCTCATTTAAGCTGGGACCTTGTGACATGTGATCTCTGGCTCAAGCCTTGGGAAGGCTTATCTTGGTCAAGAAATAGACTGTGTAGCTATCAGGATCCCTGAGCAGTGACTTGAGGTGGCTGTGGTCATATCACAGTAGGTCAGCTTTACTCGTTAAAATGGGCTTTGGATTCCCCACCTCAAAAGACTATCAGAATACTTTCTCTCAACCTGTGGGAATTTCAGCTTCTGCTTGTGCAGAGCCTGCTGAAGGCCGGGGGGGGGGGCTGTGCTCTTGGCCCGTTGTCCTGTGTATCAGTGCACCAGGACTTCAATCATCTTTGTCTTCCAACAAGTAATCGGGGCTCATAGGGTGTGAAAACTCCATAGGGGTGCAGCTGAGAAGGGAATCAGCTTGGGCAGTGACGGGTCGACAGCTAACTGCAGGAGAGTTTCTGTCACAGAGAGCACAAGTTCTCTGGGAAACTTCCCCCTTCAATGATCAGACTAGCTTGAATCTCTTCCTGAGAACTGTGAATCCACAGTAGGTGTAGGAACAGTGGGGTCAAGCAGGAGCTGGAGCAGGCTACTCCAGAAGGCCAAGGGAGGGTACTCCAGGCAAGCCCATTTCAAGATGACGTTGGGCTGCCTTCTCTCTGGATAATCAGCAGCAGAAACCCGAAGTCCTGCATCTGACAGGAAATGGGGACTGTGGGGTGGTGGCCCGGGGCACAGGCAGGTTTGCAGGGGCAGAGGTGCTCCTGGACAGGGAAAGAGGCCCCTGTTGGCTTCCTTACACACTGCTCCCTCCTGCTTTTCAGGCCTGACTCCCCTATACTCTCAGGAGAAGACTCAGGAGAGGTCCCCACTTTTCCTTTCCTAGTGCCCAAGGTTTTCTGGAAGAGAAATGCCAGGTCTGCTGGGACCTCAGACCAAGGAGTATGAGTGTGTGTGTGTGTGTGTGTGTGTGTGTGTGTGTGTGTGTATGTGTGTGTGCCTAGCGGGGCCTTAGGGGAGGCGAGGTTCCCCCCTCTAGGTCCTCTGCCCCTCCCTCCTCACCTGTACCTACTCACTTGAAGTCAGCATAGCTGGGAACTACCCGGGCAATCACCACCATGGGTTTGGGGTTGTTGACCAGGGGCTCATTGACTCCTTGGAGAAAGACCTAGAGAAGAGGGAGAAAGGAGGTCAACCTAAGGGCTTGGGGCCATCCCAGAGGTACAGCCAACCCACCTGCCTTCTTTCTTCCCACCACACACCCTCATGAGTTCCCCTTGCTACTGGACTTGCTTAAGTCTGTTGGATATCAGGAAATGCCCTCTGGGTCTGATTGGGGCAAGTACCCCTGGTTTCCTAGGAACACTACTGGGACTCAGTGGTATATCTCTTACCCTAAGGGACAGAGTGTGAAGGGGGCAGATGGTTAAGTGTTCTGGCTTGCCTGTTTCTGACAAAACTCTCATTCTGTGAGAGGACACCATAAACGGAAGGTCAGGTGGTGTCCTTTGACCTCTCCCCGACCCTACTCATGCCCATGGCCCCTGGTTCCTGTTCACCTTGGGGCTGCTCTCAGCATCAGGATTGCCTGGCCAGCACCCATGACACAGTTTTCTTTTTACCAGGTCACAAAGGCCTGTGTGTATTTACCTGTGTTCTATTCCTCTCCCCACATCTCCCCAGACCCTTCTTTTTGCTGTGGTCTTTTTTTAAAAAGTATTTTTTATTCTTTTTGTGTTATGTGTATGAGTGTACCAGTGTGGTACAGTGCTGTGGAGGTCAGAGGAGGGCATCCAGTTTCCCTAGAACTGGAGTTAAGGATGGTTCTTAGCCACCATGTGGGTGTTGGGAATCGAACCCGGGTTCTCTGCAAGAGCGGCCAGTGCTCTTAACCACTGAGGCATCTCTCTAACCCCTGCTGTGCCCTCTTTTTTTTTTTTTTTTTTTTTTTTTTTTTTTTTTTTTTTTTTTTTT
>VZQC01007924.1:656532-690819 GCA_009823505.1 Rhizomys pruinosus
CCCTTGTTCTTCCTCAGTCTACATGACACTCATCTATGTGACACTCATCTATGTGACACTCAGTCTACATGATACTCATCTACGTGACACTCATCTACGTGACACTCATCTATGTGACACTCATCTACGTGACACTCAGTCTACGTGACACTCAGTCTACGTGACACTCATCTACATGACACTTCTAGCTTCGCCCTTGTTCTTCCTCAGTCTACGTGACACTCATCTATGTGACACTCATCTACGTGACACTCAGCCTATGTGACACTCATCTATGTGACACTCATCTACGTGACACTGTCTATGTGACACCCAGTCTATGTGACACTCATCTACATGACACCCAGTCTACATGACACTCATCTACATGACATTCAGTCTATGTGACAGTCTACGTGACACTCATCTACGTGACACTCAGTCTACATTACACTCATCTACGTGACACTCATCTATCTATGTGACACTCATCTACATGACACTCATCTACGTGACACTCAGTCTACGTGACACTCATCTACATGACACTCATCTACGCGACACTCATCTATCTACGTGACACTCATCTATGTGACACTCATCTACGTGACACTTCTAGCTTTGCCCTTGTTCTTCCTCAGTCTACGTGACACTCATCTATGTGACACTCATCTACGTGACACTCAGTCTACATTACACTCATCTACGTGACACTCGGTGTACGTGATACTCATCTACGTGACACTCATCTACATGACACTCAGTCTATGTGACACTCATCTACATGACACTCATCTACGTGACACTCATCTATGTGACACTCATCTACGTGACACTCATCTATGTGACACTCATCCACATGACACTCATCTATGTGACACTCATCTATCTATGTGACACTCATCTACGTGACACTCATCCACGTGACACTTCTTGCTTTGCCCTGGTTCTTCCTCAGTCTACGTGACACTCATCTATGTGACACTCATCTATGTGACACTCATCTACGTGACACTCATCTACGTGACACTCAGTCTATGTGACACTCATCTACATGACACTCAGTCTATGTGACACTCATCTACGTGACACTCATCTATGTGACACTCAGTCTACGTGACACTCATCTATCTACATGACACTCATCTATGTGACACTCATCCACGTGACACTTCTTGCTTTGCCCTGGTTCTTCCTCAGTCTACGTGACACTCATCTATGTGATACTCATCTATGTGACACTCATCTACATGACACTCATCTATCTACGTGACACTCATCTATGTGACACTCCTCTACCTGACACTCAGTCTACATGACACTCATCTACGTGACACTCATCTATCTATGTGACACTCATCTACGTGACATTCATCTACGTGACACTCAGTCTACGTGACACTCATCTACGTGACACTTCTAGCTTCACCCTTGTTCTTCCTCAGTCTACGTGACACTCATCTATGTGACACTCATCTACATGACACTCAGTCTACGTGACACTCATCTACGTGACATTCATCTACGTGACACTCATCTACGTGACACTCATTTACGTGACACTTCTAACTTCGCCCTTGTTCTTCCTCAGTCTACATGACACTCATCTATGTGACACTCATCTACGTGACAGTCAGTCTATGTGACACTCATCTCAGTCACTGTTGTATTCCCAGCTTTTACCACAGGGCAAGACACAAGAGGCCGCCTCTGTGTTTCTGAGCATGAAGGAGAAGGAAGGGCAGAAGAACAGAGAGACCTTGGACAGAGTCCAAGAGACAGACAATGGCCTTTGGGAGGCTGGGGTTGAGCCGCTCTCAAGGGATAAGACCTAAGGGGAAGAAGCAGGAAGGGGTAGGGGCCCTGGACGCAGCCGAGGGGCCATGTCCTCACTGGTTTGCCTCAGCTGGGAAACCTCGCACAGACCTAGATCCCCTCCAGGCCTCAGTTTCCCAACATAGACACTGAGGGCTTGAGCACTGCTGTCTGGTCCTTCTGGATCTGACCTCAAGTGGGAGGAGAGGCTGGGCGTGGGGCTGCTCCGGACCCTTTCCTTTCCTCAGTGCCCTCCCCTAAGGTCCCTCTGCCTAGACCATCTCAACTGGGTGGCTGGTTGCTAACTCCACAGAGGTGTGATCTGATAAGCACTTAAATCATCCTTAGTGCTTTCGGCTCTCAGTGGGGCCTCCCAGTAAGTTCTGATATCACTGGAGAGCTGTCAGGTGTCTTGATGCTCACAAGGACTCCAGCCGCATGAAGGCTGGGAGCTGCTGGTCTACAAAGTGTGTGTTAGGATGGGAATTTACACCTCTTTTTTGCCGACTCTTGCTGGGGCACATGACATAGCTGCCGGACGAGCCTGCTCCTGACAGCCCTGAGTGACAGAAGCCATTTTATTTCTGGCTGTACCCTCTGGTCTACCATTAGGAATAGATGGCTGCTCCTGTGACCATGCTTGTCACATAGCCAGGAAGGAGGTCTGTGTTAGAGCAGGGGGTGGGTGGGTGCTGGGGTCAGGGGAGCCTGGATGCTATTAGAGAAGCCAGAAGACTGGGGTGGGGTTGGGGCAGATCCACACTTCTGGGGATGTTGCCCCTTCCTGTGGGGTACAGCCTGGGACAGCAAGGCCATGTTGTTGTTACTCTTCCTTGATACAATGTGAATGAGTGGCTGGTTATTCTCAGAAAGGGGTAAAATGGAAGAGAGGGGGGTGACGGGACACCTGCTGGCATCCAAGGTGTGCCCGTGGGGGAAGCAAAGATGTGGCTCAGGGGCTCTGGGTTTCCACGCCAGACTCCCCTTCGATCTCAGTGTCCCCAGCTATGAAATGGTGCTAGAAAACAAGCCTGTCAGACTCACAGTGCTATAGAAAGGACTCAGGTCAGGCCTGCTGGGGTAGGGGAAGGCCAGAACTTGGATCCTGCGGACTGTGCCCAGACCTTTCTGGATGTGAATCTATTGCCCAGGGGAAAGCTGAGGAGCCAAGCCTGCAGACTGTCTGTCTCTAGCATTAATTATCCCTACAGAAGCTGTTCTTGGGCTGAAAGGTGAAGGATCAAGGTACAGGTCAAGGCTTGACCAGCCCAACAGATGGGGCTGTATAAATAGGTTTTGTGGGGAATAAGTAGTGAATGAGCTTGCAGATACTCAAGGCAAACCTCAGGAAGGGCCAGGGAGACCACAAGTCTTGTTTGAGGGTTTTGTGTCCTAAGTCGTGGAGCATCACTGCTCCAGGGAAGAACAGGACAGAGCAGGGCCAGGGATAGGGCCAAAGTAGGAGACTCATGCTTCCAGGAGTCCAAAGTCCAGGGAAGGTGATGTCCTCCCTGAAACTCGGGGGTAGGCAAGGAACACAGCCGCCACTCAGGCTCCTCCTCCTCCTCTTCTTCCTCTTCCTCCTCCTCTTCTTCTTCCTCCTCCTCCTCCTCTTCCTCATCCTTTCTCCTTTTCTTTCCAAAGGTATCAAGGGAAAGAGAGGACAAGGGTGTCTCTGTCCAGGTCAGGGCTTGTCTTTATAAACTATGGCTATTTTCTGGTTGATTAAAACATTTTTTATTATTAATGTATGGATTTTTGTGAGCGTGTGTGTGTGTGTGTGTGTGTGTGTGTGTGTGTGTGTGTACATGGTCTCACTGTGCATGTGGAGGCCAGAGGATAAACTTGTGGAGTTAGTTCTCTCCTTCCACTTTACATGGGTGTTAGGGATGAACCCAGCCATCAGGCTTGTGCATCTCATCAGCCCCACTGTGGCTGATTTTGAAAGGTCCTATTGCTTTCCCCCTTTTTTTATTCCTTCCCTAGATACCTCTGTTCCCTCCTTGCAGGCCAGCCAGAGGTGATCAAGGGCTGAGTTCCACCCTTCTACACAGAGAACCCCAGCGCCAGTACCTCCAGAGCCGTTTGGTCACAGCCGATGTAGCGGGGGAATGAAACTGCTTTTCCAAACCACAGTGGCGTACAGCTGTGTCTTGGCAGTGGCTTTGTCGGCTTTCTCAGACTGTGGGGTGGAGATAGGGTGGGGGTAGGGGATGCACAAGAAGGAGAGTATATAAGGGGCACGGCCTAGCCATAAATCCAGTCCGTGTGGACAGTTGCTTCCCATTGCTCCACCAGGACTCCAGCTGTAATTAAAGCTCATGGTCCCCGTGAGCCCTTCCAAGGAGATCAGTACAATAAATCTCCCTGTTTCCATTTGAATATTTCATGGCCCTCATAGGGACCACTGTCCGCCTACTCTCTGGTGAAGATGTGATAACGAGGCCTGGGTTGTAAGTGGACAGTGGGCTGGGGGCTAGAGGATGCTCTTAGAAGGTGGCTGTCTCCAGGGTCTACTGGGGCCTTGGCTTCCATGTCTGCCCCAGTGCCCCTTCCACAGTTCCGGAGCCCAAGAAAGATAAGGAACTTCAGCACCTTGCTTGGCAAGGTCAGTGCCAGGCCTGGGGGCAGGGGAGGGGAAACCACCTACACTATGCACTCCCCAGACACATGGCTTATCAGCACACTGGACCCTGCCCAGAGACATCTCATCTCACCTTTGCTGCTGAGCGATGGTAGCCCCAGGTGAAGTGGCCTTCTGTGGCTGTGCAGCCAATAAATGGCGGACTGAGGACGGGAACCCAGGGACTATGGTCTCCCATTGTCCTTTCCTCTAAACCATTCTAAAAGTCTGGAGTGCATATGGTGGGAGGGGAGAGTGATGCTTCCTTGCCTCTGTGGCCTGGTGCACAGCATATAGTAGATGCTTAATAAATATATGAACAATGAGAGTGAATTTTCCCCTCTGCCAATTAGCACTGGGGAGTCCAGTCAGGTGTTGAGGGGTCCCAGGTCTTTCCATTCCAGATTGGTGCCCAGTTGTTTCCTGGCAGGATACACTCTGGGGAATGCTTAGGCTGACACATATATACCCCATGTATGGCTCAGGAGGCATGGGACCAGGGCTCAGTGTTATCTCTGTTCTCAGAGAACATTTGGGAACATCAAAACACTTCCCAGGGAGCTCTCCCCTTCTTGGCCAGAGGGAAGGCCTAGAGCCCAGGGTCTGGACTCACCTTTCTTAGCTCAAAGTGATAGGGGTGGAAGACATGCAGGTATTTAATGGGGATTTCATAGGACACCAGCTCTTATTTCTTGTTGTCCATCACCGTGAGTACCACATCTGGGGAGAGGAGAAACAGCTTTCTCAGTGGGGTGTGACAGGGAGAGGCAAGAAACATCACTGAGGACAGAGATGTCGATCACATGGAGGAATCAGTGAGCTTGTCTTTGTATAGTTATTTTCTCAGAATTGAAACAGTCCGTCCTGTTGGGAAGAGAGAGGCTCATAAGACAGAAAAATGGGTGAGACCACAAAGCTCAGAAAGTTGTGTTGAAACCATGAAGCTCAGAAAGTTACAAGATTCACAGGCTCTTCCCCAAGGTTATAAAAGCAGTTAACAATTGCTAGGGAGTGGAGACTCTCTGTGTGGCTGTCTGCAAGTTGTGCAAAGAGCTCGAGGATGCAGCCTTTGGGAGTTGTGACTCATGCTGGGTGTGTTTTTGGAGATGTGACTCACCCGTGCTCTTGTAAGTAACCTCAATAAACGTATTGGCTAGCCTGGGGTGGAATTATTTCTTTAATCTAGCATGGTACCCTACCTGCGGTAAACAGACATTTGTTTTTACACCTCCTAGGACAAGTCACACAAGATATGTATATGTGGGGCCTCCTCACACACACACAAACCCATAAGCACACTCTGCATCCCTGCACAGGGATAGGTTCCATGCCAGGTGCTGTTAGAACCCTAAAATGTGAAGAGACTCCCAGCGCAGGGATGGATACACAGAACAAAGCCCAGACCTGCATGGCAGCAGACACATCAGGAGCACTCATACAAGTTACACAAGCAAGCAGGAATAGTGTCCCCTGCAGGAAGAAAGTTCCTTCCCCCTTGGTCAAACACTCCCACCAGCTCCTGAGACAGGATGGGAAGCTGTTATTTCCTATGTTTCGGGTAGAGAAACCGAGTCTCAGTAAAGAAAAGCAATCCTAGCCAGGCATGGTAATGTATACTTTCAATTCTGGCACTTGGGAGGCAGAGGCAGGAGGATGTCTGTGAGATCAAGGCCAGCCTGGTCTATATAGTGAGTTCTAGGCCAGCTGGGGAGACAGGGAGACCCTGTATTGAAATAAACAAACCCTCAAAAGGAAGAAAGAAAGAAAGGAGAAAAAAAGAAAGAAAGAAAAACAATCTGTTCAAGAAAGTGTTTATAAAAGTCTACACAAGTAGCTGGGTGTGGTGGCGCACGCCTTTAATCCTAGCACTTGGGAGGCAGAGGCAGGCAGATCTTTGTGAGTTCAAGGCCAGCCTGGTCTACAGAGTGAGTTCCAGGACAGCTGGGACTACAGGGAGACCCTGTCCTGTCTCGAAAAGACAAAATAAATAAATAAATAAATAAATAAATAAAATAAAATAAAAAATAAAAGTCTACACAAGTAAACTTAGTTCTTTTGTTTTGGTTAAGTTGTGCTTATTTTCATTTTACATACGTGCTTGCCTGCTTGTGTGTATGTACACTATGTACAGGCCTGGTGCTCATGGAGGCCAGAAGAGGGCACTGCTATTTTCCTGGGAACTGGAGTTACAGATGGCTATGAGCTGCCATGTGGGTGCTGGAAACTGAACCTGGGTCCTCTACAAAAGTAGCCCGTGCTGTTAACCTCTGAGCCATCTCTCCAGCCCATACTCCAAGTAAATTAAAATGAAGACTAACGCACTTGGTAAATGATTCCTAAAGAGACCACATTTTCTCATAAAATAGATAAACTTCAAGGAAAAAGCCAGTGTCCCAGAAATGATGATGGTGGGTCCACTTCTGAGTGCTTACTATGTGCAGGCATGGTGATGGCAAAAATTCAGGAGTTATTTCTATGAATTCTTATGACAATTATTACCACCTCTGTTCATAAAATATGGTCAGTGTCACTCAGAGGGGTCATAGAACTGGCTCAGCCTCATACAGCTAAGAAGGGGTGGAGGGAGAGGCGGGATTCTGTGAACATAGAGGCATTTTCCCATTCTTGAAAATACTTGATTTGAGGATGAAGAAATAATAGGAGAGGAAGAACAGAAGAGAAGGAGAAAGGAAGGATGGAGGAGCTGGAAGAAAGAGGAACTAAAACAGATCCAGAGAAGAATGGGAAAGGAAGGAAGGGGTGGGGCATGCTCACCAGACAAGGACACTTCAGCACCGCGGACAGCGGACAATCGCTGCAGGGGGTGAATGACTAGGGGTCCGAAGAAAGCCCAGGGCTACCAGCTGTTTATTCTGTCTTTCTCAGCCTTCTCCCAACAGCTGCCTTGAACACACAGGGAGGGAAAGTTTTTCCAAGAGAAAAAAAAGTGACATGGGATCCATGCTGAACAGGAAGGGCGGGGGGGGGGCACCGAAAGGTCTTGAGGTTGACCTGAGGAAAGTAGAGTAAGGCTGGGCTTCAAAGTTGGAGGCCTGTATTCTCCTATCAAGACACCGACTTCTGTTCAGACCAATAGCAAGGTACCTACATAGTCTCTGTAAGCTTTGGTTAAACGTGAATACTTTAAACAAGCAGAAAAGAAAAGAAAGAAATCCTATCTTACCCTTGGGATACTGAGGGAATGCATGTGTACGGATGCTGGCTCTCACTAGTTTCCCCTTGATGGTCATCGGCAGCTCTCTACACACTCACCCATCCCTGAGCAGACATGAGAAGATTCAGCCAGGAAATCCCAGTACTCCCAGCCAAGTAGCCAAGGGAGCCCGCAAGCTCCTCACATCCACTCCCCGGGAATTCTGAGCTCCCAACTCTGATTGGGATTTACTGAGGCCCTGCACCCCCTATTCTTGGGACACCCTTTCTCTGTGTAGGCAGCTGAACATGAGCTGGGGAGAATGGACAGCCATCCTCTCTGCTCCTGTCTTCATCCTCCAAACAGGCTTCGTCAGCTTCCTCTCTGGGCACTGAGCCCTTCTGGCCCCCATCACTCCCTTTGTGTGGCCCACAAGCCATTTCTGCTACCCGCCCACTTTGGCCCTGACCCAGGGTCTGAAACTTCCCTTTGCTTTTCATTAACACGTCCTTGGGCTACCTCCCACTCTCCTCCTGCCTCTTGGCCTGGTCCCCATTCCCCCAACCCCCACTGCAGATATCACCACAGCAACCGGTTCCAACCAGGTTCTAACAAGCAACTTCAATCTGCAAAGAGGTGCCTGCCAGCATCCCCGCCTGCCGGTGTGGACTCCTCACCCTCCCTTCCCTCCTCTGGTCAGTCCTGCTCCCTGTTAGCTACACACACAGAGGACTCTGGGTCTCATCACATCCTTACCTCTTCAAAATATTTTATCTATTATTATTTTAAAGTTTATGTGTATGAGTGTATTGCCTTCGTGTATATAAGCGTACTCATGCTGTGCATTGCCTGCAGAGATCAGAAGAGGGTGTTAGAACCCCTGGAACTGGAGTTGTGAATGGTCCTCTGCAAGAGCAGCCAGTGCTCTTAACTACTGAGGCATCTCTCCAGCCCTACAGTCTTCCCTCTTTGACCCCAGTTGTGCATGGCCCAGAGCCAGATCCACTCACCACAGACCACAGACCGGACACACACACACAAACACACACACACACACACACACACACACACACACACACACACACGAAGTGCTAGGTGCACGCCACCACCCAGATACACCTGTGTACACACACAACACACTGTTGCAACACAGAAACAAATATACACACATAGAGGGGTGGGCTACAGGCATTCATGTGAATACACAAGCCAGCACTCAGGCACTCGCAAAGGCATCTGCATACACACACACACACACACACACACACACACACACGCACAGTGTCCACCTGCATGAAATCGTAGGTTGACTTTCCTGTCTTTCCTGCACCTTCTCTTGCCTGACCTGCATCTAGCCTCATTCCCTACATGGAAGCCCAGTGCATTACCTTTCTCCCTCCACGGGCTCTGATACCCAGCTTTTGGCTCTTCAAGGTGAATAAGGAGTCTTGTCTAAGTCCCTGGGGAGAGTTCAAGAAGAGTGGTAAAGCCAGTCCTCTCTGGGAGAGCCACCTGCACGAAGCAAGGATGATGGTTTGAATAGCTGAGTCCAGGGATGTGGCCGGGAATGTCTCTCTGTGCTGCCAGTGCTCCTGGCAATTTTGACGTCAGTTAGTCAGCACTCCCGTGTGTCCAGTCCATGCACTCATTTAAGAGTGGGCATTGCATGGGTCCACTGTGAGATACACAGGGATGCACATGCGTGTCTATATACTTGTACCTATTCCGAGACCGAAAAGGACTAACTAGAAATAAAGATCCCTTCTAGAAGCAAGAAACAAGCGAGCCACCCCAAACTCAGCCACGGTCTTGGAGCTCCAGTGATAGATGACATGGGGGCTTCCCCTCTGTGCTTATCCAGGACTTGTGTCATTGAAATTCTCTGAGCTTTAGTGTTCTCTTCTAAACCTCCTCCTAGGTGGTGGTGACTCCTTGATCGATGCGTGGGGACATGCCAAGAAGCTATAATGCGCCGTTTCAGTGGGAGATGGCAGTAATAACAGCCGTGAAAGTAATAGCAACAGTCATAAAAGATGATAAGCTTGCATTGTCTGGAAAATTCATTTATGTGGAACAACTCATTTTTTCAGCAGGCTTGGGAGATGAGGCGTGATAAGATTACATTTTTTAAAATGCTTTTATCAGAGCCCAGGGAGGTGTTCAGGTGGTCTCCAGCTGTGTTGAGTGGAGCCTGCTCTTGGCTTCCATTGCAGGTGGGACTGTGTCCATAGCCCCTCCCACACACGCCATCCCCTAGTCCCCAGCCCCCAGCCCTACCTTCTCGGCCTGCATCCTCGGCTTGGATCTCCACTTTCACCGTATCCCCCCAGATGGGGGCACTGGTGGGTTCTGGGGTTGCAGAGGTGACTGCCGTGGAGTTCTGGTTGTTGGTTTTCCTGGGAGGGGAAGGGCAGGTGAGACACAGGGAAGTTTCCTGGCTGCTGTGACTCCCTCCTGGGTTCTATTGTCTATAATTCCAGCAAGGGTGGCTTTCCCTACATGGACACTCAGGTCATCCTAGGCTTGCTGGATGTTGGTCCTGTCCACTGGCTGTCCTGCTTGCTGATCATCTTGCTGGCCCATGCTTATTTGCAGGTGCCAGAGGTTCAGGGTAGGAGCAGGGCAGATTCCAAGTCTGCCTGATTTCCTGTCCCTTACCAAGGAGGGATCCTAGAAGGTGCCTATGTGCACGGACACTCTTTGAGCCTTCTCTGCAGTCTGTTCAGTAGGAAGATGCCTCTGGATAATGTGGCTGTGTGCTGCCCCACCCAGATGGCCCTTCATTTCCATAAGCCTGTGGTCCGGTGTTCTTGGCTGGCACAGATGCCCTAGCTCTGAACCCTTGCAGTTGAGTACACCCATGCCATTGCTTCCTGTGGTGCGTACTGTGTTTATAACCCTGGGCTGGGTGCTAGGAGCAGGGCATGGGGCAGGAGAGTCAGCTTCCTGGCCCCTGAGTGGTAGGCTGCCTGGGCCAGGCTGTGTACATGAGCCTGGGCTCTCTACAGCCCACTGTAGCTCACAGGTGTGCAGCTAAGCGTTCCTGAGATCCACGGCTTTCAAACAGCTAGACCAGAGAGCTAATATCCTTGTGTTATTTTCAGGCTGTAAATGGTGCTGCTTCTACATTAACTGCAGTTAAAATGGACGAGGAATCCCAAACCCAGAGGGGAGGCACACTGGCCAGAAAGTGTGGTACCCTTCCCATCCCACCTCACTCCATCACCGCCAAGCCTTTGTCCTTTTCTCCAAACTCTGTGACCACGGCTGACTTGAGGGTTAGAACATGCACCCTCCTCCTCCTCCTCCTCCTCCTCCTCCTCCTCCCTCCTGTNCCTTCTCCTCTTCCTCCTCCTCCATCCTCCTCTGTCCTCCCCCTTCCTCCTCCTCCTCCTCCTCCTCCTCCTCCTCCTCTTCCTCCATCCTGGGCCTTGATGGGTTCTTTTTCTCAGCAGCTGCACTGCATAACCAGAGACCTGAGTGCTCTCAGATTTGCTCTGCTATCAGCCCTGACACAAACGCACACTGACACCTCATCCTCCCCCACCACGGCCTGCACCTGTGACAGAGACGGAGGGAGAGAGCATGGCAGCAGCAGAGGGGTGGACGTGCTAAGGGCGGGTAAGCAGGAAAGCTGTCCTTTTACACTTCAAATGTCACAAACCCGCCCCCACAGGGACTCATCCTTTGGGGCTCCTGGGAATCTATGCATGGAAAAAGATGAAATCAAGAATGTGAAGATTCACCCAGCACGGTGACGGTGACAGGATTGAGGTGGGACCCCCACATGGCTTGTGCTTGCTCAGGGGCCTTCTACCTCTGATCTCCAGGCCCCTGACCTTTCCTCTGTTCAAGCTTCTGGTGGTTTGTAGGAAGAACTCAGATGTTTAAAGATGTGGGAAGGTAAATAGAGCAAGGCCAGGGGCTTTCCCCCAGGACCGGAAGGAGTTAAGAATCCCCTGGCGCCCCCACCCCCATCAGGAGATGGTCAGAGTAGGGGAAAGAGATGACTCAAGGGGAGTGGGAGGCCTCAGGGGTGGGGAGGAGGAAGCTTTTAGCAGGTGGGGGAGCCTGTCAGGGTAATGGCTTTTCCTGGCACGCTGACTCCTCTGGGCCCTGATGAGAATCTAGAAACTGGAGAGCAAGGGGTGGGGCCTCCGATTCCCAGCTCACTCCAGGCTCCCTGCCCCTCTTATCCATTGCCAGATGGGCATGGGGCTGAGTTCTAGGTCTCCAGGCTCTGAGGGAGCTCAGGGCTCCCAGTACAACCAGGGGTCTCCTCTAAAACCTGCTCTAAACCCTTTGAACTATCTGCAAAGATTGAGGTTCCTTCCTCCCTAACCCTAAAGCTCTACCCTGGCTAAATAACTTGGTGGCTGCGGTTAACGGCTGGGGGAGCTGTCTGTTTTCTTTTTTTTTTTTTTTTTGGTCTTTTTTGAGACAAGTTCTCCCTGTAGCCCCAGCTGTCCTGGAACTCACTCTGTAGACCAGGCTGGCCTTGAACTCACAAAGATCTGCCTGCCTCTGCCTCCCGAGTGCTAGGATTAAAGGTGTGCGCCACCACGCCCAGCTGGGAGAGCTGTTTTTTAAAGGCTCAGACCTATCTAGTCCCAGACTGGGGTTGGAGGCAGAGGAGTGGCCCCAAGCTGCAGGAAAATGTAAACCACCCCCTCCCCATAACAAAGCCTACTCCTCTCTTGGGGTAAAAGGTGCAAATGGTGTGCGCATGATGTCTTTGACAAACTCCAGTCCCACACCTGTATAATCTGGGGCCTCTGCCCCAGCACGGGAGGAGGGGCCAGGTCCAAGCAGGGCTGTGAGTGGCGGGGGATGAGAAGAAGCATCTTGCTTTTTTATCTGCAAGGCCATGACTAAGAGAAAATGTCATGGCTGCTTTTCAGGGGTTGCTACTGGTGTGGGAAGAGCGAAAATGCAGCTGGCATGGATGGGGACTGGCGGTGGCAGTACACAAGTATGTACACACACGCACAGTTTCAGAGGTTTGCATGCCCTGTCATACCCATTCTGTGTGTGTGTGTGTGTGTGTGTGTGTGTGTGTGCGCTGTATACGTGAATAAGCACATGGACACCCACCTGTATGCCTGTGCATGGGAGGCCAGAGGCTGCCATCGTGTGTCTTCCCCTATCTCGTTACACCTTCTTTTTAAAGCATCTGGCTGGGAGCCAATAAGCCCAGGCACCCTCCTGTCTCTGCTCCTCCAGCGCTGGGGGTCCTGGCATTGTAGTTTCTTCATGAGAGCTGGGGATCTGTCCCTGCACGGCAAGCACTTTATCAACTGAGCCATCTCCGTGGCACCCCATCCATGCCCTCTACCCCTTCTTACCACCCTGGATATCTCCTCGCCTCAGCTGTCTCTTTGTCTTCTGGTCCCGCCTTAGCCCATCTCCCCCACCTGCGACCTGCGACCTGCGGTGCCAGTCCTCTGGGCCTCCCCGTTCCCTCAGTTAGAGCACAAACTCCACAGAGCACCTAGCTCGTCCTGAGTTCCAATTCCAAGCTAGTCGCCAGGAGAGCAAAGGAAAGCGAAGGCCTTGATTCAGGTCTGTCTGGCTAAGGTCCTGGCTAGCTTCTAGGAGCTACCTACGGGCCAGTGAAGGAAGGTGCCCGGAGAGGCCGAGGCTTGCAGGAAGCCAGGAGCTGGCTCTTGGCCAGTCACAGGAGGGCAGGCTGGCTGATCCCAGTTTGGCAGGGTGAGGCAGTCAGGCTTATGGGTCTCCTGATTGAGTTTCTCAGGAGCCCTTCTTTTTTTCCAGGCCCACCTGCAGGGTCTTCTGAAGCCATAGAGAGGAAGAGAAGGGCCCTCATGCCTCTGGCCTTCACTAATTCGGGTCTCTTTGGGCGGAATCTGTGAGTTTACTGGGCAAGAAGGTGTCCCCCGGGCTTCTCAAAGAGGAGAGGAGCTGAGATCTGTGGCCCGGGGAGTCCAGCCTGAAGCCCTTCTGTCCCTGCTCCCATTTCAGACTCAGCCCAACAGCCACACATCCCCTACTCAATGGCCCATCTCAGTGGTGCTCAGTGGTGCTCCCTGTGAGTTCCCAGCTCACCAGAGTCTGTCACTTACTGAGTGAGGTAGGGCTGCTATCTTGGGCTCTCACCGGGGTTTCCTTGATTAATTGCAGTCTTATGAACCATCGCTGACTGCTAATGTTACAACACTTCTGGTGCGCTTCTCTTCATAGAAAAGCTGACTCGAGCCAGCCAGGTCTGAGTTGAGGCCAGGGCTTTCCTCTCCATGGGATCTGGCTCTGCCCTCTACAGAGAGGGGTGTAGATTTCAGAATAAGAAAGGAACTCTGGCCAAGCCAAAATGCTTTAAAATTCAGACAGGATGTGGTGGTGCCTGTAATCCTGGCATTTGGGGGGGTGGGGTGGAGAATCACTACAAGGTCACGGCCAGCCTGGTCTACATAGTAAGTTCCAGGCCAGCCTGGTCTACATAGTAAGTTCCAGGCCAGCCTGGTCTACATAGTAAGTTCCAGGCCAGCCTGGTCTACATAGTAAGTTCCAGGCCCACTTTAGCTAAAGTGGAGCCCTTCGTGAGGGTTGGTGCATCATTCCTTCCTGTGGTACCCAGCTGGCAGGGCAGGATAGCTTTACCATATGGTCCAGGACAGAGCTATGGTCCACAGAGCTCAGTGTTTGGGGCGGAGTTAGGCCCACACCTGGATGCTGGCCATACCTTCTTCCAGAAAGGGAGCTCTCCTGTTTTCTGTTTGAAGCTGGGGACATCACAGGGCCAGGAAGAGGTGGTGCTATGCTGCCCGCCAGCCTGTAGAGCATCTATCTTATGGCATAGCTGGGGAAGTTCCCAGGAGCCATCTTCTTAGGGGAAGGACGAAGGGCTACCTGTCAATACCAAAGTCCTGTGGAGGATGGACTAACAGTCCCTGTGGCGAGATGTGGGCATGGATAAGACAACTTTAGAAGCTCTCATGACTTGGGATTCTCTCAACACATCTGTCATTGAACAACACACCTGTCACTGATCAATCACCCTCATTCTGTAGGCAGTCTTAGCTCAAGAAGAACCTGTCAGACACAGAGGCAAACTTCTCAGCCTCAGAATTCTTTCCAAATGCTCAGACTTATCATTCCTTACCTACTTCCTAGTTCTGAGGTCTACGGTATCTCCTTGACTCTTCTCAAGAGCCTCGCTGAGCAGTCCTGACACCCAAGTGCTAGGGACTAGAGCCTACTCAGCTGTCCTCTGGGGGGACCATGGGTAGATGACAAGTGAGTAGGGACAGTGTCACCTTTTTGCTTACTAGCTACTTCCTCCCACGCACACTGCTGACTTCAGAGATAGGACCTGATTGGCCACTTCAGGTGCCGGATCCTATCTTGCAGCCTGAGCCAGTGGGGCTCCAAGTTAGAATGTGTGGACGAGGAGGAAGGATGAGTGTAGAAAAGCGTGTGGAGACAGAGTGGCCTTTCCTTTGCTGCTCTTCTGGGCAGCTCTAGCCAGACTCTGCATGCACTACAGCTGCTCCCAGCCACCCTGGAAGCAGAAGGTGGGTTCAGATTTCAAGCATTGTCCCAATAGCACATCCCTAATGGGGAGCAGAGTCTGGCTAAGGGGACCGGGCTTCCTTCCAGATCCAGGCCTCTCCATCCTCACAGGGCTCCATGGATGGATCTTGGTTCTACTTCTACTAGGAATATGGAGCATCCCGAGACCCAGCTACAGTTCTGAGCTAGTCCCTGGGTGCTACTCCTCCAACACTGACAGAGCACCCAGAACAGTGTCATCAGTGAAGCCTTGGAAGACTGGGTCACACCTGTCAGGCCCTCCCCTATGCCTGTAGTCCTCTTCATGTGGGAGCATGGAAGGGATTTCACCTTCCATCCTCCCACAGACAAACTCCACAGCCTTCTGAGCATTCTAGGCTGGTACAACTGAAGGCCAGAGAGGCGACTAGAGTTCGGGTACATAGTTGTTGACTTGAGTCTTGGCTGCTGGCTCCATTTCTACAGACCCAGGGACTCATTTCCCAAGCATTTCAGAGTCAACTCTTACAAATGGTGTTTTAGAACTCACAGGGCCAAGATGGAATGAGAAGGCCTGGAGCCACACAGAGGACTGAGGAGAGGCCCCACACAGAGAACCGAGGAGAGGCCCCACACAGAGGACCGAGGAGAGGCCCCACACAGAGGACCGAGGAGAGGCCCCACACAGAGGACCGAGGAGAGGCCCCACACAGAGGACCGAGGAGAGGCCCCACACAGAGGACTGAGGAGAGGCCCAAGTGGATCCAGAGGCTCTGGGGCTTTCAGAGTGCGCTGTGAGAATGCCTGGGGGCAAGGAGACCACCGGGAGAGAAGGGAGTCAGGGAAGAGGCCAAGATGGGCTTGAGATCACCATTATTCACAAGCCTGTGGACTAGAGGAATGGCCTGAGACAGGGGAGAGGGTCAGGCCATCCTGGAAGTGAGGAGAAAGGCGGCCTGGGGGGGGGGTGGGATATATTCATTCGAATAAGGAGAGAGGACAGAGCCTCGGGAGGTCACTGCCTTCAGAAAAGAAGACAAGCTAGTAAATCTGGGTTGAGTCTGTGTTGGGTGGAAGTGGCTGGTGGTAGATGACAAGGGGCCGCTGTAGAGCCTCTACCTGACCAGAAGAGCTGCTTGGCCTGTGACATAAACACTGGCAGATTTCACACAAAAGTCTAGGTGCCTGGCTTCTCTTGAAAAACAGCGTTGACAAGCTAAGCCCTAATTCCGTCACGTCAAAAGAAGCAGGGCAGAGGCTGAGGTCAGCTCTGATGGAGCCAGGACCCCTAGTTCCCCTGGGCTGTCCACACCCTACTGCATCATACACTGGGGTCAGCTCTGATGGAGCCAGGACCCCTAGTTCCCCTGGGCTGTCCACACCCTACTGCATCATACACTGGGGTCAGCTCTGATGGAGCCAGGACCCCTAGTTCCCCTGGGCTGTCCACACCCTACTGCATCATACACTGGGGTCAGCTCTGATGGAGCCAGGACCCCTAGTTCCCCTGGGCTGTCCACACCCTACTGCATCATACACTGGGGTCAGCTCTGATGGAGCCAGGACCCCTAGTTCCCCTGGCCTGCCCACACCCTACTGCATCATACACTGCTAACTCTGGGATGATGTCAAGGGTCTGAGCCTGAAGGCATGTGTGGCTGACTGGACAATGACAGGCACAGGGAGGTAGCAAGGGCAGGTGGAGGTGAATAGGGCCCCAGAGGCCAGGCCCTTCCAGGTGGCCACTTTCCATCTTTGCTAAGTGCTAGACCATGATAACCTGCTGTTGGAGCCCACAAGGGTGAGGGCAGAGGCCAAGCAAAGCTAGGAAGGAAGACCAGCTTCTGGCTACCCACGATGCCTAGCAGGGAGAGGGCTGGCCGCAGCTCTGTGCATCTCAGCAATAAGCTAAGGAGCTGGCCCGTGCATAGCGTGAAGAGAGCAGGGACCCCTGCCTCCTTGCAGCTGTCCCTCTTCCCAGGCACACATTTTCTGGGCAGCATTGCCCTCCAGGCTGCTCCTCAGAGCCCAGTGACCTGGAGAGAGAGAGAACTCATACTCTGGACACCAAGTGTCCATTTCAGGTTAAGACCTTAGGAGCCCTGTGCAGAGCTATTGAGGGAATATTGGAAAGAATGCTTACAACTGTACTCTGGCTGGGGGGTTCCTGGGCAAGTTCTCCTTCAACCACTACCACCAGCTGTCTTTACAGCTCTAGGACCCAGGGAGGGTCTCATTCAACAGAAATTCTGAGGCTCTGAGCCTTGAGGGAGCAAAGCCATGTGGAGCAGGCATGGGCAGGACATCAGGCTACAGCCTGGGAGCTTCTGGGACGATTGAGTCTCCGGCCCCGCCCAGGACCTGTCTCCAGCCTGTTTCTGTTCCCAGGGTCATCCTTCTGGGATGGAACCTGGGTCTCTGCTAGGGCCAGTGGCTCGATGGGAACTGCCACTTAATCTACTCCACTCTACTGGCAGCCAAGGACCTTAGCCCAGTCCCTTCACTGCCCCAGTCCTCAGTCATCCTGTCTACTGCATGGGGATATCACCACTTCCCTCTCAGGGCCACTCTATTAGAAAAGATGGGGAACAGGTGACTTGCCTATGAGGTCAGGGCAGGACAAAGTCACACATGGGGACTACTTTTTTCGTGGGACTACTCCCCAAGAAGGTCACTGTTAGGAGTTTTGCTAAGCTCGACCCTCTGGTTGGTGAGGCAGAGGTCACCTATGAGTCATCCTGGGTCCCCTCATTTGCTCAGATCCTGGTCCTCTGGACTCAATGGCTGAAGGGAGGAAGGGGAAGTTCAGAGCCCAAGAGGGGTCTGCAGGATGGTCGCTGAATTTCTCTGGAAGACTGGGTTAGCACCACGATGTCAACAGACCTCCCCCAAGAGGGGTGACTGCCACATGAAAAATCTATGTGGTGGGAGGTAGAAAGAACTTTGGACTTCAGCATCTTGGTTTCTTGCTGGGGACTCACTAGCTGTGTGAACGTGAACATCCTAGAGATGCTCAGAGCCCCAGAAACCTCACCTGTAAAATGAGGAAACACCTTCTCTGAGCACGTTTGCCAGGTTTATTTTGAACTCTTCTCTTATTAGACCCTGCAATGTCTACTTTCAGTATCTTTTGTAATTAGTCACCAGGGCCAGAGACCCCGTGAATGAGGCCAGGCTGTGTCGGGCCAGGATCGGGGCTCACCTGTGATTGTCTAGACATGACCTGAGCCTCACCCTGCAGTCAGCCAGGGCTGGCCACACACACAGGGGGAGCAGAACTACCCTGCCCAGCACTGGCTCTGTCTCCGCTCATTAGCTGAGGGCACTGGCAGCCAAGGAAACAGCTGCTGGCACTGGCAGCCCCTCGCCAGCCTTTGGCAGGGGGCAGAATCCACAGGCCTCTCCTGATGCTCTCTGTCCTGCCTACTGAGGTACTCCAACCTGTCAGGCCGACAGGCTTCCTGGTTCCTGCTGAGCTGTGACTGGCAGGTCTTTCTGTGCCAGGATGGGAGACAAGTGCTGGACACTGGACAAGTCAGAAGAGACCCAGGGCCTGGGTGTGGGCCCAGCAGACCTGGGTGTGAAATCCGCCTCATCTAGTGCAGCTGGAATCTAAGAAGAGTTTCAGGAGAGAGAGCAAACCAGCTTGCCAGGCCTGTACCAACATGGAGGCCAAAGCTCACATCCTAGGAGGCTATGAGAAGACTGAGGCTCAGAGAAGGGCGGGGACTGGTTGGTAGTCACACAGGAAGTTGAGGGACAGTGAGCCAGACTCTGGGTCTCCTTGAGCCCAGTTCAACTTCTTTCTACTGCCCTATGGCCCACTAGGAGTGCTGTCTAAGGACTCTTCCTCATCCTGAGTCTTGTGTTAGAACTGCCAGCATCACCCATCATCTGACTCTATTGTCTTCGAAGCACTTCCAAGCTGATTTCCACATGAGACATTTAGATATTAAGAGATGAAACAACTTTCCCAAAGTCACACAGCAAGCTAGAACAGGGACACATGCATGTATACATGCATGCATGCATCCATCCATCCATCGACCCATCCACCCACCCATCCATCCTTTCCTACATTCTAGATACTGTGTTTAGTGATAGAGACAGAATGGTGAGTAAAGAGACATGGCAATTGCTCCTGGAATCAGTGGGACCCGATGAGCACTAAGGAAATAATCACATGAAGTCAGAGCTGCATGGAAGTCTGTAGTCCTGTGAAAACATGCAGTGAGAAGATGCAGGCTTGGGACATCCAAGAGGCTTCCTCGAGGAGGTGAGGACTGAGGTGAGATCTGGGGGTGAGAGGACAGTTTCCAGAGAACTGAAGGATGTTCAGTGTGGTTGATGCAAGCTAGGGGAGGGAGGTCACGTTGGTGAGGAGCTGAAGGGACCGGTGAGCAAAGACTCATCCAAGCTGGGCCTGGTAGATTGCTTGTGTGTCATGTGCTAGGCCCTGGGTTTGATCCCCAGAATCAAAACACACACACACACACACACACACACACACACACACACACACACACACATATTTTCCCCAGGAGTTATCTTCACGGTGGGAGTAGTGTGGAGCTCTAGAGTGGCTTTAGCACTATTTTGCCATGGTACCAAAGGGAAATCTCCCTTAGAAGGAGGCTTGCAAAGGGGCAAGATTGGATGCATCAAGACAGGTGGAAAATAACACAGTAGCCTAAGAGGGTGGTTGAAGCTGGTGGAGAAGCAGCTAAAGTGAAGGAATGAGCAACGGCAACTCTTGGTCAGATGGGGTGGGGCAGGATGTGCTGCTTGAATGGCATGAGGAACACTGTTCTCCACAATGGCTTTATGAGCATTCCTAGTCACAGTACAGACAGACTCCCTGCTCTCCACATACTCACCAACACTTGCTATTTTTATTTATTTTTTTGGTCTTTTTGAGACAGGGTCTCCCTGTAGCCCCAGCTTCCCTGGAACTCACTCTGTAGACCAGGCTGGCTTTGAACTCACAAAGATCCGCCTGCCTCTGCCTCCCAAGTGCTAGGATTAAAGGTGTGCGCCACCACACCTGGCTTAAAGATGGTTCTTAGCTGCCATGTGGGTGCTGGGAATCGAACCTGGGTCTTCTGCTAGAGCAGTTAGCGCTCTTAGTCGCTGAGACATCTCTCCAGCCACTTGCTGTTTTTATTACAACACTTGCTGTTTTTATTACATTTTATTTATGTTGTGTACCTGTGTGTACTTGTGTGTATGTGTATATGTATGTGGGCACATGTGCCATGTGTGATGGTCAGAGGACAATTTGCTGAAGTCAGTTCTTGCCCTGCACCATACGGCCCCAGAGATCGAACTCTGGTTGTCGGGGCTGGAGGCAGATGCCCTTACTCAGTGAGTCGTCTTGCTGGCCCCAATGCTACGTACGTTTTTCTTTTGATATCGGCCATTCTAACAGGTGCAAGGTGGAATGTGCTCATCATGGTTTGATCGGCATTTCCCGGACGGGCACGGATGCTGAGCATGCTTCCCTGTGTCCATTGACCACTTACTTGTGTGTCTTTCTTTTTTTTAATCATTGAGGGTGTCTTGTAGCCTAGGCTATCCTTGAACTCACTATGTAGCCAAGTCTGATCTTGAACTTCTGATCCTCCTCTGCCCCCAAGTGCTGGGATTAGAGGTGTGCACTACCACACTGGGTTTGTGTGGTGCTGGGATCAAACCCAGAGCTTCATGTATGGAGGCAAAGACTGTCAGCTCAGGTACCTTCCCAGCCCACTTGTATGTCTTCTTGGGGAAAATATTTGTGTGTGTGTGTGTGCGTGTGTGTGTGCGCGTGTGCGTGTGCGTGCATGTGTGTGTGCGTGTGTGTGTGTGTGTGTGTGTGCATGCATGCGTGCGTGCATGTGTGTGTGTGTGTGTGTGTGTATGTGTGTGTGTTGGTTCTGGGGGTCAAACCCAGGGCCTAGATAAGCAATGTACCGCGAAGCTACATTCCCAGCCCCTTTTGAACAGTTTTTAAAAATTAAGTTGGGTTTTTTTTGCTATGTACGGTCTTCATTTGTTTTGGATATTAACTCCCTCCTAGACCTGTGGTTCAAAAATACTTTCTCCTGTTCTGTAGGTTGCCTTTCCATTTAAGTGACTGTCCCTTGCTGTACAGAACTTTCTCGCTTGGTTTCTTCCTGGTTGTTTATTTTTTCCTTTCATTGCTTATGTTTTTGGTGTCAAATTTTAAAAAATCATTGCCAAGACCAATGTAAGACTGTAGGGAGAACTGTTTTCTTCTAGGTCTTAACAGTTACAGATTTTACATTTGAGTGTTTATTTTCTAAAATAAAACACATTGAAATATTCATCTGGAAAAAGATGAATAGTTTAGTGGACTTTTTAATTGCATGCTTTGTTATTGTAATCAGACCTAGGAAGACAACACATTCTTTCTAGGGCCTAGGGCCCGGGTCTAGGGCCTTGGGAGTTCCTGGCCCTCCCTCTGAGCCCTCCTGCCTGGGGCTGGGGGTTAGCACTCAAAGCCATCTCGGGGTCCTGACAGCTGGACCTTCATTCCCAGAAGCCCTCCCTTCTCCTTTTCATTTGCATCTCATTAGCACCAGTTGGAGGGTTGGCAGATCAGCCTGAGCCCCGGGACCAAGCTGGAGCCTGCCCACGCTCTGCTCCCAGCACAGAAGGGGGAGGAGCGGTGCACTGTGTCCCCACCCCTCTGCACATGTTGTGTCACTGGGTCAGAGGGACCCGGGTATGCCCACCTCTCCACACTCGCACCCAGGCTCAGGTCATCTAGGCTCCCCCTTCCTTGCATGTTCCCATGGCAACAGGGTCATGGTGTAAGGTCAGAGCAACATAGCCACTCAGCTACCTGCCCCTCCACAGCCCAAGCTGGATTGGTGACAAGCAGGGCCTCAATCTCCTGAGATGATCAGTGATAATTGGTTTATGGAAATAGCTGAGAGGAGAAGAGAAGCTCTGAGTAAAAACCAGCCTCCCGTCAAGCCAGCTCTCTGCCACCTGTCCTTCCCTCAAGCAGAAATAGAGCTGGGGGAGGGGAGGACATGGAGCTGGGCCAGGACTGGTGGGACTTACACACACACACACACACACACACACACACACACCAGCAAACCAGGCAAGTGCTTCACCTGTTGGTCCCCAGCACAGCCTCTCGTCCCTTTCCTGTGAGAAGGCTGCTTCTCGTCTTAGGCTCTTGCTTCCCTGGTCCCTTAGTCTGAGCCGTGTTCAGCACATTGTTAGAAAAATGGAGAATGAGACCTGGGATACTCAAAAGGCCCAGGTCCACGAGCAGAAGAAAAACACATAATTGTGTTTGGGGCTGGAGAGATGGCTCAGTGGTTCAGAGCACTGGCTGCTCTTGCAGAGGACCTGGGTTTGGATCCCAGCACCCACATGGCAGCTAACAACCATCTGTAACTCCAGTTCCAGGGGATCCGACACATTCTTCAGACCTGCATGGGCACTGCATGACATGGGTGCACTTATATACATTCAGGCAATACACTCATTCACATAAGATAATAAATAAAATATAAAAATCCACATTATGTAAAGTATTTCAAACCAGTGTTGCTACTGCTGGGGGCTCTCTCTGGTGACTGCCTGGAGAAGGGGGCATCAGTAAATCTTCGAAGGTGAAGTTTTGTCAGTTATCCCTGAGAGAGCTGAGGCAGGTTTTCCCTAAAGGAACGTGTCCAGGAAGGGTCTGATGTGGACACCGTGAAGCTCGCAGCTGCACAGAGTGTCTATACGCTGGTGATCTACAGCAGATTCAACCTATGCTCAACATCCAGAGCAGAGACTGGCTGGCCACCATCTTACCTCATGATGCCCTTTGAGGGGAAGTGAGGTGGGCAGCAGACATGGCATGGAAGTGCCTGGGATGGGTGAGGGCCTTCAGGAGGATGCTTGTGAGCAGCACAACCTCTTAGGCCCCCAGAAGCCAGGAGAGGCAGACTCCAAGTCTTTCTGTGACAGGAGACTAGGGACGTGAGAAAGCTATAGAAAGATTAATGTATGAAAAAAGCTGATCTCCAGAGAAAGACTGGAAGGCCTTCTCCACCTGGGCTTCACCTGATGAACAGCATGTTCAAAAAAAATACACAAGAGAGGTGGGTGCTGTGTTTGATCCTATTAAGGGATCATTCACTTTGTAGCCCAACACTTTTGGGGCTTTACCCGCAGGTCGCTAGCCTGCTTCCGTCCTCAGGAATGCTTTCCCTTTCTTTCTTTTTTTTTTTTTTATTAATTTTATTTATTTCTGTATGTGTATGATGCAAGTCTGTGCACCCGTGTCGTGCAACGCTGCGGAGGTCAGAAGAGGGTCTCGGATTCCCCTGGAACTGGAGTTCTCCTGGAATTGGAGTTTCAGACGGCTCTTGGCCGCCATGTGGGTGCTGGGGATCGAACCCGGGTCCTCTGTAAGAGCAGTCGGTGCTCTTAACCGCTAGGCCATCTCTCCAGCCCCCATGGAATGCTTTCCCTTTCTTAACAGATGATCTCTGTTTCTGTTTCTAACTGTGGGTCCCGGGTCAATTCTTTGCCCTGTGACATAAAAACATGGAAACTTTAGGTGCCCTGGTACTCAGAGCCACACCTATAACATTTCCCTTGACTATCCCCGCCCCCCCCCCCATGACTAGCCTCTGCAGACAAGGACCCTGCCCAGGTGAGAGGTGAGATTCTGTTCTGTTCAGTCCTGGCAGCAGATCCTACACAGCAGAGAATAGGCCAGGCCTGCCACACACAGTCTCTTCGTGACATCTCTGAGTACCGTAGTCCCTTCAGGGGCTAATTTTCCAAATACTCATCAGATGGGCCCTGCTCCTGGTCCAGTAGCACCCTTACTTTGCACTTCGCACTTCTGTGGCTACTTACACTACAACATAGGGCCATGGCTCAGAGCCCTTCTTGGTGGTAGGAAGGTTGGTAGCTCCATGTACGGTGACCACGACAGTCTCTTTATTTGGGGGAGCCAGGTGGTCGATGTCAGGCGCTGGGTCCTGGGAGGTGTCCAGGAGGTCCTCTGCTTCCCCAGGGACCTGTGGGGAGAGTCAGAGCTAAGTGCCTCTTCTGGTACAGCATTTTCCTTTATGGCCACCCCTTAACCTCTCTACTAGGTATGTACAATTTTTTGACCTTGAGGAAAAATGCTCTAATCTATCAAGTTCACACTTGAGAGCCTTATAATCACAAAAAAAAATCACAAAGAATTTTCATAAAAACTGGTCACATAGGGCTGGAGAGATGGCTTCGCGGTTAAGAGCACTGACTGCTCTTGCAGAGGACCCAGGTTCAATTCCCAGCACCCACATGGTGGCTAAGAACTATCTTTAGGGCTGGAGAGATAGCCTAGCGGTTAAGAGCACCGACTGCTCTTGCAGAGGACCCGGGTTCGATCCCCAGCACCCACATGGCGGCTGAGAACCGTCTGTACCTCCAATTCCAGGAGAGCTCCAGTTCCAGGGGAATCCAAGACCCTCTTCTGACTTCCGTGGCATTGCACAACACGGGTGCACAAACCTACATGCAGACAGTACATTCATACACATACAAAAAATAAATAAAATTAAAAAAAAAAAGAACTGGCTTTAACTCCAGTTCCAGGGGAGTCCAATGCCCTCTTCTGACCTCCGCGGCATTGCACGACATGGGTGCGACAACCTACATGCAGACAGTACACTCATACACAAAAAAATAATAAATAAAAAAATTAAAAATGGGTCATGGTGATACACCCTCATATTCCCAGAACTCAGAAGGTAGATGCAGGAGGATCAGAAGTTCAAGGTCAGCCTTAGCTATATAGCCTGGGCTACCTGACAAAAACGATGCCAAAAAGGACGAGCGAGATGGTTCAGCAGCTAACAGTGCTTGCTATGTGCTGACCTGAGTTTGATCCTCAGAACCCACAGTAGAAGGAGAGAACCACATGTGTTGTGGCACATGCCTGCCTGCACTCACACCCACACTAGTAATAAGATGTAAAAGAAGAATGTAAAAATCCTATAATGTTTTAAACAAGTATATCATTTTGTGTTGCTGCGTGGTGCTCATGGAAACCCTTGGCTGCAGGCACTGGATGCTGCCTTCAGGCTGCAGGCTGGTTGCACCTGCTGGCCTAGCTCTTCTTCACACATTGTATATCCCCCAGCACCTCTCTGCTTTCTCCCCCAGCCTTGGACATCTTCCTGCAGCAGGAGACAGTTCACTTCACCTTGTAAGTGCAATCTCCCCCTACACCTCCGCTTCAACAGGTACCTCTGTCTACAGCTCCTCAGTGCCACCTTCTCCTTAGGTCCTAGCAACTGCCACCTTCTTCCTCCTTTCCTATAACTTTAACTCCACCTCAGGCTACCTGTCACCTCAGATCCAGTCTGCGAGGCAATGAGGGCTGGAGCCAGCCGTCTGCAATCACTATCCTGCATCTGCCCTCCTGGCTCCTGGCACAAAGATGGGGAGGGGCTGAGTGCCTGAGGCTCTTGCTCAGCCCTGAGGACTTTCAGGAGTACCAGCCCGTAGGTGACTATAGTAGGAGACACACACTTTCTCACTAGCCCCTCGAAGGCCTCCCAGCCTTTGTCCTGGTGTTCCCGCTGCCTGGGCTGCTCTTTCTCGAATGTCACCAAGCCCTGTGCACCTCAGCTTCTTTTCTCGATTGCTGCAGGCTGTGGGGCCCTAACACGTTGCCTCATTAGGAGGTGAGAACATGCCTCCTCCAGCCCTAGATGCGCCAGTTCTGTAGAGACCCCTCCTTCTGCCTATGATTGAGGCGAGAACCCCCCTCCCCCACCAGGATCCAGCAGGGCCTGTCACCATCTGCAGAGGTGTTGATGAGAGTTACTCCCTCCTCTACTCCCCTGCCTGGCTAGGGTGGGTGGAAGGAAGGGAGCCCTGCCAGAGGGAGGAGGGGGAGCATTTACAGACCACTGCCTCTCCTAGGTCACCAGCTTCCTTCCAGTGTGCCACCCCCACTGTGCACCGCCCAGCAGGTTTGCTCTCCTGGCCCAGAGACCTAGGATTCAGCACCTCCCCCTCTCTCTGAGATGCTGTCTCCCTGAGCCTGAGCCTCTGAATTCCAGTGTTTGGAGTGGTTTGTGGTTCATCCTTCCAGAGGCTTGTGTATCTACAGTTCCTGAAGTTAAGCAAGAAGAGGTGATGAATGACTGTTGTCCTTCGAAGTGCTAGATGGACTTCCTTGCTGCTGCTGTGAGGGCCCAGGCCTCCCATGGACACCTAGGGGCCATCAATGTGAAAACCCATATATAGCGAGCCAGTCGTCCAAGGAGAAGTTCTCCCTGACCCCCGCATCCCTGGAGCCCTCCATCCCTCTGCGGGCTTAGAGGTTTGCGACTCCTGTCCCCTCTTCCTCTGAGCTTCCACATCAGAGGACAGCCTTCCAGGAAATACAGCTTATAGAAGATCAAGCAAGTATGGCTGTGCTTCACTTCTGGGTCAGCTGCTAGTCTGGTACTTCCTTGGGAGGCTTGCAGGCATGTGTCCAGTGGGCCCAGGGTCAGGGAGGTTGAGCCAAGATATGACCTGTAGAGGCTGACTGTCAGCCAGGACTGCCAACCTTCACCTTTGCCTCTTTCCTTCCAAACTCTGGTTAGGAAACTGCAGGCCTCCCTCGGAGGCGTCCGCATCAGGACAGCAGGTGCTGTCTGAACCAACTCTTGGACACACTGAGGAATTTGTGAAGGGTTAGGAATTATACACACTGGGTTACAAGGTGCTAAGGGATGTGTGTGTAAGGGCCAAACCCTCCTAAGGCTGCACGGTCCCTCTGTGGGGCAGGTAGAGCCCTACAGAGGGAATTCTTTTTCCATGAGCGTGTCTTCTAGCTTGGAGCAGAGCTGCATGCTGGTCACAGCCTCTCGGGCCCACCCTCATTCACTACATTGTTAAGTTGCAGAAGCCAGCAGGTGGCGGTCACACAGCCCACAGATGGTGGTGAGCACGGAGGCCTGCCAATTCCTAAGAGCAATTCCCACAGCCGCCCCTAGGATCTGGTCCCTGGGCAAGTCTGGAAGCTGATAATCCTAAAGCCTTCCCTGTCCATACAGGAAAACCTACCCTCCATAAGCCAGGGGTAGCCAGACGATGTCTTGGGGGACCCTGGAATACTGATCACTCAGGGTGATTTTGGATGCAAGGAAAGGATGGCGGTGGGAAGCGTTAAGGCTCATTCAGTTGAGCTCCAGGGCGCAGAGGGCTTTAGTTGGCTCCGAAGGGACAGAGGTGGAAGGAGATCTTCTTCACCCCATCCCCTCTTCCCTGCAACGTGCGAAGCAATGAAAAGCTAACAGTCTAGACTGTCCTTCCAGAAGGGTCCATATCTAAAAGGACACTAGCTGAAGAGGCTGTGCTGGGTCCCCAAGGGGGTCACTAGGTTAGGAAGCAAGGGTCTGGCTTATCTTTTGGGCAAATTATTAGACTCTGGTAGGCACTGGGATTAAAAATGATCTCTCAGGCCAGTGAGATAGCCCAGAAGGTAAAAGTTCTTGTTGCATACACCTGACAACTTGAGTTGGATGCTCAGAATCTGTATATAAGGCCTGATGAGGTGACACATGCCCATAATCCCAGTATTCCTAAGGCAAGATGTGGACTGGGGACAGGAGAAGAGCCCAGAAACTTGTAGGCCAGCAGAACAAGACCACCTTGCTTCAAAGAAAGCAGAAGGAGAGAACCAACTCCTGAAAGTTGTCCTCTGAAGTCCATAAGCGCACGCGTGCACACACACACACACACTCACACACAAAGTGGGGGGGGGGATATGAATATACGACACAGTAATGTACAAATCTAATGCTCATGCATTATGAACGTCTGTATGGAGAATTCAGCCAGCTATTCAAATATTTCTAAAGCTCCCTAACAAACAGAGCAAATCTGGTCCTCCTTAGGGCTCTCACACACACTTCCTGAGGCTCTAAATCCATCTAGGTGGGGCGTGTGTGAACTTGCCATCCTGGTAGCCAGTCAGTCCCAAGTGTGTGGCTTCAAGAGGGTAGGGGACAGCTGTGGGCGGAGAATACCAGGCACCAAAGACACCAGTATCTGGAGGAACGCAAGGAAAAGCCAGGCTGGAATCTGGTTACCCCAGCTGTTTGCCTTGTTTGACCCATGAGTGTAACTGTAGAGAGTGCATCCTCAACAAGCACTGGTGTGCCTTTTGTCTGTCCCTGTAGGTAAGTGGCACAGTCATGGGTTTGGCTTTGCTGGCAAATGAAAGGTAAGTGAGCTCTTATGCTGAGCTATTGGCATCATGGTGCTGATAAGTTATTCCCCTGGCAGGGCCTTAATGTTCTGCTACCACCCTTGATCGAGCACCTACTATGCACCGATACTGTTCTGAGTCCTGGGAGACACAGTAGCCAGGACTGTACTGATAAGCCATCTCAGTGGGCTCTCTGGCAAGGGTCATCCATGTCAACACCACCTTAGAGCACACTGCATTTCAAGTCCCATGTGGCTCCAGCTACAGGACATCAAATCACTGTCTCACTTTCACTTCACATCAGTGGAAACCCAGGCCCAAAAGAAGGAATGGTTTTTGTCAGGCTCTGTGAGCAACAAGAACGAGGAGTTCCTGAGCTGCACAGCCTCTGCCCCAGCCTCACCTTTGTCTTCTGCCATCCCATCTTCTCAAGGAAGGAATGTTCACTTAACAGTCCTGGAGGGATGGGGCTGGAGAGATGGCCTAGCGGTTAAGAGCGCCGACCGCTCTTGCAGAGGACCCGGGTTCGATCCCCAGCACCCACATGGCGGCCGAGAGCCGTCTGAAACTCCAGTTCCAGGAGAACTCCAGTTCCAGGGGAATCCGAGACCCTCTTCTGACCTCCGCGGCATTGCACGACACGGGTGCACAAACCTGCATGCAGACAGTACATTGATACGCATACCGAAATAAAAAAAAAAAAAAAAAAAAAAAAAAAAAAAAAAAAAAAACAGTCCTGGAGGTTAGGTCCAATAGGGAGTGGGCAGCTGATCGGGCATCCGTCCTACCAGACAGGTGGCCTGGGTACCTTGAGTCTTTGACTGTCAGTGTGGTCTGATGGATATCATGTACCAGCTTTGAGGTCTGGAATGGTTGAAGGGGGAAAGGAGGGTGGGTGGATGAGGTCTAGATTTTTCTTAGAAGTGAGAGATTTTGCATATGGAGGTACCTTGGGTTCTGGCCCATGAGTAGCGAGACAGGGGGCTGGGGAACCGACTCCTGGCACCTCCAGAAAGGTGAGGTGGGATAGTCCTCACTCTGCCAAGACCTGGGAAGACACAGAGCTTTTCCATTTAGCTGGGTCATCTGGGAAACACTGTGTGGCATCACAGGGCAGAGCCCATCCCACAGATGCACTGCAGAGGGCAGAATCTGAAGCCTTCCTCCCTCTCCCTGGAACTGCCTGCTGTCCAGTCCTCTCCTTCCTGTTCGGTATCCAGGGCTCTCCAGCCATCCTGTGCATCTATCCCCATGTTGCTACCACCGCAGCCAAGGAGTCCCAGGCAGTGCCCTCAGGGAGTCCCCAGTAAACAGCTATTTCTCTTAAAGAATCTGTAGTCATCTGGCCTCTTTGGGTACCTACAGTCTTCCTTTTGTTGAATAATAAATGCTGGGGCTACAGGGTCAATAATAAGCACAGTGCTTAAGATCACAGGCTGCTCTTGCAGAGCATCCTGGTTTGGTTCCCAGCACCCACATGGCAGCTAACAACCATCCATAATTCCAGTTCCAGGGGATTTGATGCCCTCTTTCAGTTTCTACGGGTATTGCATGACATGGGTACACTTACGTACATGCAAGAAAAGCACATACATAAAATAAAAATTAAAAAATCTACAAAAGGGGAGGATAGAGAGATGGTTCAGGGGTTAAAAGCACTGGCTGCTCTTGCAGAAGACTGAGCTTTGATTTCCAACACCCGCATGGTGGTCTGTATGCCTTCTGATCTCTGCCCTCATTGTATGACATGGGTATACTTATAATAAATGCACTTATAAAAATAATGAAGAAAATAAATAAATAAATAAAATATGGAGAGTCAGCTAATGGGAATTCATTACATAGCAGGCCCCCCCCTTACTGTGCTTTTACCTTCCACCATCTCAGTCATCCACATTGACTACTATCTGAAAATAAGTGAAAATTCTAGAGATGAAGAATTCATTTAAAAAATTTTTTTTATTATTTATTTTTGTATGTGTATGAATGTACTATCTGCATGTAGGTCTGTGCACCCGTGTCGTGCAATGCTGCGGAAGTCAGAAGAGGGTGTTGGATTCCCCTGGAACTGGAGTTCTCCTGGAATTGGAGTTACAGACGGTTCTCAGCTGCCATGTGGGTGCTGGGGACCGAACCCGGGTCCTCTGTAAGAGCGGTCGGCGCTCTTAACCACTAGGCCATCCCTCCAGCCCCAGAATTCATGTTTTTAAATAAAGTTTAATATGGTATATCATAATTGTTCTATTTTATTATGGGTTTTGTTGGTAATCTCTAACTGTCCCTAATTAAACTTTATCACAGGTATAATATTAATAGGAACAAGTTTAACATACACAGTTTGGAACTGTTCACAATATCAGGCATCTACCTTAGGTCCTGGGACATGGTCTCCAATGGACATAGGAGACTGAACTGAGTATGAATTACACACAAAGAGGGCCAGCACAGTGCAGAAACACTGATTTTGAAATACAGATTATGGTTAATTTAATTCTGATCACCCCAAGAAATTATTACAAAGATAAAGTGTGTGCATGTGTGTGTGTGTGTGTGTGTGTGTGTGTGTGTGTGTCTGTTACTGAACCCAGGGGCTCCTACATGTCTCTTTTTAAACATTAACTGCATGCTAAGCAAAGTTCTACGTGCTTTTAGAAGAGCAGTGAAGTGGGCTGGAGAGATGGCTTAGCGGTTAAGAGCGCCAACTGCTCTTGCAGAGGACCCGGGTTCGATCCCCAGCACCCACATGGCGAGTAAAAACCATCTGTAACTCCAATTCCAGGAGAACTCCAGTTCCTGGGGAATCTGAGGCCCTCTTCTAACCTCCACAGCATTGCATGGCACGGGTGCACAAACCTACATGCAGACAGTACATTCATACACATACAAAATAAATAAAAAAAAAAATAAAAGAGCAGTGAAGAGTGACAAGCCCTCGGCCTGGGCAAGGGCCACTCCATGAAGTGACAGGGATGAAAAGATGATTCAAAATCCTGGACTAGAAAAGCAGGGGTTTGGAGTGCAGGGTGGGGTTTGGATTGTTTCAGAGGCTCCCATGGCCTCCTGTGTTCTGTCAGCTATTTTATTTTATTTTATTTTATTTTTTTGTCTTTTTGAGACAGGGTCTCCCTGTAGCCCCAGCTGTCCTGGAACTGACTCTGTAGACCAGGCTGGCCTTGAACTCACAAAGATCCGCCTGCCTCTGCCTTCCGAGTGCTAGGATTAAAGGCGTGCGCCACCACGCCCGGCTTAAATATTTTTCTTTTTATGTATTTTGCTTGCATGTATTTTTTTAAAATATTTTTTAATTATTTTTTGTGTATGAATGTACTGTCTGAATGTAGGTTTGTGCACACGTGTCATGCAATGCCGTGGAGGTCAGAAGAGGGTGTCAGATTCCCCTGGAACTGGAGTTAAAGACGGTTCTCAGCCGCCATGTGGGTGCTGGGAATTGAACCCGGGTCCTCTGCAAGAGCAGTTGGCGCTCTTAACCGCTAGGCCATCTCTCCAGCCCCCTGTCAGCTATTTTAGACTCTATGCTGAGGGCTCGTCTCACCTTCCTTGGCTGGGGCTTAGGAGCAGGACCACCCTGTTGGGCAGGAGACTGCTCCTTTGAGGAAGCATCCTGGCTTCCTCCATCCCTGCTCCAGAGACTCAGGCAGGAAGGATGGGGCTCTCCCCATCATCCAGATAGGGAAACACAGGACCTGGTCTTTCATTAGCAGGGAAAGAGCCAGCCAGCCAAGGTCAGCCAGGGTTGGGATGGAAGCCAGGAATCCTACGCCTAGTTTTCTCCTTACCAGAAAGGTAAGGGTGGCACTCTGGGGATGCTGGGGCTGGGAGTCTCTCCTGGCCACCAGGGCCATCTCAGTGCTGGGCCAACACTGTCACAGATGCCACTCAGGGAGAGGGTCTCACAGCAGATGTCTTCCTCCCTCTCTCTGCTTAGTTCAGGAGGCTGAGGCTCAGCTCCAGAGGGTGAAGAGCTGCCCCCGCCACTCTACCGGCCTCTTGGGGCTTTGTCTGACCCCTTCAGGGTACTGTAGCAGGCTGTCCAGGGGCAAGCGAGGTGCTTAGGAAGCAGACTGAAGGGGACATTCACTCCCTCGGTTGTGCGACCTGTCCAGGCCTGACCCAAGGGTCCTCTTACATTTTGCTCTCCAGCCAGGGCCCTGCCTCACTGTGGTCCTGGCCCTGCCCTGTGGCTCCACGCCAACAGTTGAAGCTCTAGGCTCTGCCCCAGCTGTCTAGCTAGCCCTGTGGTGTTCCTGCCTGGGAGGAAGCTAATGCAACTGGGTGCTGGTTCCCTGCTGGCTAGTTCCAGTCAGTGCACTAAGAAGCCCTGCACACTCTGCAGCCGCCAGCAGGTGGGACCTTTCCTTGCCTCTTGCCAGCTGGCTATCTCCCTGCATTGAGGAACTCTGGGACACTTGACCACAGTGTCTACCCAAACTCTCCATCCCTGCTGCCCTGGCCAGCAGGAAACACAAAAAAACTGTGATTTTTGTCACAATGACCACACATACCTATGTGACCGTGCCCAGAATATCAACTCTCTCTGGGCTTTATTTAGTTCTCTGTTATGTAATGAGGGAATCCAGGTTGCTTACAAGGGCTGAGTGAGATCAAGATACTAAGTGTCCCCCAAATGCTTTTTTTTCAATTAACCAAGCTTGGACTTGGACTTGGGTTTCCCTCACAGACACAGGACAGAGAAGTGACAAATGTCTGCAGGATGGTGTTTGTCCACGTCTAACCCAATGCTTCAGCCTTGATATCCTCCCAGATGTCCTAGCCCATTCAACTCCACTTCCAGGTCTGTTCCCATGAACACAAATTTTTTTCAGTAAGCTGCTGCCAGAAGTGTCACTACTGTCCCGTTTCCTGCCCAAACCGATTCATCCATGGGGTCTTGCTCAGGACCCTTCCTCCGGGAAGCAGTCCCCTCTGCACACAGCAACACCTGCCTGTGTGTTTAGGTTAGCCCTGGTTCCTTATACCATATTTAATCAAGGTGGAGCGGGTCCTGGGACTTGGGCAAAGAACTATCCCTCTCTAGGGTTTGATTTTGATAGTCGTCAATGAAAGGTTTCTGTGAGCCTATCACTCCCCATCCCCACCCCATGATGTATACAGCAGGTACTCACTTGGTGGCTGAAGGATGGAAGTCTGTCCAAAGGTCTCTAAAAGAGAATTCAAAGCCAGGCTTCCAGGGCCTGCTTTGACCTCACACTGCCAATAACGCTGAGGCTCAGACGTTTTGTAGAAAGGTTTGGGTCTTTGCTTTGGCTTCAGTTATGGTTTCAACAGGGCCACACAGGCAGGTTCACACTCTCTATTAAAGTGCTTATCTGTTTCCAGGCTTAAGTCACTGAAGCCAAACTGTCTGTACTAGGGACATCCCGTAAAGCTTGATCTATGGTTCTACCAGCCCAGCCTGTCTTCTCCCTACCTCTGTCTTTGGAGGAGATGGATAGTTGATCCATTTTATGGTGGCCCCAATTCTTCCACACCAAAAAATCCACAGGTAGAATGGTCTGTTTTCCCCAGGTACAACAGGAGGGCAGGTGAGCATGTTGGGCGGCGGTCTGGGCCTCTCTGCCAGTGTTACCTAGGATGTGGGTACCTCATTTGAATCCCATGTTCCTCCTCCTCCTCCTCCTCCTCCTCCTCCTCCTCCTCCTCCTCCTCCTCCTCCTCTTCTTCTTCTTCTTCTTCTCCCTGCTCTGTTTCTCAGCAAGTGACCCTCAGTGATGACGTAAGAGAGGCACCAACAGGGATACAGGAAACTCCCCTCATATGTGTGCTGGCTGTGTCTCTCTGCCCAAGGCTATCCTGCCTGTCAGGCTTCTCTCCCAGACAGTTTTCCTTCAGGCTATGACCAGGAGCCCTCCTCTCACCCTTTCAAACCTGGGGGTCACAAGGGTGCTTGCTATTATAAACACCCAGGATACAACAGACTCCCTCTTCTTCTTTTTTTTTTTTTTT
>VZQC01007924.1:690841-709137 GCA_009823505.1 Rhizomys pruinosus
TTTATTTATTTATTTATTTTTATGTGTATGAATGTATTGTCTGCATGCAGGTCTGCGCACCCGTGTCGTGCGATGCCGCGGAGGTCAGAAGATGGTCTCGGATTCCCCTGGAACTGGAGTTCTCCTGGAACCAGAGTCACAGACGGTTCTCAGCCGCCATGTGGGTGCTGGGGATCGAACCCGGGTCCTCTGCAAGAGCGGTCGTCGCTCTTAACCGCTAGGCCATCCCTCCAGCCCCCTCCCTCTTCTTCTTAAGCTTCAGCCTCAACTTCGCAGACAGCCCCTCACTTAACTGGTTCCCAAGTTTGCAACCTCAAGCTCCTTCTTTTCCCTGCAAGGACTCTGACTGGGGCAGCTGCTGTGTGAGACCCTGTCTGTGGGCCTGTGCCTCCATCTGACATCCTAGAATCATTGCCATCATCTTCACCCTGGCCCCTTTGTACATCCTGGCATTTAATGAGCATGTACTGACTGGGACACTTGCCAGAGCTTTTACTTGCACTGTGTCAGTTAAGGCTCCCTTGGGAGCAGTTGTCATTTGTTTGTTCAGATGAGGAGCAGATGCTCTGAGGAAATAGACTTGCCCAAGGCCGCCCAACTCTGGGATGTGAATCCAGGCCTCTGACTAGGAAGCTCGTGAGCACTGAGCTGTGCTGCCTTCATTCTCCTTTCCTTTCATTCTCTTTCACAATCAGGGCAACACGGACAAGGTCAAATCCAGAGACAAAAATATCTGTAGATTATTATTGTGTTGTGCTGGGAATTGAACCTAAGACCTGGTGAGCAAGCCCTCTATTACTGAACCACACTCAGTTCCATCTGTCCTTTTGAATGAAGGCAGACAGATGGCTCTGTGACTGTATGACCAGATGCTGGCCCTGGAGGAGAGGAGATGGTGTGTCTTGGAGGTTCATCTGGGCACAGCTAGGCATAGTAGCATGTCATCCAGTGGAGGACTCTTCTACCTAGCATAGATAGGTCATTTGCCCCTGCCTCCAGCTGGTGGAGTTAAGACATCCAGGAAGTGGCTGGTAGCACTAATGTGGGCCTCGTCCAGGTTTAGACAAGCCCTGTGGATGTGGGCTGCTATGCAGGACCTGTTGCCTATGAAGGCCACAGTAGAGCAGTGGATGCTCTGGGAAACGGGGGTTGCCTCTGCTCTCAGTAAGCGGTTACAGGCTGAATCTAGATGTGTTCTCACTTTGTTCCAGATCCTCTCTGTGACAGTCCTGGCCCTGTCTTATCTTATTCCTGGGGCCTCTGGCTCCCAGGACAGCACTACCAACTGAGCAGAAGATTCCAGCTATAAAAATGCATGATGCTTGAAGCCCACCAGGCTCACCTTTAACCCAGGTCTGCTACCACCTTGGTGATCACTCAGGCCTCAGCTCCTCGTCAGCCAAGCAACTGTGCTGCCTGGCTCTGTACAGAGTGGCAGAGAATATTCAACCAGAGAATGGAGGCTGGCAGGAACTGGATGGGCTGGAGGTTTCCCTCACATTCCTAGCAGTTTATGTCCCAGGGAGCACCCACAGCCCCAACTTCGTCTCCAGCAGACACAGGGGTAACCATTAAGACAGCGATGTTCTTGTTGGCTAGCTTTGCTTCCATCTGCGTAGCAGGCGCGCTGATTGATTGCCCTACTGAAAGATTCCTCCAGTGTTGGGTAACCAGAGCTCTCATCTGAGACAGCTCAAGCCCCACTGTCAATTCATAAATCACTCTGCTAAAGATGCAGTGTGGGTTTTGAGCATTTTTCTTTTAAAAGAATCAATAACTCGTTAACAAGGGATTGAATAAAGGGGTTAGCAATGAAACTACCTAATGTTCTCTTCTACCAGGAAGGGGCAGAGCTGGCAGCCTGCCGGGGCTGGAGGTAGCCTGTCAGCTAGAGGGCTCAACTCGCTGGGCACAAAGGTTCAGCCAATCTCTTTCACATCTCTGTCCCCTTCTGTTAAGCTTTTCCAAAACATTTGGTCTGCTTATCCCAGGAACCTCTACCTCCTGTCTCCTGAACATGTTCTAGCCTTGCAACATACTTGCAGGTTCCTGAACAGGCAGTGGTCTCTCCAGCCTTGAAGACTTAATGTATGCTCCTCCACATGTCTAACTGTCCTTCCCCAGCTTGTCTGAGCAATTAATGATGCTTCTTTTTTTTAAATTTTTTTATTTATTTCTGTATGTGTATGAATGCACTGTCTGCTTGCAGGTCTGTGCACCCGTGTTGTGCAATGCCGCGGAGGTCAGAAGAGGGTGTTGGATTCCCCTGGAACTGGAGTTTTCCTGGAATTGGAGTTTCAGACGGTTCTCAGCCACCATGTGGGTGCTGGGGATCGAACCCGGGTCCTCTGCAAGAGTGGTCAGCGCTCTTAACCGCTAGGCCATCTCTCCAGCCCCAATGATGCTTCTTTAAGTCACAGACAGCCTGACCTCCAGTAAATCTTCCCTGAAATCTTGCCCCAACCCCTTCCCCACACGGGGACATCAGACCCATGGCCCAGCCCTTAGACCTCCCTTGCCAGAGCTCAATACCCACTATGCACTTCTCTGGGACAGGGTCTGCCTTCCCTGAGGGCAAGTATCGTGCTTGAGGAAGCTGTGTCCCTAGGGGCAGCATGGCACAAAGTGTGTCCCATGCAGGTACATGATAAGTGAATGAGGAAGGACAGTGGATGAATTCCTCTCCACTTTACTTCTTGAGCCTGGGCCAGAAATGTCCACTCTTCTAATACGCCAGCCCTTGATGCTTCCCTGCCCACGGGGGTGAATAGGGTATGTGAACCTCAGAATAATGGCTTACATTTAGTGAACATCTAGAATGTGCCAAGAACAGTTCTGTGGCTTTGTACGGGCTACACCTCACAGCTCCAGTGGACAGTTTTATCCACAATTCCTATTTATTTCCATTGTTTTAAGGTAAATTCTTGCTATGTATTTTTGGATCATTTAGAGCTCCCTATGTAGACAAGGCTGGCCTTGAATTTGTGATCCTTCACAACTGCTAAGATTATATATACATATATATGCCATCATCCTTGGTCCTGCAGCTCTCATTTTAAAGATGAGAAAACTGGGTCTAGGGATGTAGATCAGCTGGTAGAGTGCTTAGCTGGAATACACAAAGCTCTGAGTTCTATCCCCATACTGCATAATGCTAGGCATAGTGGTACACGCCTGTAATCCCAGGACATGGCAGGTGGAGGCAGGAAGATTCCAAGTTCTAGGTCATTCTTGGCTATATAGTAAGTTCAAGACTATTCTGGGATACATGAGACCCTGCCTCAAAAAAGAAGATGAGGAAAAGGGAGGAGGAGGAGGCAAAGGAGGAGGAGGAAGAAGAGGAAGAGGAGGAGGAAGAGGAGGGAGAAGAAGGAAACTGTGTCTGGTTGCTGCAGAACTTTACCACACCTTCCACTACTGAAGCACCTGTGGGCAGCCTGGGGACAGTGGGCCAGGGAAGCCCTGAACACCCACCTCCAGCACAGGCCTCAGGTCCAGCTCTGCAGCCAAGATAACCAAGTCTGAGGAGCTCCAGTTACAGGAAGCAGCCTGGCCTGGAACGGCTCCTTCTCAGACTCCCAGCTCACCTCTGGCCACCCAACCCATATTGCCTGCTGCCTCCACCAGAGAGCAGAGCCTTTGGGCCTAATCTCATTTGAGGCCATGAAATTGCATTTGCAGTGTGTTAATGCAGCATAGAGCTTGCTCAGCCCTCCTGTCTCCTGGCAGAGAGAGGAGCCTGGAACGCCATCTTACTGGGAGGGAAGTGTCTCCAGGTATACCCGGAGACAGAAAACAATTATGCTCTAAGAGGTGGATTGAAATAATGTCTACATTCAACATGCTCACCCAAGGGCCTCAACTCCGTTCAGCCCACGGCAACCCGGGACAAGCTTCCTGCTGGGGTGAGGGGAAGGAACCTGCATGACTGGGCCCTCACCTCCCCAGTCACCAAAACGAGCCACTCTCTCCCAAGTCCTGTGTCTTGGCCCCAGTTGGCCTGTGCCTAGAACACAGTCTCCAGCACGGTCTCTGCCATTTGCCTGCCGAAGGGTCTCAGGTCAGGCCTTAGCACAAGCTATGTTCTTGTATATGCTGTGTAATATTACAATCTCCCACTCCTGTAGGGAGTACCTGCCCCACCCCTTGTGTTGGAAAACAGAGCTGCAGAGGGTTAAGCCCCACAGCCAGAGGACTGTAAAACAGAGATTTAAACTAGAACTTTCCATTATCCCCTCCCAGCTTTCCTGTCCTGACTCAGCACAGTCAGTCAGTCTGCTTACATATATGGGTTCCATGTCAATAGATTCAATAAATTGTGGATTAGAAATGTTTGGAAATGGTATTGTTTCTGGGGTTGCTGGTATAGCTCAGGGGTAAAGCACGTGCTTAGCAAGCTCGAGGCCTCAGTTCCACCTCTAGTACTCCCAAAATAAGAAAATACAACTGTATCTGAACTGGACATATAGACTCTTTTCCTTGGCATGATTCTCATGTAGATAGTAGTACAGCCGAACTACTATCTACATTAGCTTACACATTGTTTTAGGCATTATAAGAAATCTAAAGACAAGTTAAGTACCTAGGAAGAGCTGGACATAGCTGCACATGCCTGTAATCCCAGCACTCAGGAGGCTGAGACAGGACAATTACAAATTTGAGGCCAATCTAAGATGCCTATTAGGACCGTGTCTCAAAATAGCAATAACAATAATAATAATAATAATAATAATAATAATTACACAGGAGGATGTATACAGATTCTATACAAAGTGCATGTCATTTTCTATAAGGGACTTGGGCATCTGCATATTTTAGTGTCTGAGGGGATCCTGGAGCCAATCCTTAGGGTACCAGGGGAAACTTTATTGTCCCCTCTGTTTCTGTAGCCTTCCCAGGATGAGCTCACCTGTGTCCCCTTTCATGACAATGACCACTGTGGTGCTCTTGTCTTCCTGAGCATTTCTTGGCCAGGCTCAGTTCAGAATCAGGGCTTAACAAATACTCCTTGCATGGAGGAATCAAGACTATCTCCCTGCAGGTCACAGGTGAGGATGTGTTCCCCTCCTGCCTCCAGGGCTGAGTCCACAGTGCCTTCCATGATGTTTTTAAGGGGAGTTTGGGGAATCTCGTCTCCTCTGAGAAGCCTTCCTGGACTGCAAGGAGGCTGGCACTTCACTTAGTCCTCATTGTGAAGTAGGCATAATAACCCCTTCTACAGATGAGAAGACAGAGGGTCAAAGAAGTAAAACGACTCACTCAGGAACACCTGGTACAAAGTACAATAGAGAATCTGAACTCAAGCCCAAGTCTAAAGTTTGACCATAGCACCTTGCTGGCTGTAAACCCACCCATCATTCCTCAGGCACGGTTTATGTATGTGCAAGGAATAATTTAAAAACACTTCTGAGTCTCCTCAGCCAACTCTAGTGGCCAAGGGTTTTCCTGGACCCTTGGCCATTGACAGTCCCCACTTTACCCCAACCTTGCTTTGAAACCACCCAGTGCCACAAGCCCTCACTGTAGGGTCAGATGAACACTGCGTAATTTGTCTTGGCTGGTCTAGGTATGATGTGGGACTAGAAAGAAATCTGTTTCTTGGGGCTGGAGAGATTGCCTAGCGGTTAAGAGCACCGACTACTCTTGCAGAGGACCCGGGTTCGATCCCCAGCACCCACATGGCAGCTAAGAACCGTCTGTAACTCCAATTCCAGGAGAACTCCAGTTCCAGGGGAATCCGACACCCTCTTCTGACCTCCATGGCATTGCACGACACGGGTGCACAAACCTGCATGCAGACAGTACACTCATACACATACAAAAATAAATAAAATTAAAAAAATAAAGAAATCTGTTTCCTAAAACTGCTTATCCATGATCTTGTCCCAAGGCCCAGAAAGGGGGGCACTGGAGCCGCCTTCCCGGGGTTAAGGAAGAGCTTGCCTCCTGGACGGGGGACTGCTACTTACTCCACCCTGAGCACTGACTGGTAGTTAAGGAAGGCTAAAACAAGTACTGGAGAGCAGGATTCCAACCCGCCTTGCTGTTGACTCTGTGGGGACCTTGGGTAAGTTGCTTACCTCCTCTAATGCTCAATTCTTGCTCCAGAGAGTGAACACTGCCAAGGCTGCCTTGCCCCCCTCCTGACTGATGTGAGGTTTCAGTGGGCTTTCTGAGTGTCCAGTGGGATAGGAGGAGATCTTGCCTTTGTCAGCCTGGCTCAGGGCTACACCATACTCTGTCTGAGCTCTCTACTAGAAACCGCTTCTCCATCCACCTGTCCTCCCTGACATCTGTGAGGAGGGCTGGGCTGAAGCAGTTGATCTCCCACCCTTCTGTCACCGGAGCCTTACAACTTCCTGGTCTGTAGATTCTACCCTCCCTGTAACTGTAATGCTGAGGAACAGGAGGTCCAAGGATGTAAGGGATACAGTAATCCAAGTCATAACCGTCCAGATGCAACTGGGAGAAGAGGCTCAACGCTACGTGCAAAAGCTGTATTCCTTGAGGATCACTCACCACACGAGCTTGGAGAGCACGGTCATTCAGCTCCTCTTATTTCCTCCCTGTGCCCATCTGGGTAGTCCCCCCCCCCCGCCCCAAGGGCTAGAAACATCGATCACTGCTTAGGAGGGTGAAGAGAATGAATGCATGCATGAATGAATGAATGAATGAATGGCATATAATGCAGGTGAGGTTGGACCGCAGGAGCCTAGGGCAGGCTGCAAGGGCCAGATGGAGGAAGGACACCCGAATGTGTGCTCCACTGATCCCAGGGTGGGGGCTGCTCTTTGCTGGCCTCCTCCTCTCCTGACCCTGGGAATTTGCAAAACCAGTCGGGGCTGAGGGCGGCTGGCTGACTGCTAATGGGCCACACTGAGACCAGGGCAGGCAACTGGGGGCTGTCAGCCTTCCCTGCCGTCTGCCCCCATCTGCTGTCCGAGTGCTTTAATCTCACCTCATATATCACACATGCCATGTCCTGAGCCTCTTGCTCATTTGATAGAGATTGTGCTTGGTGGTGGAGCCTTATACAGAGCTGGAACTGAGGCATGGGTCTGTATGTGGGGGAAGGGGTGCTTCCCACATGTGTGCTTTCTGTGAACCTGCTTTGTGTGTGTGTGGGTCACTGTGTGCTAAGGATATGGCATGTCTTTGCATACACATACACACTGTGAGCATGATTGTTGTGTGTCTACACATCCAGGAAAGTGGTTCAGGATGGCGTCATATACCTTCCAGGAGTATAAGGAAAGGCCGTGATGACTGGCCCTGCTTCCTCTCTGAAGGTGATCTCTGCTGTTCACGGGGCTGGGGCTGGGCTGGCTAAGAGGATATCAGAAGCAAACACCCCTTCCTCTCTCAACACCACACACACACACACACACACACACACACACACACACGCACAGAAGGTGTGAGTCAGCATCAGCCCTTGCTGGTGGGAGAGGGGAGAGAGGCAGAGAGGAAGTGGTCCAGCGGGCCATCTGCCATGTTCCCTCACAGCAATCTGCTAATGGAGCCGCTTCCCAGACTGGCACCCAGACTCCACCTTGCAGCCTGGGATCTGACCCAGGCAGTGGGTCTCACAAGCCCATAGTACCTTTCTTTGGCAAGACTGGTTAAGCAAGAGGAACAACCTTGTTTTCTAGATGCAGAAATTGGTGTCCAGACCCATCTGCTCTGCGACACAGGCTTTCCCATGCAGTAGTTGCCAGAACAGCAAGCATTCATTAGAAAGTTTCCGCAGGGCACGCTGGGCCATCACTTAATCTTTCCAGCAGTAACAGATACAGAATTGTTCTCTTCCATTTCATAGATGGGGAGGCTGAGGGAGTTCTGTAACTTTCGCAAGATCAAGCTACTATTAAATAAGTGGCAGAGCTTAACCTCCATCCAGAATGATCTGACCCACGTTCCCGCCCCTCACCCTGAGCTAGCTGTTCCGTCTACACAGAGGACAAAGCAGGTGACTCTGTGATAGGGCTCCAAAGACCCACAGACAGCCTGAAAATCAGGGTGGAGTCACAGGCTGGGCAAGGGTATAAAGATGGCTGCCCGCCCCTCAACTGATGCATCTTCAAGACGCATTCAGGATGGTCACCTATTACCCTTGGGTCTTCCTGTGGAGGATTCCATGGACAGGAAGTGTTTCAGTGCAGGTGGCCAGCAGGTCTTATGGAGCCCCTTCTGCCCCTGGGGTCTCCTCCTGAGGTGGAGGGTTGGAAGTGCTCTCTGCTCTGCCCATTCTCACCAGGGCCTCACCAGGGCCAGAACTGGTTGCCCTGCTGCTGTGCCAGGCTCAACCCTGCCACTATAGTGAGGGCTGCACCCCACCCCATGTGGGTGACAGCGCTCTCTGAGAACGCCTTGACAGTGTCTTTGTTCCCCAGAAATAAAAGAAAATCGAGCTACAAAGGGAAACCTCAGGTAGCTTTTAGTGGGGCTCAGCTGCCTGGGGCAGAGTGTGTTTAAGCTGGAGGCACTTGTGCGTGGAGCAGGAGAGGAGCGGCCTCAGACCCCGCCCAGTCCCTTCTGTGCGGGAGTGATGGGGGGTTGGGGGGGAGCATGATCATGCAAGGAAAAGGCTCTTTCAAATAATGGCAAAGGAGAAAATCAATGAAAATTGATAAGGAAATGTAAAGCAGCTGGAGAGAGAGAGAGAGAGAGAGAGAGAGAGAGAGAGAGAGAGAGAGAGAGAGAGAGAGAATGAATTAGGAGCATAAAAGTGGCCAGCTTGGGGCTTAAGGCCCAGGCGGGTGGGGGCTGGGAGTCAATCCCCGGCGCGTGCCCGTAGAGCGGCGCTGGTGTTTGGGGGAGGGGCGGCAGCTGAGTCTCTAACTCGAGTTAAGAGAGAGATTAATATATTCAATCTGCTCCGGGGTAATTGAGGGAACAATTGGAGTGTTTTTCTAAAGCCCATAAAACTGCCTCATTTGCAAGGAAGAGCTGCCCTGCCGCAGGTCCTTAGATTGGATGGAAGAAAGGGGAGGGGGGCAGGACGGGGGGGCGGGACGGGGGGAGCGGGACGGAGGGGGATGGAGGATGGGGGACGGGGGGGGGCGGGACCGGGGGGGGGGGGCCAGGACGGGGGGACGGGGGCACGGGGGGAGGGGGAGCGGGACGGGGGGAGGGGGAGGGGAAGCGGGACGGGGGGAGGGGGAGCAGGACGGGGGGCGGGATGGGGGGAGGGGGAGCAGGACGCGGGGGGAGGGGGCGGACTCTGGGGCCTCGGTACAGAGGACTGGAGAGACAGCTCTGTCAGCCAGGATAGAGGCTGGCAGTCCTTGTCTAAGCTGCCCTCTGCTTGGGCAGCTTCCATCACCTGCTTGATTGTAGCCACCCAGGCATCACCTTCCCAAACCCATTTTCCCACCTGTGAAATGGGCCCCAGCACTTCTCTCCACCTGGACAGCGGCAGGCAGAAGCTTCCCAAGACTAGGGAAGCTGGCTGGCAGTGTGGGATGGGGCATGGACAAGGATGTGCCCAGGCCCCTCTCCCTGGCTCCCCAGGCTAGCCCCCCTGAGAGTCAACAGGCAGTAAAGAGTGGAGTTAATGAAATCCAAGTCCGGAATCTCCCCCTTGAACTGTTCCAGTCTCCAGGGCACTGGGAATGGCGTATGCAATAGCAAGTAATAAACGGTGATGAATTGAAAAGCAGCTCCAAGAGGGAAAGCGAGGACTGGCAGGGCTCTGGCCTGAAGCTGGAGGGTTCGGGGGCAGAGAAAATGCTGGCCTGCAGCTCTAGCCGTAATCAAGACCAGGGACAGATAGGCTGAATGGGGGTGGGGAGAGAGGATGAACAAGGGGGGTCCCAGGACAGAAGGCAGAGTCCAGGCGAGGCAGGCCACTCATCTGTTCCCCTCCACTTTCCCTTAATAAAAGCCCCCGGCCTGTTGGTGCCACATCAGAATCCACAGGCTGGAGCCCATGCTTCACATTCGGTGACTGCTTTATTAGCTCCGGTCTTTTTCACTCCCTCCAGGGGAAAAAAGGTGTTTTAAGTGGAAGGAATAAAAAAAATGGAAAGCATCATTTAAAAGGCTCCTGGGAAACAGAATCGTTTCCATGAAACAAAACTGCAATTGTTTGGAAGTAACTGTGGGGAAGGGAGCCCACCAAACCCTCCTGCTTGCTCTCCTCCAGGAAGGGGAACTCAGGGCCATGGGAGAAGTTGGGGCCTCCAATGGCAAAGCCCCCAAAACTAACAAGGAATTAAATTCATGTTTCCAGAAACTCCATCCCTGGGAATTTCCAGCCCAAAGTTTTCCTCTTCAACAACCCTGCCTGTAGGAGGCTGTCCTTGAACCTTCAAGAATCTAGTGGTCTTTGCGGGCACAGGGCCCCAAGCTATCAGGCCTCCCCCACCCCACCCCCAGGAGGCACCATGTGCACTTTCAAGAGTTCCTCAGAGCTCAAGCTGTCTCCATTTTCCGTTCTCCTCCCACACAGGGCCCCCTCTGCCTAGCACTGGACAGGCCACCTCCCTTCTCCCCGATCACTCCCCTTACCCTTGGCAAGGAGGGATGTTCAGTCATATGGTCTTAAAGCTGCCAGGTGAGTGAATTCAAGCAGCATCAGGTGTGGGCTGAGTAGGGGGCTGACCTCCAAGGGAGTCCCTGTGCCCTGGGGAAGGCTGACCTCCTGGGGCTGCATGGAAGCTGGAGTTAGCTGTCCTTGTATGCCTGGGCTTCTGTGCAGCTCCTGCCTTTGTGCTTCCAAGGTCTTCCTTTGTAAGTCAGGGGCTCCCTGAGGGACCTCCACACTGGAGTCTATGACTGTCTATAGTCATGGGAATAGTCTCTTCTAACCTCCCCCCCCCACCAAAAAAAAAAAAGATTAGTTCAGAGGAACTGCATTTGGTGTGACCACTTAGGGCCAAGTACCCTGTGCTTCATGTCTGGGAAATAAAGTGATTCGGATTCTCATACTGAGCCCTGATCCTGGTCATTAACTGAGCCCCATTCCTGCATCCAGTGAGAGGCCTGTCTGCTCTCCATCCTGCTCTTCCACTGTCCACCCCCTCATCTGTTCTGCTTTGGAAAAATGCCACATGCAATGCATATTAGAGAGTGACTGTGAGACTACCGCTAAATCCTCAGTTGATTAAGGATTGCTGACACTTCTGGTTCTGACAGAGCTGAGAATAGCTTTAAAGAATGAAATCTGGGAAAGCTTCCTGGAGGAAGTGGCTTTGAATTTAGGCTTCTGTCTCTGGAGCCCAGAAACCTATTCCTGAACTTAACTGTATCTTGCTGAAGTTGGGCTGCACCCCAAGAATGAAATTCTCTTCTGTCCCTTCCATCCTGCTCCTCTTCAGCTGACAGACGCAGGCGAAGCCTTCCGCTCCCGATGAAATCCCCCATCCTGGACTTCCTTGTCCCTGTCCACAAACTGGGGAGAGAATATGACTTTGAACCCTATGATTCTAAGCCACGGGTCCAAACAGCAAGTGTACCCCACAAGCCTTTCGTGTTGCAGCTGAGCCCCCCAATGACAACAAGGGACCCAGCGCCTGCCTTCCTGAGGTTGAGTCGCTGGATTGGCCGCCTGGCTGTCAGCATGGCCCCAGTGCCTGTCGAACCCTCCATTGTCTGCTCCTGTGGCTCTCCACTGTCATCAGGGCTGTGATTACTGACCCCCTCCTGAGGGGAGCGATTTTCCTCTCCCTCAAAAGCCATTTTCTTGTCTTCGTAGAAGCAGACATCTGACACTTTAAGAGGGAGTGCAGTGCAGAGACGATAGCTTTAAATAACAGAAATTAGAGTTGCTGAGGCTGTGGCAGTCCTTGTGCCAGCCCCTTCCCTGCAGCAGCTGTCCCACCCTCCCTCACCCACATTTTATACCGTAACCCGAAGAGCACTAGCCACGTGGCTCGGGGTGGCCAGGCTGTGCTGGGATCTAGAAAGCAGGAACAGCATGTTCCTGAGCTCTAAGCCTCCTGTGTGTCTAGTCCCAAGATAACGCCACTGGACAGAGGGGTAGGGCCAGGCTCTAAAGCCAGGGAACTTGCAGACTCTCCTGGGAACCTAAGAGACACCATCTCAGTCCCTGAAACAGAGCTGAGATAAGAGAAGAAAGAGGTCAGAAATGTGCGTTGCTTGACTCAAGGATAAATAAATGGACAGAGGTCAGAATTGGCCACATTAGCAGGCCAGAAGACCTGGGGAAGAATAGATGTTCCTGGGCCCCTGGCAGGTGCTTCATGCATCCTTCTGTACAGACCCCTGCAGTGGCTCGTTTTGGGCCCCAGAATCCGATACCCACCTCTACTCTTTGCCGTGGTACCATCAATTCCCTCCACTTCTTCCCCCATTGGAACTCTCCATGGTGACTCAGTCTATCTACCTCCTGGGCTTTGCTCAGTGCCAGCCTAGAGCACTACTGAGAGGCTCCAGGGAGAGCCCTGAGCCTTTGCGGTGCAAATTCAGCTTGTCTTTCTGGAGCCAGCTAAATCTTCCCCTTCTCTTTACCACCTTATACTAGAACTTCCTTCTGGACACGATCCGCAAAGCCCAGAATGACCACTCCTCCCTCCTTCCCACCTACCGTGGGTCTGACGGAGTCAGACATTATCAGATGTGAGATGGATGCACTAATAAGGGACAAAAAACTCATGGCAAATGATACGTCTTTTGAGAAGGCTTTCATGGATGCCAGAATCCACACACCGTCCTTAGAGCTTCCTGCCAGCCTTAAGGACCATATGTGACACATTTAGGCCTAATGACATCCCATGTTTAGGGACTGATGTAGCCTTGGATTTCATACACTGTTATGTTCTAAGGTCCTCAAGAAATGTGGACATTGAATGAATCCAAGATCCTGAGCCTCGCTCTGTCCACCTGTGAAGTAGCTCGCTCTGTGTCTGCTTGACTGGACAGGATGCCTGACTGTGGAGTACGGCCATCAGTTGGTGACCTTCCCGCAGCCCAGATAAGCTCTAGCCCCCCTCATCTGAGCCTGAAGCCACCAGGGTCCTGGTTAGGGAATGAGCCCCTACCTGGTCACCACTGGTGTTTGAAGGGCTCCCACAGATGAAATCTGCTGAAAATGTGTGAGACTGGGGCTGGAGACTGTAGGGATTCAGGGGACACTTGCCCATTGGGCAAAAGAACCCTATCCGGATATGCCCCGGAGTGTGTGCTCTTTGTCCCTTTTTTTCTGTTCCTTCAAACTGGACCCCAGAGTCCATGCTTGGAACACCTGCTCCCACACAGAAGGAGGCGGACTTGGGAGGCTGGGGCTCTCTGCTCAGTGAGAGGCTGTGCCCTGCATTGGGGCCGAGGAACACACACCTTTAGCTCCAGATGTGGTGATATCAGTTCTGGCTGGCTGGGCTCTGGAAGGCAGTTGGAGACAGAAGGTCCAGGGGCCCAGTGTACATGGAAGGCCACACCGTAGGTTAGGCCCCTGCAGTGGCGGGATGTGGGGTCCTCGCTGGCCCTGAGCAAAGCCAGGTTGCCACAGTAGCGGTACAGGTCCTCATGTTCTTGTGCTGCAAAGTTCATTCGAGGCTCATCAGGTCTTGGGTAGATGGGAAAGATGGCCTCGCCCACCCTCCGGGGCACTTGTCCTGAGGCCTCATCCAGACTCAGTGCCTCCACACGCAGACGTGCGTCATGGTGCTGGTCATTCTTGCAGAACCCTGGGTGAGAAATATGGACTTGAATATGGTCTCTAGGCTCTCCCTCTCTCAGCCAAGGAGTGAGGAGGACAGGAAGACCCCAGGCAACCTGGCTGTCTAGCTTTTGAGTTGAAGCCAAACTTGCTTGGCCAGGATTTCCCTAGTGGGTGGGTGACCCTCTCTTGGGCCTCATTCAAGGGCCCCTCCTTTTCCCTGTGCTTCATGCAAGCTCACCAGAACAGAAGGAACGCTCGTAGCCTCTGGGACTATTCTGGGTCCTGATACCAGTCTGGACCTGGAAAGAACTGAATGTGCCCTTGATTTCTGCTCAGCCACAGCCTGGGAATTGGTTTCATGTTTGCTCACGTCCCTCTTCCACCAGGGAGCCTGCCCGGACAGCCTTGTACTAAGCCTGCATCTTCTTCTAGGCCACTGAGCTATTATTGGCTTAGAGTTCTTGCCTTCTGTACCTGTTCTGTACCAGGGTCACCTTGCCTGTCCATCCATATCTGTACAATCTCCATTCCTGTAATTGGTGGGCACTTGGGGGCTTCTAGTGTTATTCTGTGTAACTCCCACTGCCTAGGACTGGCCCCAGACCTGCTACGGGCTTGGTTATTCCAAATTCCTACCTTTCGATCCTCATGAATCTTGCCCCCTTTGTGGCCAACACTCTTATGTCACACTGAAGGAGGCCGGGGCTCAAACACTTGCTCAAGGTCACCCAGGCAGAGCTTGGCACTCAAACTGGAACTCCGCCCCTGATTCTCTCAGCTACCTGAAGCTCCCTAGGGTCCTGACAAAGGCCGAGGCAGAGACCCAGGGACCCCCCCCCCGCACCCACTTCTTTGTACCTTTGGGCAAAGTGAAGATAAACTTGTTCCTGGTGAGGGTGAGGCTCTGGCCAGGATCCTGCTGCTCAATGACATCGGTGACAGCAGAGCAGGCTGGTAGGGGTTCCCCATCATTTACCTGTAACTGTACCCCAGCTGCAGAGCCCACCTGTAGCGGGTTCTCAGCTGACAGCCGCAGAGCATATCTGCCCTTCTCATTAAATCCCACACCCAAGACCTCAAACTCCAGGTCCACTGTCTTCTCCTCGGCTTTCAGCCTCTGGCTTGGCAGCGAGGCAGGGAAGCAGGGCTCGGGAGCCCTGAAGGCCATGTCATGGTCTACCTCAGACCCCCAGGTTGACTGCTGCCCCATCTGTTCATACTCTCAACCTGGGCCCTGTCTGAAAACTGACAGATTGGGCACTCAGGGCCACACCTTCCTTACCCTTTTCTGTTTGTTTGAGGAGGAACCAGGCAACAAGCCAGGAAGCTGGTCCTGAACTGGGTAACAACGGCGATGACTAGTCCTTCCTATTCAGCATTTGATCTTCAAACAAATATTTACTGAGTGCCTACTGTATGTGAGGCTCAAATTTAGGCATTTAGAATATAGCAATGAACCAAGCACACTCTTGCCTTCTTGAAGCTGGTCTTCTGGTAGAGGCAGCGGGTGGAGGAGACAGAAATAAATATGAAATATGAAAAACATTATTGGGGCTGGTGAGATGGCTTGTCAACTGAGTGCTTGGAGAACCTGAGCTTGATCCTCAGCACCAATTTAAAAAGCGGGGTGTGGTGACACATGCTTGAAATCTTGGCACAGGAGAGGTAGAGGCAGGTGTGCCCCGCAGGCTGCTCAGTTAGTCTAGCTGAGTCACAGCACTCCTTTCTTTCCCAAGGAACAACACCTGAGGCTGACCTCTGGCCTCCATCTGTGCATATACATATATACCTGAGTGCACACATGCACTCGAATACATGCACACACAAGAAAACAAATCATGCTTTCTAGCAGACAGTACAGTTTATGCATTCTATAGGAAAAATATAGAACACACTCAGACTGAGGGGCACATGGGTGTGCACTACTCAGAATGTTCCATCTCTCAGGAGCCTGTCTCCACCAGCTTCTTCATTCCCAAGGGTCCTTAGGGTGGATGTGGGAGAAGCCTCTAGAGATGGGGTGGTAGTGATAGTGATGATGGTGGTGGTAGTGGTGGTGGTGGTGGTGGTGGTGGTTATGGTAGTGCTGATGGATGGTGATGGTGGTGGTGATGGTGGTGGCAATGGTGGTAGCAATGGTAGTATGTCCCCAGTACCTGCTTCTGCAGCCAGGTCACCTTAATTAAGACACAAGCTTCACTCTACAGAGAGCTCAGCCTCTCACATTAGAGTTCTCAAGCTTGAGTCTGTGCTCCTTGATCCAGGGTCTTGCTGATACCAGGGGAAATCCAAGGATTCTAGACATTTCTGAGAAAGGGCCAAGTCTACACTGGCACCATTATCACCACTGTCATCACCACCACCATCACCACCACCACCACCACCACCACCCCCACCACCACCACNTTGGAGGTCTTAGAAGGTGTGACCATGCTAGAGGAAGTATGTTATTGGGGGCAGGCTTAGTGAGTTTAACAAGCCTTGTGGTCTCCAGTCGCTCTATCTTGGCTTCCTGTGCTCATTTCGAGATGTGACCCTCGGCTTGCTTGCTCCAGCTCCAGCTGCCATGCCTCCCGCCACAATGGACTCTAATTCCCTGGAACTGTCAATTGTAAGCTCAAATAAACTCTTCCTTTGATAAGTTACTTGGTCATGGTGTTTTACCACAGCAACAGAAAAGTGACTAATACATACTCCCTCTTCCACAATTTTCCCAGAGCCTTGGAAGGTAAAAGCTGAAAAAGGTGTCCTATTCAGGGATAAGCACTCTGCAGCCTCTTGTTCTCTGTACACTGGCCAGTTGTGGGTCTCTGTGTTAATCACTATCTGCTGCATAAGGAAGCTTCTCTGGTGAGAGCTGAGAGAGGCATTAATCCTAACAAGATTTGAGAGTGCTTTCCCAGCAAAGGTGAGGGTCAAGGTTCAAGCCTAGTACAACCACCTCCACCTCCACCACCACTACCACCACCACCACCACCATCATCACCACCACCACCACCACCACCATCACTACTACCACCACCACCACCATCACCACCATCACCACCATCACCACCACCATCACCATCACCACCACCACCACCATCACCACCATCATCACCACCACCATTACCACCACCATAATCTATTACCACCACCATCATCGACATCATCATTACCACCATCACCACCAACACTCCCCCACCACCATGACCACCAGCACCATCACCACTACCACATCACCACTACCACCATCACTACCATCACCACCCATATGATCCTCACTATTCAATAATATCAGCACCATACCATTAGTGATAGTTTTTACTAAGCAGTTTCTAGACACTAGACACTCTGCACATATCTGTGGGGTAGGGATCAATATTTCCTGTTTTCTATATAGATGATGTGAAGCTGAAAGAATATTCAGACACTCATCTCTGATCAAATGGCCAGTGAGTGAAAGTTGACATATGAACCCAAGGAGTCTAGCTATACTCTCCCCTACAAAACATGTTCTGGGATCAACCCAAGGATTCAATGCTTTCTCCTAGGAATTTTGTAGATTGATATTGTGGAAGGAAGGACAGTTCTGAGTACAAAGAGGAAGTTTATGAACAGCATGGCTGGCATTCATAGCTTATTTAAAGTTAGTTATATTAGCTGAAATGCCTCATTTCTGTAAAGAAAAAGACGCCAGTCTAACGATGGCTATTGGCAGGTCCAGTTAAGGGTCCCAGTGGATGCAGCTGGCCTCCTTCACAATTATCAGACTCATTTTCCTCAGATCTCCAAGCAGATACCAAAGCAGAACTCTGGTGACCCAACATATAGGTAAAGTTCAGTAGATCCCTTCTTGCTAGGTTCTGGTGCCTCATCTGCATGATGGGCAGCCATGGGGTAGACCAGTCATCCCGTAGCTCCAGGCATTCGGAATTCTGTAAGTTACACAGGGAAAGGGCCGCAGAATGGCAATTTGGGGAGAGGGTGCATGGCAAAGGCTGCCCACCATGATCTGAAGGCTGCGACTTGCCTCTGCCAGATCTTCCCTGACACACGTGACTTGGTAAAAGCAGCTCTCTTCCTCTGTGGGTTTGAAGTGACTCCCATAGATGCAGTAGATATGATTCAGTTCTTTTTTTTTAAGACTTTAAAAATATTTTATTATTTTATGTGTCTGTGTGTATTCCCTGCATGTCAGTGTAACCCTGTCATTCAGTGCCCTTAAGAGGCCAGAAGAGGATGTTGGATCCCCTGAACCTGGAGTTACAGACAGTTGTTAGCTGCCATGTGGGTCTGGGATTCAAACCCAGGCCTTCTGCAAAAACCACCAGTGTTCTTAACTGCTGAGCTATCTGTTCTAGTTTGTCTTCCATTGCTGTGACAAAACACTCTGACCAACACCAACTTGGGGAGGAAAGGGTTTATTCAGCTTACATCTCCTGGGTCACATTTCATCACTTAGGGAGCGCAAAGCAGGAACTCAGGGCAGGAACCTGGAGGCCATGGAGGACTGCTGTTCACTGGCTTGCTCTCTGGCTCATGCCCAGCCTGCCTTCTTATACTGTCACTGCTCAACAATCAAGACAATACACCACAGATGTGGCCACAGGCCAATCCAATGGAGCCAATTCCCCAACCGAGGCTCCCTCAACCCAGGTGTGTCAAGTTGACACCAAAGCTATCCAGCACA
>VZQC01007924.1:712062-768554 GCA_009823505.1 Rhizomys pruinosus
GAGGGAGGGAGGGAGGAAGGAAGGAAGGGAAGAAGGAAAGGAGGAAGGAAGAAAGGAAAGGAGGGAGGGAGGAAGGAAGGGAGGGAGGAAGGGAGGGAGGGAGGAAGGAAGGAAGGGAGGGAGAGAGGGAGGGAGGGAGGGAGGAAGGAAGGAGGGGAGGGAAGAAGAAAGGGAAGGAGGAAGGAAGGAAGGAAGGGAGGAGATGGGAAAAGGAGGGGTTGGAAGGGAAGAGGAGGGGAGGGGAGGAGAGGGGAGGGATTGATAAACACAACTCAACTTCTATTTGTGATTACTTCATCTGGATTCCATATGTGAGAAGTAAAGACCCTTTGAGGCTTTTTGAGCCCAATTTGTGCAGACTCAGTATGGGCAGGAGGGATAACAGCCGTGATGGGGAAGCGGTCTCCTGCAGCCAGGCTTTTTCAGAGTTCTGGCTTGGGTTCTGCAAAGTCATGAGTTAGCCTGTCTAGACTGGATGACACCCTCATTTCGTAGCAGGGGTGACTGAATCTGGACTCCCATCCCAAGATTCTTCTTCTTTGCATGTCTTAACTGCCTCCTGGGCAGTTTTCAAATGGCTGGAACTCTAGGCGAATGCCCCTTGGTGCAGGGCCTGACTGTGAAGGGAAGTGGTGGTAAGGAGGGGCGGGCTCGGACGGCTGACTTCCACGTCACCTTTAGAAGTCCCAGCATGAAACCCTTAATGGGGCCCTGGACTCTTCTTTCTTCTGTAGAAGAATGGCCACTCAGAATCTGCTGGGGTCTAAAAGAGCCTGGGCCTGTAATTAGCCACCCTAAAGGGCCTCTTCCTGTTTCCCACAATGGCTCCTTTCAGCCTCCCCGCAGGCACCCCCAGGGCTCCTGAGGGCTTAAGTAGCCCTGGGCCCCAGGCACCTACCTCCCATTCTCTCTCCACTCACCCACCCCAAGCCTCTGCACGCAGCAGAGTTCTGTACAGAAAGATCTGAGAGTCCTCTGGAAGCTGCCAGGAGCTGGGGCTGAGACTTCATCCATCCCCTTCTACAGCAGAGGACACAGCCAATAAGCCAGAGAGAACAGGTGGGTGGGGAGGGTAGATCCAGGTTTCCTGACACCAGGCCAGCTGTGGGATCCCCCCAGATCAGCTGTGGGATCCCCCAGATCAGCTGTGGGATCCCCCAGATCAGTTGTGGGATCCCCCAGATCAGCTGTGGGATCCCCCAGATCAGCTGTGGGATCCCAGGATCACCGAATTAACCCCCAGGGCCACAGCCCTCTGACCCCTCCAGAGCTACCCTCTCTCCCAGGCTGATTCCTGTTCCCTTCAGGTTGGAACGCTGCTGTGGAGTTCCCAGAGTGACAGAACTGCAGGCTCAGGATGGCAAAGCGAAGCGCAGTAGCCAGTCTGTGCCCACCTCACAGAATGAGAACAGGGCCATGCAGGGAAGGGTTGAACTTGTGGTCACTTAAGCTTAGAGTAGCATAGACAAAATCATTGTAGATACGTGGTCCCTGCTCTCCAACAAGGCCCTAGCTACCTGGAAACTCTCTCCTGTGTGGTATCTGTGAACCTGCTCCCCCTGTCAGGCCTCTGAGGCCCCAAGGCCCACACTGAACATGACAAGGTCATCTTGGGCCATTCCTGAAGCCCTCTTGGCCTGGCTTTGGCAGGGTAGAAGCTGTAGGGGGAGGCGAGCGCTGCCTTGGGATACTGGGGCTCATTCCAGCCCCCCCCCAAACCTTGTCTCTGAAGGCTAAAGTTCCTGGGGTGGCAAGAGGGGGAGGGCAGCCACACCGGCAGTGTCAGCAGTCCTGGCCTTTGCCTTTGGGACTGCCAACAGGCTGCCCAGCAGGCTCCCTGAGACTCTGGGAACAGCGGCTGTCATCTGGCTTGTGACTGTAGGTACCGGGGTCCTGAGAGGAGCACCAGGCCTCCTGGAGCACTGGACTGAGGTAAGAGGAAGAACCAGAGCAGGAGTCGGGGAGGAGTCGGGGAGTCCTACTGGTCAGGAGCCAGGTAGAGGCAGTGGAAGCTAGGAAAGGTCCTGCCTGAAACTTCACAGCCAGGCAGTAGGGGCTGGGGACAGTTTCACAGCTAGTCAGAGGGAGGGGAGAAAGGGGGGGGGGAGAGGGAGAGAGAGAGAGAGAGAGAGAGAGAGAGAGAGATCACAGAGTCAGAGCCAGAATGAGGCTTAACAACAGGAGAGGCTTAATGGGTTGGGAGGATGGCTCTGTTGGTAAAATGCTTGCCTTGCAAGTGGGAGGACCTGAGCTTGACCCTCGGATGGGCGCGGGCGCGGAGCTCTCCCTGTGATCCTAGCACCGGGGAAGGTGGAGACAGAGAATCTGCAGGCCCAGCCAGTCCAGCCCAACGAGTGAACTCCAGACCCGCGAGAGACCCTGTTTCCAAGGAGGTAGACGTGGTTCCTGGAGATGACGCCTGAGGCTGTCCTCCAACCTCCACATGAATGGACACATACCTGCATACATATGAGAACACACGTGTCAAAAAAAGGAGTGACATAAGAGCATGTCCTAAGCCAGGCTTCGCATCTGTAATCCTAGCACTCAGCAGGCTGAGGCAGGAGGATTCCCTCAAGTTCAAGGCAGCCTGGGGTATACAGTAAGATCCAGGCTCAAAAAAAAAAAATAAATAAATAAACAAAGGGAGGGAGGAATGGAGGGAGGGAGAGATGGAGATGAGCAATGCTAATATCAGGATGGAGGGACTAATGGACAGGGACAGACAGGCAGGACAATGAGACAGAAAGCAAGAAGCTCAATAGGAGAGAGGAACAGACAGCATCCCACATGGCAGACACGGTGTGGAGATCTACGGCCCAGGCCTGCCACTTGATTATTCAATCCCAGAGTGGAGTAATGGCCAGGCTCTAGGAAATGGGGTTCCTAGGGACAGAGTACTGAGTAGAGTGGAGGTGGGGAGGCATGGGGTGGGAACCTTGGGTCAAGCTTCTCGGGCCCCTGACCCTAGAGCATGATGCACTCTCTCCTGACTCTCCTTTGGTCTGGCAGACCATGGAGCTCAACATCTCTGATCCTCAAGCATCTCTGACATCTCTTTCGGCCTCACGATGTAGCCTTGGCTCAGGCTGTCCGCAGCTAACGCTGCTCTGTTCTGCTTAACCCAGCACCAACCTCTGCCTCACAGTCCAAGGTGGCTTCTTGAGATTCAGCCTTCATAACTGCATCAGCCACTGAAGGAGGAAGAGGTAAAGAAAACAGCTCTCTTTGTAAAGAACACGACTTAAGGGTTATTCTAGACACTTCTTTTTTTCATTTTTCTGACTAATTCTTAGTCTCAGGACTGCGTGTAGCTTCAAGGAAGGCTGTGGGGGGCTGGGGGAGCAGGGTGAGTAGTACTGCCTGGAGACGGAATCTACTCACACAGCTCTGTGAGGCCTTTCAGCTCCGTACCCAGGTTAGGCTTCGACACAGGCTTACGGTTTCTCTTCTCCAATTAAACAATTATACATGTGACGAATGTTTGAAGCATACATTCCCAACAAATAAAGACTCTTTTTATTTATTTATTTATTTATTTTTCTGTATATGAATGTACCATCTGCATGTAGGTCTGTGCACCCATGTCATGCAATGCCTCGGAGGTCAGAAGAGGGTGTCGGATTCCCCTGGAACTGGAGTTCTCAGCTGCCATGTGGGTGCTAGGGATCGAACCTAGGTCCTCTGCAAGAGCAGTCCACACTCTTAACTGCTAGGCTATCTCTCCAGTCCAAGACATTTTCTATTGAGTTTACCCCTCCCTCCAGGTTCTGAGTGGGAAGTAAGCAGGAAGAAAGAATGATAAAGGGCCCTCGGCCGCCATCTGCTTCCCAGGCACCATTGAGATAAGTGAATATAGCTAGGTGGACATCCTCTGGCTCTTCAAGTAGTATAGCTGATGCCTTAACTCCTTTCACAAACAGCTTGCTCGGTGGTCAGTGGAAGACCATGAGCGCCTCTCCTGTCAGGACTGGGTTGCAAATGCTTTTGTTTGTAATCTTTTCTTGCATTAAAGAGAAGGAAAAAAATCCTATAAACAACCTAAAGTAGAGCAGCCTAAGCTCAAAGGTAAAACACAAAGAACTGCTGTGCCCTTAGTGAGATCTGTCCTTCTATACCCCAAAGCCCCACCCCTCCATGCAGTGGTTCACAGACTGCTGAGCCTGCTGGTTTCTGTCCTCTAAATCAGAAAGCCCAAGGTCCCTGCTTCCTCCTCTTCCTGCCTCCTTCCTCCTGCCCGAATGCTGGTCTTTGGGGGACCCTCTCTCTCCCTGATTCCAATAAACAGTCCTTATTCCTGTCTGTGTCTGTTTTAAAATTCCTCTGTCTAGGAGACCTGTGGCACATAGGGACAGTGTGGCCACTGTGAACAGTTTGCTACATGCTTGGCAGATACACTTTTTATATCCTCACTGAAATGTCTTCTTAGCCGAACCCTAAAATGGGATCACAATTTTTTTTTTTTTTTTTTTTTTGGTCTTTTTGAGACAGGGTCTCCCTGCAGCCCCAGCTGTCCTGGAACTCACTCTGTAGACCAGGCTGGCTTTGAACTCACAAAGATCCACCTGCCTCTGCCTCCCAAGTGCTAGGGATCACAATTTCTATACCACTCTGCCGCCAGCAGGTTACTGCTACCAGGCAACGTGTCTCTAAAGTTCTGACCTAGCAGGAAGTACCTCATGCTTCATCACAGTGAACAGCTCATTGCTGTAAACTATCAAAGCTTATTATTGGTGGCTTCTGCTTATTGCCTTTTCTTTTTCCCTACTGCAGACAGCCTTAGGCTTTGCATGCCTACAAATGAGATGAACGGTAATTCTCTCTGTGTGTGGTTTGATCCCGTCTTCCTACGAGGAGTTCCCCGGGGAGAAGGGGCCATCAGCACCTGGCTGGCTGACAACTTCCTGCCTTGGGCTGTTTGCGTTCCCTGCCTTTCTCACCTCCTGGGCACTGTCCTCACTCCGGTGTTTGCTCTCCAGGGGCCACTGAGCCTGAGCTCCCTCGATTGCCCACCCTGACTGACTCCTCCTCTAGATCCCTTTTCCTGCCCAGCAGGGCTCCTTTCTTACCTTCCCCTTCATCCACTACCTAGAGAAACTTCTCCTTCCCTCAGGGTGCCCCTTCTAGGAGGGCTAAGGCGTGCGGGTGAGCAGTAGTATACGTATAAGGTGCAGTGGTTCTGCCACTGTCTCCTCAGCCCTGGAGTGTACTGCGGTGAGGAATGGGACCCAGAACCTCAGCCTCTTTACAAGGAGGGGAAGAGGGGGGTCTCTGAGGGGCCCTTTGGTTTCCCCTGAAACGGCTCGTGCCAGGAATTCGATCTTCATCAAAGTGTGGTGCCTGTCCTCCGACCCTATGGTCAGGGCCCTCAGACCAGCTGGGCAGCAGCAGGGTGCTGATCTGTTATTAAAAGCTGAGCTGGTTGCTGGGCTCTGTGCAATTCATCAGGTGATGGCCCCCTAGGAGTGATGGATGGTGACAAATGAGGGTATGTAGGGGTTCCTGAGCTACCCATGGTCACAGCTGGGGAAACTCAGCTTTCAAAGAAAGGCCTGGCTCCTCGGCTGGGGTGATTCAGAGGGCTAAGGGGATCAAGTTTCGGGCAAATGGCTTAGGGGGTGGGAGAGGCTGCGCCAGCCGACACAAACTGCCCTGCGTTGTGTGGGGCCCCAGCAGCTCAGGGGCTCAGGGCTGAGCTGGACTGAAGGGGAGTGGGCTTCTCTGATCCCAGCACTGCAGGCAGGAGGTCTGGCGGGCAGGGGGAGGGGCAGGCCTGTGGCTGGGGAAGGAGGGCTCTGCCTTCCAGGAGAGGAGATTGAACACCTCTTGAAGCAGTTGTGCGGACCCTGCTCAGGGTAACTATCGTGGCTACACAACCAGCCAGTCTGTGGGACCCCAGCTCCAGATGGGATCAGGCTCAGAGAAGTCTCCTGTTGGTCCCAGAGCAGAGTCCCTCCAAATCAGTGAAGGAAGAGGCCCAGTAGAGGGAGGTCAAGGACGCTTTCCAGGTAGGAGTGGGCTGGAGCCACCTGCAAAACCAGGTAGGATTGGGACTGGTGTGTGCAGGAAGCTGGGCTACGGAGCCTGGAAGGGGCAGGGGCAGAGGGTGGAGCTACTCTGAGGGACTGGCTTGCACCTGTGGCCATGGCTGTCTTCAAGGGACTGGGAAGTGAGCGGAAGCTTGAAGGGATGTTGGAGATAGCACAAGTCACATCAGAGTAGGATCTGAGTTACGACAAGCCCTGCCCTGTGATCAGCAGAGGAGTCTGCCAGCGGCCAACAGCCAGTATGAACCGCAGCATGGTGGTCCAGGGAGAACGTGCATGAAAGGAGGATCTGCGGCCCTTACTGCTGGGCAAGCTTCACAGCCTTTTGGTCACCAGCATTCCCTGATTCCCTCACCTGAAGGGAGATGCATTAGTCCACAACAGGAAGAAAGTCGCCTTTGCCCTGAGCAGAAGTCAGCCCCTCCCTCCTTCCCCTGCCCAGTGCTGTCCCAGCCCAGCCCTCTGGGAGAGGAAGAACATCCAGCTACCCCATCCTCTTCACCTTACCCCAACACAGAGACACAGCCTCTGTCCTAATTCCTCCATGTTAAGATGATGCTATGGGTGACGAGGCATAGAATTCCAGACATCCATCCCATGATGCTCTGAGCCTCCTGTACGGCAGAGGAAGCCGAGACAGAACCACTCACACTCTCCTTCTCTCGAGCTTGGCAGAGAGCATCCCCTACGTCCCAGACCACTGTGTGGAGCCAGGGTAGTCTGGGGGATGTTTAATATGTGTGTGTATGCATGTGTAAGTGTGTGTGTGTGCGTGCATGTGTGTGTGTGTGTTATGTATACAAAGGCAGATTGCCCCCCCAACTCCCTTCCCTCTTGGGGCTGGCTGCCTTTCTGCCTACCCATAGACTCTCTGAGGGGCCACTACTAAAGGACGCGACACTGGCTCCCATGGTGAACTGAAGCACCCAATGGGCCCTATGCCCTTCTGTGGGGTTGGGGTATATAGGAGGGACTTTTCTGAGGTTTGGGTGTTATAGGATTTTGGGGTGTGCTGCTGGGCTTAGAGTCCAAGGTGGGTTGGGGATGATGAGTGTGGGGGGGCTCTGGGTGCTGCTCCCTGGGGCGGGGGCCATTTTGCTCCCCCTTCTCAGTTTGATCTGCCAGCAGCAGAAAGTGAGGTCGTTTAAGCAAGTTTGTTTCTGAAGTTCTGAGGGTCCGTGGGGAAGTGTGGACGGGGGCGGGGAGGGTGTGTTACTACTGACCTGCAGAGAATATCACTGAGATTCTGCCGTGCCTTGGAGGTCTGGGTCCCTCCTGAGGATCTGGGGATCTGCTGCCCACCCCCCCCATTCCCTGATGCTTTGCTGGTGACTCCTTCTAAGCTCAGCACTTTGGCCTTTGAAGATTTTGATAATCGCAGGCAGCTGAGGGCACGCACGTGGGCCTCTGTTCCTGGACACAAACATTCCTCTGGTTTAATCAACTTGAACAAAAACATGGAGAGGAAGGAAGCCTTGTCCCAAAGCCCTTAAGGGCCACCTCTTTCCAAGAGACAAGGTCTCTCCCTATCGCGCCCAGGTGGTCAATGGCCTTCACTAGCGGAGGAAACTTTTTTAGGGCTCCCTCCCACTGGGGGGGTCAAGGACTTAGCCTCTACGTCTTGACGCTGTCTCCAGCTGCAAGTTCTGTGGGCTGGAACTGCTCCCAGGGACCTTGGTACTCTGGCATCAGCCGCGTCGGAATGTGTCACAGGGCTCACCCAGGCCACGGTGGGAGGTGGCTTGCCCAGTGCTCTCCTTGCTGCTTGTGTTTCTCCAGCTCAGATCCCTAAGACACTGCATTCTTACTACTGCTGGCCCTTTCTGACCTCAGGATCCAACCCTATGTCCCCTCTGCCTGGAAGCCGCCAGGATTGCCTCCTTCCCTTGCCCTCTACCCTCCTTGGGCCTCTACAGCTCTGTCTCCTAAGTACTCCCCTCCTAAGGGTAGAGCTAGGCTACTGCTCTCGTAGGCACACAGCCTCTATGGAGGCAGCTGCCCCGGCAGGCTGGGCCTGTTGCCTAGGACTTGAGAGAAACCGCCAGGGGCACATCTTAAGGTCTGTGGCCCCCAGCCTTGCTTCTTACCAGCTTGCAGCCTCTTCCTGGCTTCACAGAGGTGGTCTTCCAGTTTGTAGGTTGGAGCGCTCGCTGTTCTAGCCCCAGGCTGAGGAAGGACCTTGGGCTCAAGAAGTGAGGTTGTCTTTAGCGGGGGCATATGGCCACTGGACCCACAGATTTGTCCTTGGCTCCACAGGAGTGGATGGAGAAGCCTCAAGGTGGAGAGAAGGCAGTGTGGCACCTGCTCGGCCACAGCTAGGCTCTTGGCTTTGATCTGTTTACTCCAACACAATCAGGCGTGGTGACCACATTCTCCGGGCCGTGAAGTCACTGAGATTAGAGTAGGGGCCTTGGGAGAAAATCCACAAGAAGAATCTGCAGGTCCCTAGGTAGGCTGCCACAGCAGTAGTAGGCCTGAGCCAGCCGGGTAGGGAGTCCCTCAAGGCCACACGGGCAGAAGCAGGGCTCAAACCCAGGGAGCTGCCTCTCCATAAGTGTTTTACCTCTGCCATGTTGAAACCTGGCCTGTTTCTCTTGCCAGCCCTGCCTTGCTCCAGGCACTGGTCCCAAGGCTGCATCACTCTGATGGTGCCATGCCAACAGAGAAGAGAGAGGGAGGGAGGGAGGGGGGAGAGAGAGAGAGAGAGAGAGAGAGAGAGAGAGAGAGAGAGAGGATATTATACTTTCTTCATTTCTTCTAAGGAGGTGGGCTTTCCCCCAAAGTGGTTTCTATGTCTCTCTAGGGAAGAGGGAGGTGGTATCTTGGGGCAGCACCCAGAGGTAGTCCTCTGGGGGAGCAGGTTTGGTCCAGGGAAGTAGGAGGGGGACTGTCCTTGGCTTTGGCTTGTGTGTATGGTTGCTCCCTTGGGTCGATGGAGGCTCCTTCACGAAGCCTGATTAAGTCCCATCTTCCCTCCCTTCAGGTCTAAGCTTGAGGAAAGTCTTCACCGAGCAGTTTCTAGAACGGCCTGCTCTGTACTGTCTGTGTCTCTCTTTTCCCTTCTCCCACTGTATCCCCCCCCATCACTCAGGGCTCATGGTGAGCCATCCCCTCTCACCTCCCTGTAGGTTGAGTTCCATGAGATGCAGGACCTGCATGCCATCAGCAGGTGAGACACAGCTGGGCATTTAAAACGTGTGGAATGAATAAAGGAACTTGGCGAAAGGCAGTGGGTTCCCTCAGAGGCTGGACAGGCCTGATGGGTAGACACAGCCAGTCAGGAGTGTCTGTCTGAGGTAGCAGTGGGTTCCCTCAGAGGCTGGATAGGACTGATGGGTAGACATAGCCAGTCAGGAATGTCTGTCTGAGGTAGCAGTGGGTTCCCTCAGAGGCTGGATAGGACTGATGGGTAGACATAGCCAGTCAGGAGTGTCTGTCTGAGGTAGCAGTGGGTTCCCTCAGAGGCTAGATAGGACTGATGGGTAGACATAGCCAGTCAGGAGTGTCTGTCTTGTGGCAGGCTTTGGGCTACTCTCCGGCAGGAGGCCACTAGGCCTGGATATTATGATATTATGGGGGGGGGGTTAAAGTCAGATAGGCTTTGCTGGGCATGGTGGCACACACCTTTAATCACATCAGTCAGGAGGCAGAGGCAGGCAGTGTCTGTGGGTTCCAGGCCGACCTAGCAGCCTGATCTGGTTTACGTAGTGAGTTCCAGGCCAGCTGGGGCCATAAGGAGACCCTGTCTCAAAAAAAAAAAAAAAAATCCAAAAGCGGGTGTAGTGGTGCACACCTTTAATCCCAGTACTTGGGAGGCAGAGACAGGTGGATCTCTGTGAGATCAAGGCCAGCCTGGTCTACATAGTAAGTTCCAGGCCAGCTGAGGCTACAGAGAGACCTTGTCTTGAAAACACAAAAAGAATTTTCAAAAAATTAGATAGGGTTTGATTGTTCCCTAAACAAAGATTTGAGACCCTGGAGAGGGGAAGGCAAGCCAGGCTCTGGCATTGGAGCCCAGGGCCCCAGCAAGCCTGGCACACAGCACTCACACAGCACAGGACCATGAGTGAACAGTGGCCACTAAAACAAGGAATGGGTTTGCCAAAGTCAGTTTTTGAAGTCCCTGTGGCCTCCATGTCAGGTACTGCACCAAGGAAAGAAGAACAGTTTTATCACCAGAGAGTGCACAGCAAGCCTGGCAGCCAGGGTTCAGTCTGAGCCCTGAGATCGCATGAGCTGGTGTGAGCTCTTGAGTTGGTTGTAAGAAAATTCCATTTCAGCTGTGAGTCAGAAGAGAAACTTCCTTGTGAGATGGGGAGGGAGGTCAGAGCCTTGTTTCTGGAAGACAGGCCTCTCGCTAGGGGAGGAGGCAGAGGAATGCGGTTCACAGTGCTCCGCCTTCCACCTGGCTTGGTGGCCCTGTAATGGAGGAGAGTCTGTGGGTGGAGACCCTGTTCATTCTGAGCACTGCCTGGAGCTTCCTCCCAGGGTCGAGCCCCTTCCTTCTGCCCTGCTGGTGCCTGCCCTTTAGAACTTTACCAGGTTAGAGTCCTCAGGAACTCTCCCCAACCCCATTTCTGTCTTGTCAAAAACAGTTCCCATGTACCATGCAGGGTACCCACGCCTTCCCACTACAACCCTCAGGCTCTGGAGACTACTTAACATGCTTAACATGTATTACCCCAGAACTGTGCTGTCTCTAGTTTGACACATAGTAGGTGTTCAGTATGTTTCTGTTGAAAGAATGAATGAATTAATGTCTCTCTCTCTCTCTCTCTTTTTTTTTTTTTTTGGTCTTTTTGAGACAGGGTCTCTCTGTAGCCCCAGCTGCCCTGGAACTCACTCTGTAGACCAGGCTGGCCTTGAACTCACAAAGATCCGCCTGCCTCTGCCTCCCAAGTGCTAGGATTAAAGGCGTGCACCACCACGCCCAGCTTATGTCTCTCTTTTTTTAGAAGTGAGTAGGGCTGGTGAGATGGCTCTCTGGTAAGGTCCTTCTGCTAACCTGACAACCTGAGTTACAATTTCTCCTAACCACCTAGAGCAGACCACCCTGCAAGCTGTCCTCTGGCTTTTACCTGTACCATGGCAGGCTCTATTCCATGGCCAACAAAATAACTAAATGTAATAAAAAGTTTTTTAAAGCCTAGCTGGTATTTACCATGTGCCCCCCCCCCCCCCCCAGTGGAGTACTGAAGGACAGGAGACTCTCAAAGTTTCAAGGTTTGAACAGAGAACAGCCTTCTGATTTGTCTGCATCCTGCCCCTCCCTTCTGGCTGGGCCAAAAAAGGGAGGGGGCAGCCAGGGGTCCAGCTCCTGGGGAGACAGGAGGAACCTTCACCCCTTCCTCACTCAGGCTGAAGCAAGAAGGGCAGCAGGCAGGCCGGGCGAGTCTTCTCACAGGTCTGGTTTGAGTTTAAAGGACTCATTTCCGCCTGTGGGGGTGAGTTATCTTCTTGTGAAATCAAGCTGTAGGAACAAAAAGGTTTTACTAGTGTAACACGTGTGTTCTCCCTCGTGTATACCCAGGAGACCATGTGGAGAGGTTCCCTCCCTGTGCCTGCAGGCAGCCCCTAAGTTGGGTGCCACTGTAAGGTGCCACAATGCTGGGCTCTGCAGAGGGTCTGTGCCTAGGTGGGGGAGCACAGGGCAGGTGCTAGAGGCAGACATGTGAGCCATCAGCGGCAACTGTCCATCGGTGGAGTACTGTGGAGAATCATGGTGTACTCCCAGCGCCGAGGCTGAAAAGGTGAAGGGGTTGGGTGCAGGGCAGGCTGAGGCTGGGGGATGGTCTCAAGGGAGCCTTGGCAAAGAGGGGAGGGCTTGGGCTGGACCCCAGAGCAGGAGGGGTGGGGAGCCCAGATGGCGGGGCAGACCAGCTGGAGCCGCCCGCAGCCCGCCCACCCTTTCATCTCTGTGGCTCCTTCCTCCCTGGTCCCCCTTTCTACTCTGTCTGTGGGTCCATCTGGGTGGGCTTGGGGCGGGGAAGGAAGGGGTCCTCTGCAGGCAGCTTGGACTAGGGAAATCTTTGAAAATGGCCCAGCAGGTAGCTGGTCAGTTAGCCCACTAGGTGCCTCAGCAAGCGCCTGGAACTGCAGGGGTGCAGAAGAATCCTCTGCCAGACCAGGCAAGATTGGGTGGAAGGGGCAGGAGGGGGCTCCTGAGGTTCTTCCCCCTCCCTTGCAAGCCTCCTGGGACCTGCTGTCCTAGACCAGCTTTTCCCAGAGAGCTAAAAGCAAGAAAGTAACCTTTAGGATTGAAAAGAAATGTTTCTTTGTTTGGGTTTGCTTCTTTCTTTTTTTTCTTTTAAGCCTCTTTTCACATGTGTAGTGGCTTTTTTTTCTCTCTCTCTCTCTTTCTTGTCTGGGGGTCAAGGGAAAAGGGCTTGGAGCATGGCGTCTCAGGCAGCGGGGAACCAGACCTCCTCTGAGGTGACAGATGACTACAGCAGCTGGTACATCGGAGAGCCCCCGGGGGACGAGGAGCTGCAGCCAGCAGGGTGAGTGCCACCGGCTCAGGCCTCGGAGCCCGCTCTGGGAGAGGTTACCAAGGGAAAGGAGAGGAGAAGACCCTGGGCAAGCCTGGTCTAAGAATGGCTCTGCCACTCAGCTGCCGTGTGACCCTACGCAAGTCCCAGCCTCTTTGGGCTTCAGGCCCTGCCTCCAGTGCTTGAGAGACATAGTTCTTGGGCCATTATTAAGAGGGACGTGAGGTAATCTGGCCTGGTGGGCAGCCAGGATAGGGGACAGTAGCAGGGGTAATAGATCTCTGTGGGGGTTTATGTTAGGGAGGCAGAAAACCTAGGAGGAAAGCCTGGGGGGTGGTGCTGCTTAGGAAACCTGTGGCCTACCACTGTCTTTGGACCACTCTGAGTAGTCTGGGGAAGGGGGTTGTAAAAAGGTCCTATTCTAGCAGCAAGTGCTCGGGCTGGCCCCATGGAGGGCATGAAGCCCGCTCCCACCCCAGGGTGGCCTGAGAACTCTTGGCCTAAACCCTTCCTATCAGTATTTAGTATGGGCACAGAGGAGCATAGTCTGTAGTCTGAGTCCTCCGCCCCCACCAAGGCTGCCCGCCCTGCAGCACCCCAGCTCAGCTTTTCCATGCTGTTCCAGCCCAGCCCCTTCTCCTACCTCCCTGCTCCATCTGAGGGTTTGAAGAACTGGAAAGGTGAGGTGGGAAGGACGGGTGGGGGGAGTGACTGAGCCAGATGTGTGCACATCTGTTCCCCATTAAAATTTGAAATTGGAGAAAGAGAAATGCTCGCGTGCTTCCCCAGAGGCTAGGGCTGCGGCTAGGCTAGGTTGGGGTCACCCAGCAGGGCCTGAGGCCCCACCCAGGCGCAAGGGAAGGAGCTGTTGTTTGGAGGACTCGGGTTCTGACCACCTGCAGAACACGCCTGTGGTCAGCAAGGCTGTGCCCCACCCCCACCAACCTCCCCATCTCTGCCTGGTCCACATGAGCTATGGGAGGGGCCTAGGAGCTGCACAGAAACCAAGCTTCTAAGTTATTAGGCTAAGGACCTAATTGAAAACTGTATCCCTAGGAGTTTCAGGGAGCAGCCTGGGCACCGGTTAGGAGTTAGGTGCCTGCAGCCTGTTCCATGGCTGTGGTATCTCGACATAGTCTCAGAACAACGTAGATGCATGGTGGGGACCGGAGAGACCTGTGCCTAAAGAATGAAGGGGATTATTGGAATCTACTTGTTTAGAAAAAAAAAAAAAAGAGTAGGCAGCCCCCACATCCTCTCAGCCACTCCCCTCCCCCAAAGATGAGAGTGGGAAGCTGGGAACTCAGGGGGTTCCCAAGGAGATGAACTTGGGCTCACCTCTCTCTAGATGAGTCAGATACCCCAGGGGTGTGCTACATCAAAGCTTTGAGGACTCCAGGATGCAGGCTCCCTCTGTGCCTCCGTGTGCCACTTCAGTGACAGGATGGACCCTGTCGGCCTGGATGGACTCAACCACAGGATTAGCCTAAACTTGAAGATGACACTGTGCTCAGGCATCGCAGCGCCTCCAGTGCCTGCTCTAATCTGGCCTTGGCCTTCCCTCTGGGCCACCAAACTGAGAGACTTGCTAGCCACACTGTCTCCTACCTGCCCAGGCTCTCTCTGTACCCTGGAGAGGCCTCTTCCCTCCTCTCCCTGTGGAGACGTAGACCATGTGTCCAGCTGACACTCAATGCCCTGTACAAGTTGCGTTTTTCATGGCTATGACCCAAGGAGAAGCAACTTAAGGGAGAAAGGCTTTATTAGGACTCATGGTTTGTGGTGGCATAAAGGCTTGGCAGTGAGTGCTTGCTCACACCTAGGTGTTCCGGAAGCGGGGTCTGGATATGAATGCTGGCACTCAGCCCGAGGGATGGTGCTGCCCACATTCAGGAAGGGTCTTCCCCTCTGTTAATTTTCTCTGGAAAAACCCTCATAGACGCACCCAAGGGCTGCGTCACAACTGACAAAGATTTGTGCTCTCAACAATTTCTTCAAAAAGCCTTGTAGGATGCCCCACCACCACCTGTGCTCTTTAGTACCTGTGTCTCTCCTGGGAAGGAGCCCCTCACCCTCACCATGCCAAAATGTATATCATCCACCAGAGTCCCCAACTATCACCAGTGCGCACACTAAGCTAAGGTGTCCCAGATGGGGACATCACATTCAGCAAGTTTCTCAGACAGGGGCAGCTTCTGGCTTGGGATAGTGTCGTGAGAAAGTGACAGTGCTGCTCCAAGGAGAGTATGCGGAGCCCCTGTCCCAGCTGGGCTGGGAACACAGGGCTGGGCAGGAACTAGTCACATGAAGAGGGGGACCGAGGGGCTTGGGTGGTGCTCCTGAGTCCCTGGGACTGGTCAAGAGACCTATCCACCCAGCACACTGCACATGGGAGTGGCCGCAAGCTCCAGGCTCAGCAGTGGGGCTCCCACACTGCTTATGGACACAGGTCTGCTGGGCAAAGAGGCCCACTCTGGCTAAGAAACTGCAGAATAACTCGGCTCAGCCGCTCCCTCTGGGGACTAGTTTCCTCCCTACTGCTCTCCCTGTGGGAGTCCCTGAAAGCAGGCAGAGTGGAGGAGAGGGTCCCAGGGCTCTGCATTCCTCTTGCCTCCTCTTCTCTCTGCAGCAGGCAGGTGGCCCAGCCTCCTGGCAGGAAAGCCTAGAGGCTGCCCAGGCTCTTTTCAACACACCCTTTCCCCATGCCCACCCGAACTCTCTACTCCTCTCTCCTACTTCCCTATCTCACACTCCACACCCCTGTCTGTCCATACTGGATGCCTTCCTCTGGCTCTCAGGCCCATGTGGGGTAAGCCGAAGGTCTACCTGAGCCCAGGCATTCAGCCTGCCTGGTTGCCCAGCTCTAACCTCAAGCTCAGGGTTCCTGCCCGACCAGCTTTCCCTGCTACATCACCCAGCCATGGAAGTTGAAGCTTTAGTGGTTCTCACCGAACTCTATTCCCACCCACTGGCTTTCTTCTGTGCTTAGCTACCGTGAGAGCAGGAGCTTTGCCAGGCCCCAGGGAACCTTTGTGCAAATTAGGAAAAGAACACCTCCTTTAGGTCTGTTTGTTCAGCAGGCATGGGATACAGTGAACAGTGTGGCCTAGATTTCTGACTATGTGTGTTTCCTTGGTTAATACCTTGTGCAGTATTCAACGGTGTAGTTGTCCATGAAAGAAAGCTTTTGATGAGATGGAACGGGAAAAGAAAAGAGGGAACGATGCTTCCAGGGAAGACTAATCAGACACTGAGAAGTAGTGGGCAAGTCAGGCAGGACTAGAAAAGAGGGAACGATCCTTCCAGGGAAGACTAATCAGACACTGAGAAGTAGTGGGCAAGTCAGGCAGGACTAAACGCTTGATTTCTTGATCATTTGATCCAGGAGGTAAACTCGACCTTTGTTCTTAAAGGGGCCTGTGAGGCTAGGAGCAGTCAGGGAGCCTCCCTAGAGGTGGGTGGATGACGAGGGCCGTGGAGAACAGCATCGTCTAGGTGGGCAAGAGTAGCTGTTCAGACCAAGTTGGCACACCGTTTCTTCCGGGAGCCTCCAGTCTATAGCTCCAAGTCATGGCATACCACAGGGGAACGGGGGCCCAGACTGACCCTGAGAAGCAGAACTGGGCAGGCTGGGGTACAGGTGCGGGACGATGCTGGTGAGGTTCTGCTAGAGTCCAGCTCCAGCAGGTTCAGGGCCTGAGGTGCGTGGTTGGTTGCAAAGGTGGTGAAGAAATCAATCACATACGACACAAGAATATCTTTCTTTTCGTGATCAGAGGGTTACAGAGAGCGTCTGCCGTCTTTGCTTCTGTGCAGAGGGCTTTTCAGGTTTGCCACTCTGCTAATTCTCTCTCTTGCTTCTCTGCCCCTCAGACCCTGATGTTTATTTTCATATACCCTAATACTAACACAAGCTAATAATGAAAAAAAATAGCCCAACTTCCCCATAAATATTTTTTCAGAAAATTCATACCTGCAATGATTCTTAACATCAAAAACAGGAAAACAATCAATAATGATACAACCATTTAGTTGAGACATCAAAAAAAGTAAAACAATAATGGTACAGCCACTCGGCTAAGCAATTTAGCAGCGAAGTTAATATTAACTTTTAACTCTAAGGACTTCATTCTTTTTTTTATTTTTTATTTTTATTTATTTCTGTACGTGTATGAATGTACTGTCTGCATGTAGGTCTGTGCACCCGTGTCCTGCAATGCCGCGGAGGTCAGAAGAGGGTGTCGGATTCCCCTGGAACTGGAGTTCTCCTGGAATTGGAGTTTCAGACGGTTCTCGGCCGCCATGTGGGTGCTGGGGATCGAACCCGGGTCCTCTGTAAGAGTGGTCGGTGCTCTTAACTGCTAGGCCATCTCTCCAGCCCCAGGACTTCATTCTTTATGCCTTGCAGTTACATGGGTGCTGGACAGTGTAAAAAGTGAGCTTTAAAGCTTTAGCAACAGAGAACTTTATTTTTCTTACTTTAGTTCTTTGTTTGCTCAATCTGTAAGCCATTTCGTGGCTGATGTAGTTTTAACTCATATCTTGTTTTTATTCTGGTCATTGTTTTCCTCAGTTTCAGTTTTCCTCAGTTTCTCTCTTTACACCTCCTGCAGAGGTGATTTTCTAAGGGCTATTAATCTTTGAGTCAGATCACTAGACTCCACAGCCTCACTGGACTTAGTTTCACTTTGCCCTACTATCCTCTTTTAAATTTAAACTTTTTAGTTAAAACAGGTCATTATTTCTCACAAAGGACTCATTTCTAGAAAAGACAAAAGTGTCACTTCCGTTCCTTGAGCTAGAAAGCTGAAAGTCAAGCAGGTTGGAAAAACAGGGATTAATATGATAAAAGGAATTATCAAAAACCAAGGTCAGAAAAAATAACCAAGGTCAGGTCAGGTGGAGAGCAGACTTCCACTAGATGAATCAGGTCACTGGAACTTTGTCAAGCAGTATACCTTTCACGAATGGATCTGCCAAGCCTTCTTCCATGGGGACAGCCTCAAGCTATCCCTCGGCTAGCTCTCTTTTGTTCAACAGGGTAGAGCCCCCCTGCCAGCCCGGTGCACCACCTGCCCTGCACCATGCCTGCCTGGCCTCCTTGTCGGTAAGTCCAGCCTGCCTTGCCACCTGCTGCCAGCCCGGGCAGAGGGACTAGTGTTCCTAGTTGGAACACTAGTTCTGGGGACCTGGTACCCCTAGGAAAGGATATCTTGGAGTTCTCCCCACATGCTGCCCAGATCAGAAGTACTGACCAAATTCAACCTCCCAGACTCTGTCACCTTTTGGGCAGTCCCCAAGATGCTACCCAAGCATGCATTGAGTGGATGAGGGGTGTTCTGAGGTGGGTGGAGACATCCGGAGACTCAGACCTCTGGGAGGCCGGGCACCATACACTGCTTTCCTCTCTCCTCTCCTTCCAGCTCCTCGTGTTGCTCCTGCTGGCCTTTCTAGTGAGGCGACGCAGGCCCTGGCCAGGCTGTGGCCTCCGTCGGCCTGGACTGCCCAGGTTGGTGCTGGGCCCTAAGTGGCTCCACTCTGGGAGAGGGACTGACTTATTAAATGCCTGATGCCAACTGCAACTTCAGAGACGTTACCTGTCTCAGTCTAGAGCCCTCCCCACCTAGCTCTCCTGGCAGGTATGGCAGAGGGAGGGGAGGGGCTGCTCCGTCCATGTGCTCAGCTGTCCAGGAACTAAGGGGAAGAAACGCCACTGAAACACAGGTCTTTGTAGGCTGCCCTTAGCATTGTTCTGGTCATCACCCTATGCTATCTCAGCCATCTCCCCTAAGAGCATCTCCGATCTTGATTATGAGGGACTGACCCCCAGCTCCGAAGGCTGGAACTTCCTCCTCCTGTCTCCAGCTTTATAACTTCAGATAGTGGAGCAGGTGTCATTCCCAGGACACAGGACTGGGCCAGCTAGAGAAGCAAAGTTTGGGAGAGGTGGCAGGTCCCAGTCCCGTGTGAACTGAGGACTCCTGTGCTGGTTTGTGGGAGCTGGCACAGGGAGGGGCCTGCTCTGCCTGGGAACAGAATGAAGTGGGGAAAGCTGGAATATGAGCTGGAACAGAGCAGCAGAGGAGGCCGAAGAGCGAAGTCCCAAGCCTGGGACTGCCGTGCCCGCTGTCTGCCCTCTGCCCTGGGCCACACCCAGCCCAGGGCGGCGGTTGTTGCACAAGGATGTTATGACTTGCTGTGCTCTCTGAAGGTTTGCCAGCCCAGACAGACAGATCTTTTCACGTGGAGGCGGCTGTTTCCTGGAGCTCCCTGGGGAGCAGAGGGAGCAGCCTGAGGCTTGTTCCCACCCGCCCTGACCCTTCGCCCCAGGCCCAGAGCAGGGTGGGTGGGTGTAGAACACATCCACGAACAGTCAGGGGACGAGTGAATACTGAAGGGGCCTCCCTCTCCCAGGGGACCTTCTAGTTTAGGGGGCACAGAGGACTGAGCACTTCCCTGTGTCCTGTCATTTCTGGCAGCCCCATGGACTTCTTGGCTGGGGACCGGCCCTGGGCAGTGCCCTCTGCTGTCTTCGTGGTCCTGTTCAGCTCCCTGTGCCTGTTACTCCCCCAAAAGGACCCACTGCCTTTCCTGAGCTTTGGCTCAGCATCCAGCCCAGGTACCAGTGCAGAGCGACCCAGGGGCAGGGTGGAGCCCTGGGATAGTAGACTTGGCTGGGGGAACTGCCGGTAACAGGAAGAGCTGTCAGTAAGGGGTACGCTGTCCGCAGAATGACCTCTGTAGATCAGCAGTCCCCACAAAGGATGGAGTATATTAATAGCTCTGGTTTACAGTGGAGGGAACCAAGGGTCATAGAAGAGAGCAGGGATAAAATAGTATTCAGTTTATTGAGTACTTAACTTAGGTACTGTGCTAAGCACTTCCCATTTTTTTTCCCCTTGCTAAAATATTATGATTCTTTACGTTTTACAGATAGGGAAATGGAAACATCAAGAGGTAACCTGGCTGAGATCACAGAGCTGGTGTTTGAACCCAGGGATCTTGCCCAGTGAAGCAGCTCAGGGGCTTGGAAGGTGGAGACAGGAGAGGCGCCTGGTTGGGGTCAACCCAGGCTCTCTGTCTGTCTCCATACTGTCTCTCTCTCGTTTCACCTTCCAGGACCCTGGAGGCTCCTGGCCCTTCTCTACTACCCTGCCCTCTACTACCCTCTGGCTGCCTGTGCCGAGGCAGGCCACCAAGCCGCATACTTGCTGGGCACTGTGCTATCTTGGACTCACTTTGCCATTCAGGTCTGGCAGAGGGCAGAGTGTCCCCAGGACCCCAAGGTAACCCTGACTCACAGTGGCCCAGGGCAGAGGGGTGCACTTGCCTGGTCCTTTTCATTTCTTTTCGTATTCTGGACTTCCTTCTACTATTTGTGGGGTCTCATGCCTTTAAACCTGTGCCTTTGCCAAGCTTGGCTGCTCTGGGGTTGAGCCTGGGGCAGGGACCTGGGCCCTGCCTTCAGAAGCTTCCAGCCTTGGAGGGCAGAGAGGAAGGCAAGGAGGGCTACAACTTCCTGCTCTGACTTCCCTGCCTTCTTTTGGGCAGAAAGGACAAATGAGGCAAATGCTGAGTGGGGGATAGTCTGAGTGTTGAAGGAGAATTCCAGAAACTCAGAACCAGCTTCACTGGCTTCTGGCTGAGACCGTGAAACTCCCCAGGTCAGACACAAAGAGCAGTGGTATCTCGGCTTTGGAGCCACACAACCTGCGTTAGACTCCTACGTGACCACTTCATTCATTCACTCACCATTTCAGTTATTCAATTACCACTTCATTCATTCAGGAAACATTTTGAAGCCCTGGAATATATTTGTGAACAAGATAAAATAAGTCCCTGGGCTCAAAGAGCTGTCATTTCAGGAGAGGGGACACTGAAGCAAGGTGATACCAGGTGCTGCTAAGTGCCCTGAGCAAACAGTGCCACCTGGGACTCACTTCCCCCACCTGTCAATGGAGTTGGTAACAGAATCCCCCAAGATGAGGTGAGGGTTTGGAAGCTTCTTTGAAGCCAGGCATGGTAGAGCCTACCTGAAATCTCAGCACTTGGGAGACTGAATTTGGAGGATCATGAGTTTGAGGCCAATTTGGGCTCCATGACTAGACCCTGTCTCAAAAACCTAAATACAAGTAAACTAAGAAGCTTCTTTGAGAGGCGAATTGGATTTTGTTTGCCACTTAGAACTTGACAGACACTAAGTTCTCAAGAAAATTGCATGGGATTGAGATGCAAATGAATGAATTCTAAAAAGCCAACCCAGGCAGGCATAACCTGGAATGTGAGACATATTTCCTTCTCTGATGCCAAGGCAGGAAACTGCACTAGACAAAATTAGGCCTTTGTCCAGTTCTCAGTGCCATGTGTCCTAACATGCTTGGGAACACAGAAACCTAGAAAGCAGGTATCTGGTTTCAGGCCTCATTGAGATCCTGGGAGTCTAGGAGGAGACTGTGTCTCCTTTTGGCTCTGCCTAGGCCCTTAGGGGGATGGGAGAGGGTTAGGGCAGAAGACCAGGGGGTGGGTCTGCTCCCGAAGGGTAGCTTAGTCTGGGGCTCAGAAGCCGGTGGCATCCCATGCCAGCGGGCCATCCCCAGGGTGCTGTGTGAGGTGGAAATGGTGGTAGATTCTGGGAAGAAGGTAGGCCTGATTAAGTGTCTGTCTGTCTAGATCTACAAGTACTACTCCATGTTGGGCTCCCTGCCTCTGTTCCTGGGCCTTGGATTCCTGAGTCTTTGGTACCCAGTGCAGCTGGTGCAGAGCGTCCGTCATACAGGAGCAGCCTCCAAGATAAAGGTGTGGATCAGAACTGCTCAGACACGGGCTTCTGTGTGTCTGCAGTCCCTGTGCACAGCTGTGCTGGGCTTAGGGTTTACCACACAATATACACCCCGAGGAAATTTTACTATCTTTAATTTTAAAAACATTCAATACTGTTTGTTCATTTGTTTGTTTGTTTGTTTTAGATAGGGTCTCCCTATAGCCCCAGCTAGCCTGGACCTTGCTACATAGACCAGGCTGGCTTTAATCACAGAGATTTGCCTGCTTCTGTCTCTGGAGTGGTGGGGATTAAAGATGTGTGCCACCATGCTCAGCCACTACTTCTTTATATATGCATATAATATATAAAATTTAAAAATTTTATTTTATATGAATGAGTGTTTTGCCTACATATGTGTAAGTAAGTTATATAATGCCCATAGAGGACAGAACAGGGTGTCAGATCCCTTGGAACTGGAGTTACAGATGGTTCTTAGTAGCCATGTGACTGCTGGGAAATGAACCCAGGTTTTTTGCCAGTGGTCTTAGCTGCTGATTTCTCTCTCTCTCTCTCTCTCTCTCTCTCTCTCTCTCTCTCTCTCTCTCCATCTTAACGTTTTTTAAAATTACATTTAGTTATTTGCAGGTGTGAGTGTCTGTGTGTGTGCGCGCCTTCCTCAGGCTTAGTGGCAAGTGCCTTTACCCACTGAGCCATCTCAACAGTCCTAGAAAATATTTTTTTCCAGGTGATTATTTTGTGTCATCCTCCATCCCCAGATACTGGGCCAGACCCCTGATCCCCGCCCCCCCCAGGGTATTCAGGGCACTGTGCTGTGAGCACAGTGGGGACTCAACAAAGCAGAACTAGATCCAGGCACTCAAAGTCCTGTCTTTGAAACCCTTACAGCTAGAGCAGTGAGTCAGCCCAGAGCCCTGTGACGCCACAGAGTACTGTAGATGTTGGGCTGGTCCAGGAAGCTCGTCTTGGATTGACCCAAGAAGGATTGCTGTTGGATAATATTGTCCCGGGGGGACCTGGGAGAAGGGGCTTCCTAGAGGAGGCAGGCTTCAGTAGGGGGGCCTAAGGGAAAGGAAGAGTAGAACCTGAAAGTGAAGAACAGGCAGGTGCAAGAAAGGGTGGGAGTGAAGGGGAGGGGAGGGGGTTGTGCTGTTCAGGTCTACGCTTGGAACAGGAAGCCACACAAGAGATGCTCAGCGAGGCTGGAGTTGTTGCTCCATTGGTAGAGTGCTTGTCCGTCATGGATAATGCGCTGGATTTAATCCCCAGCACCAAATAAACTGGGTGTGGTAGAGCATCCCACTCCCAGTGCTTGGCAAGTAGAGGCAAGAGGATGAGAAAGAAGTTCAAGCACTGAAACATTGTCTCAACGATAAATAAAATAAAATAAAATGACAGCAAGTATTGCTGAATTGTTTGGAGGAGTGGATGATAGATGGATAGTCATGGCAAGATAGCATTCAGCACCCTCTAAGCCCTTCCCACATGTCAGGCCCTCCTGGGTGCTGGAGCTCTGACCCACCTGGACCTCCTACAGAAGCTGCCTGTGGCTGGCAGAAGGGTGCTGCAGCAAACCCAGGCAGTGCTGCATGGATCCTGTGGCTCTGGGAGTGTGTGTGCTCGGAGATCTCCTGGAAGAGGAAGAGACAGGGAACATGCCCCAGGGCCCCTCAAAGAGAAGAGGCTAAGGGCCCAGGTGGGGCCAATGAGGCACAGGCTGAAGGGGAAGATCAAGGGGGAAGAGGTAGGTGGGACACTGGCTGCTGGTTTAGGACAGGTGACTGGGGAGCTAGGTCCCCCCATTCCCCGGGTGGTGCTCTCTTGGGGATGTGCTGCTTAAGTCACAGCTCAGCAGAGAGACCTCTCTAGTGAGATAAAAGCCAGACACTAAGCCAAGGAGGGGTGGAGACTGAGGGGAGGAGAGGCCACAGTTCCAGGGGCCTTCAGGGCAAGTCATTCCTACCCCAAGTTCACAGCTGGGCAGGAAGAAGGGAGTATCTGTCCCCTTCCACAGTGGCCCAGTGGCATGTGCCTGGAGACTCCCTCCACTGCTCCACGGCAAGCCTAATCTCTAAGTCTTCAAAAGAGCAAAATCCTTTTTGGACTTTAGTCAGAGAGATTTAAGTCACATGGAGCCCAGTCGAGCTTTGAGCTGGCCCACTCCTACCCTGGGTCCACAAGTTGCCACGGCAACAGGTGACCATTGCCTAAGGTCTCCCATGGATTCAAGGGTAGAGGCCCAACCCACCTTCCCGTGAGCCTCTGCCACTGTGCAGGGACCTTAGGCCCGGAGTGTGGCTTAGTTAAATCCCTTTACCTGTGCTGTCCCTGAAGTAAGTCGTGGTAGGGGAGAAACCTGGGGAATGTGCCTGAGACTGGCACCGGCCTATGTCCTGGAGGCAGATGCGCCCATAAAACCCGGGCTTCTCTGGGCCCGAGTCCTGGCTAGAAGGGGCTAGAGAAGCAGTGGAGAAGCAGCAGGATGAGGGCCGAGCCAAGCAGGGGTCTGGGAGGACTTGCCAGGCTCTTTGATGGGCCACCGACTGGTCTTTGTTTGAGGAGAAGGCAGCTTTCCAGGACGTGAGCCTTGTCCCATAGGATATAAGTCAGACTCCTCAGGCTCTACCACCCCTGTCTTAATCAGGTTTTACAGAAAATGCTTGGTGTCCACTCAGTGCCCCCAGCTAGGGCCCCAGGAGGCTGATGGCAAGTTTCATGGATTCCAGCATTTGTCTTTACAGGGGCTGCAGACCAGCTACTCTGAGGAGTATCTGAGGACCCTCCTCTGTAGGAAGAGGCTGGACAGCCAGTAAGAACTGGGCCCACCTTGGCAGGTGGGAGGTTGAGGCTGTATGTGCTGGGGCACTTAAGAAGTAACCCTTCTTGGATCTAGCCTTGGGGCAAGGGGCTCTCCTGAGGACCACCCTCCTGGATCTGTCCACAGCTCCTGCTCGGACTCCAAGAATGGCCTCCTGTCCAGGGCCTGGGCCTGCTTCCAACACTCCATCTACACTCCACAGCCAGGTACACGGCCCATTGTAGGACCACGCTTACACCTCTGAGCAGAGAGGCTGCTGGGAAGAGCCAGCCCCTTCCCCAGAACCCTCACCACTGGCAGGAGCTGCTGCCACCCCTGGGCAGAGACCACCCTGGCCTGGCCCGGAGGTCCAGGATCTGGGGTGCCCTGGAAGCAGGGGGACTGGAGGGGGGTGGCACCTTTCTCCACATGCCTTCTTCTGGAAAGCACAGGATTCCATCTGCCGTTGAAGCTGGTGATCTCAGCCACCCTGACAGGAACAGCTACTTACCAGGTATGTTCCGCAGCCTGTGGTGCCGTCTGTCCCTCAGCCCCCAAGCCTAGAACAGCCCAGGCTCTCCAGGTGCCCCCGTCACCCTACCAGCTGCTTTAGATCTCTGGGAACACTAACCAGTGAAGGGATGCTTGCCCTCAGTGAGCTCATACAGTGATTTACAAGGTTCAAAGTCACACAGACATGGATTCAAATTCCACCTCCTGAGTAAACTTGGCCAAGTTATTCTCTTTCTGAACCTGTTAGCTCATCTGTGACATAGAAGAAACAAAATACATTTTCTGTGTAGATAGTTGGGAGGATTTGGTGAGTTTCCATTTTGATAATTACTATTGCTTTCAGCCTTATCCTCAAAAACAAACAAATACAAAAACCAAGGGCTGGGCATGTCCTTCAGGTTCGTGAAGCCCTGGGTTTGATTCCTTTGTGGGGCATAAACCTACACATGCCTATAATCCCAGCCAGCACCCAGGAAGTTGAAGCAGGATGATCAGAAATTCAAGGTCATTCTTAGCTACAAAATGAATTAGAGACTAGCTAGTATGGGCTATTTGGGACCCTGTCTTAGCCAACAAAACACACAAACAAACCTCCTGGGCATAGCTCTGATTTTTCTCCCTTTTATAGTTGGGGAAATTGAGAGTCAGAGAATCTGACTTGGCCAAGTCCCTATAGCCAATATCATAGGACAGACAAAAGTCAAATCTTGATCTGTCTAGCTTTAATGTTTATTTGCTTTCCTCAACATGGAAGAGTTGGAATTTTTTCTATTTGTGTGTGTGTGTGTGTGTGTGTGTGTGTATGGGTACATGTGTGTGAGTGTCATTCCTTAGTTATCCACCTTATCTTTTGAGTCAAGATATCTCACTGCTTGGAACTCACCAAGTAGGCTAGGCCATCTGGCCTGCTACAAGCACAGGCCACCATCCCAGGTTTTCTACACCAGTTCTGGGAAATTGCATTGGTTGCTCATGTTTGTGCATCAGGCACTTTACTGACTGAACTATGTTCCCAGACCAAAAGTTGGAACTTTTTATATTTTGAAGTCTACATGGACAGATAGATGATGATGATGATAGATAGATAGATATTGATTGTTGATAGATGATAGATAGATGATACATGACAGATAGGTAGATAGATAGATGGATAGATAGACAGATAGACAGACAGATAATAGATGATAGCTAACTATATTATAGGTAGATGATAAATGGATGGTAGATGATAGGTAGACGATGGATAAATGGATAGTTTATGGATAGATGATAGGCAAAGCTGTAGCTGTGCTGTTGTGCTATACAACAAGCCTTATCTTTGGGCTACTGAGCTAAAGTTACAACTATGTGTTTGCATGCAGGAGTCTTGCTCTCAGGGGCATTTAGAACACCCTGGCAGGTGATGGGCATGCGACTGCAGCTGACTGGCACACTGCCAGGTCACTCTGACCTTTTCCCCTGCTAGACAAGGAATGTTCCTCAGGGTGGTGGGGCCTGGAATGCACACAGCTGGCCCCTGGCATCCTCACGGTGGGACTTCTTGGGGTGGTGGGGCCTGGATGCACACAGCTGGCTCCTGGCATCCTCATGATAGGACTTCTCAGGGTGGTGGGGCCTGGCATGCACACAGCCGGCCCCTGGAATCCTCACGGTGGGACTTCTCGGGGTGGTGGGGCCTGGATGCACACAGCTGGCCCCTGGCATCCTCACGGTGGGACTTCTCAGGGTGGTGGGGCCTGGCATGCACAAAGCCGGCCCCTGGCATCCTCACAGTGGAACTTCTCAGGGTGGTGGGGCCTGGCATGCACACAGCCGGCCCCTGGCATCCTCACGATGGGACTTCTCGGGGTGGTGGGGCCTGGCATGCACACAGCTGATCCCTGGCGTCCTCAAGGTGGGACTTCTTCAGGTGGCTCTGCTGCTATTGGTGAGCGTGGTGCCTACTGTGCAGAAGGTGAGGGCAGGGGTCAACACGGATGTCTCCTACCTGCTGGCCGGCTTCGGAATCGTGCTCTCTGAGGACAGGCAGGAGGTAGTGGAGCTGGTGAAGCACCACCTATGGGCAGTGGAAGGTGAGACCTCTGGGCATCCCCAGTAGCCAGAGTGGGATGGGAGGCAGGCTGCTGCAGCTGCTTGTAGCCTGCCAGTTAAACATGGGATCCCCTTGGACTTGTGTCTTTCTGCTTTGGGTCTCCACTGCCTGAAAGACTGCATCTCTGTAGCCCCTGATGTTTGTCAACTTTATGAGACCTTCCTCTCCCCCAGCCCCAATGTCTTTGACGAACTCTTTAGTCATGGTGACAGGGAAGTGAGGAGGAGGCGGGGGATTAGGAAGGTGGCTGGGATTACGGGAAATCCTCATGGCCTGGGCAGCGCACCTGCTTCCTCTTCCCAGTCCCTATCTACCTGGACCATTTCCCCTTTCCTGTCTCCCATGAAAAGAGCCTTAAACTATGGGACAACACCATCTGCCGCTTCTGTGCTATAATATGGGCTGCAGCCCTTGAAGTACAGTTACCTTCCTACCCACCTCCCAGCCTTTCCCAGTACAGGGGGAGACTAAGAAGCGTCCTCACATGACGTGTGGGAGGGACTGGCCGCAGTCTGTAAAGCAGGGCACAGTGGAATGTAGGTTTACCCCCTCGACACCCAGGGTCCTGGGGAGAAATACTTAGGCTACATCATTGCAGATGGAGGTGCGGCTGCTTTGCATGTCTTCCTGACCATTAACACCATCCTCATCCCACAGATCAGGGGATGCTGGCAGTATAGGCAGAAAGTGGGGCATGTTCAGAAGTGTGGGCTATGTCATGCCCTCCCTGAGCAATTCCTTTAATTAATTAATTAATTTTATGTGTATTAGTGTTTTGTTTTCATGTATGTTGTGTACCAGTGTCATGTAATACTCACAGAGACCAGAAGAGGGCACCAGATTCCATGCAACTGGAGTTCTGGACAATTGTTAGGGGCCATGTGGGTGCTGGGAATCAAATTCAGGTCCTCTGCAAGAGCAGCCAGCCAGTGCTCTTAATTGCTGAGCCATCTCTCCAGCCTCCTGAGCAATTCCTTCAAGGGACTTTGTGTGCTTGCTGTGAGAGTCAAGAGCGAGGCTGTCTGGGACATAGGTCCAGAGCATATCAGCTGCACTTATATTCTTGTGTGTGTTCGCAGCACACCATCCGTAATATCAGCTGCTGTGGACCCAGCTGTCTCAGTGAATGTGTGAGTGTGTGTGTGTGTGTGTGTGTGTGTGCACGTGGTCTAGGTTGAGAGTGACAGAGCTGAGAAGAGGGGCCCCACCTAAGGGAGACGGTAGCAGTGACCACCTCCTTTGTCGGGGCACAACTCTCTGTGGCCTGAACAAAGCCATTGTACAAGTGCAGGTAGGCTTACAGTCAGAGTCCTCCTTGGAGGTGGATGCTGCAGGTGGGTGTCAGGTGGGTGTCAGGTGGGGCTCTCTCCCTGGGGAGACTGCTGGCAGAAAAACTAAGGTAAAGGCCGGGTCGATGGCTCAAGCCGGCCTGTCCTTCTCTTTGGCTATCCCGTTACCAGGCAGGATGGGGCTGTAGATGCTGCTTCATGCTGGACCTGAGAGCTGGGACTGGGGGCCCTTAGAGTGGCAAGTCAGGGTCCAAGGCTTTGGAAGACCCTCTAACCCTGCCCTCCCCCTGGCTCCCCCTCCCCTCCAGCATGCTACGTCTCAGCTCTGGTCTTGTCTTGCTCGCTCACCTTCCTGCTCCTGATCCGCTCGCTGAAGACACACAGGTCAGTGGCAGTCCCAGTACTTGTAGTGCTGATGTGGACAGGGATCCGAGTCCCCAGGGCCTAGAAGACCCTGAGTCAGGAGGGCCTGGACGGCAGCCCCTGGCTGGGGGAGAGGCCGCGGTAGGTTAGGCTGCCACAGAGCCCCCTAGGTTGGTTGAGGGTGGTGGGTAGAAAAGGTGGGGCTGGCCGGTTGGGAAGAGGTCTGTGAGGGAGTTTGCTTTTGAGAAGGGACCCTGGGTGGGCTGGAGTAAACAGGAAGCTAGCATTCTGTTGGGAGTTGAATAAGAGCCCGAGGATGAGAGATGAACCACGAGTAAGAGCTGAGATGTGGAGGACTAGGACATGGGAGGAAGACGAGCAGGTAGCCCGGGAGATGGGGGACATCGGAGAGGTTGTTCTAGCACTGAGCGGTACAGAGAACTGGTCCATGTACTGTCAGCATTTTCTAGGCCTCAAAGACCCTATCCAGGGACTGGGCCCACTGAGCAGTACAGAGAACTGGTCCATGTACTGTCAGCATTTTCTAGGCCTCAAAGACCCTACCCAGGGACTGGGCCCACTGAGCGGTACAGAGAACTGGTCCATGTACTATCAGCATTTTCTAGGCCTCAAGGTCCTATCCAGGGACTGGGCCCACTGAGTGGTACAGAGAACTGGTCCATGTACTGTCAGCATTTTCTAGGCCTAAAAGACCTTATCCAGGGACTGGGCCCACCGGCATTCAAGGCCCTCCTGCCTTCCTGGCCTCCCCGTGGCGATTGAAACCGTATCTCAATTCTGTTCTTCATGTTGTTGCCACTTCTCTGACTTGGTTGGGGTTGAGCCCTTTGCCTGGGTTCTTCTTTATTCACTTTTTTTTTTTTAATTTTTTTTATTAATTTTATTTTATTTCTGTATGTGTATGAATGTACTGTCTGCATGCAAGTCTGTGCACCCGTGTCGTGCAATGCCGCGGAGGTCAGAAGAGGGTGTCGGATTCCCCTGGAACTGGAGTTCTCCTGGAATTGGAGTTTCAGACGGTGCTCTGCCGCCATGTGGGTGCTGGGGATCGAACCCAGGTCCTCTGCAAGAGCGGTCGGCGCTCTTAACCGCTAGGCCATCTCTCCGGCCCTCTTTATTCACTTTTAAGACAGCACAGACCTCACCTCTTCCAGGTAGAACCCCAGATTGGGTTAGTGACCTCCCCCCGACTTCTACAGCCCAGAGCTTCCTTGTCGATGCCCCTTGGCTAATTAGGAGTCTGGGCAGAGATCAGTCTGATGGTACAGTTCAAGGCCGGGTGTTCATTCCCTAAGGTCCCTGCCTCCCTTGTTCTCACCCCAGGGCCAATCTTCAAGCACTGCACCGAGGGGCTGAGCTGGATCTGGGTCCCCCACTTCAGAGTAGTCGCACCTCCCGTCAGGCCATAGTCAGCTGGATGAGCTTCAGTGCCTACCAGACTGCCTTCACGTGCCTAGGTGAGCTCCCTGGACATGTCCCCAGCGCCGTGCCCCAGTGGAAGGGAAGGGTACTCTACAAAAGTTTACCTAGGCTGGACCAGCATTAGGCAAGAGCAGTGGGAGGGACCCACCTGCCTCCCTTATCCTGAGGAAGCCTGCTTGGTATACGGGTGCAGGAGCCCCAGGAAGGGGAGTCCTTCACACGAAGGTCTGCCTGGGTGTTTATGGCAGGGTAGACCCAGATCTGGAGGTTGCAAGTTCAAGGTGGTATGTGACTCTCCTGTAAGGGAGGTCTGGACACGCTGAGCTGCTTACAGGTGACCAGGTACACACTGCTGGGGGATGCAAGCAGGGTTCCCTGCACATTTGAGGGCTGCGTGGAGGTGCTGCTCTGAGAGAGTCAGGCTAGCAGACCCCCAAGGACCCTCCTAACCTGTGTCCTTGAGTTCCTCCTTGGACACCGCAGTATGCGATACATCAGCACTGTAAGGACTGGGCCTTTCCTGCGTGTTCAGTGGCTGGGTGGGCTTCGCTCTTTGGATCTCCTGTTTACACCCCTGAGGGAGGAGGGAAGGTGATGAGAGAAGGAGGAAGTCGTACGGCTAAAAGTCGTGGTCGACCTTGACCTCTCAAGCTCTTCTGCACACATCCCATGTGATGGCTTGACCTGGTGGTTTCCATAGATGCTCTCAGCACCTATGAGGTGCTAAACTCTGACTCACGGGCACATAAGCATCCATTTAAAAGTGCCTTGTCCCCAAGACTCAGGATCAAGTCAGGCAATAACATGCATTCTGAAACCACTGGATCCTTACAACAGCCCTCCGAGGCAGGGACTGACGTCCCCATCTTACAGAAGAAGAGACTGAGGTTCAGAGAGGTAGTATAAGTGGCTCAAGGTGGAGCATCTAGGCAGCGCCAATGGTGTGGCACAGAAGCCTTTGGCTTCATAGAGTGGAGGACTGAGCCACATCCTCAGAACCCGGTCGGTGCCTGACTTCTTGACCTTCCTGCTGTTGCAGGGCTTCTGGCCCAGCAGGTCCTGTTCTTCCTGGGGACAGCAGCGCTGGCCTTCCTCGTGTTGGTGCCGGTGTTCCACGGCAGGAACCTCCTCCTTCTCCGATTTCTGGAGTCCACATGGTGAGTGAGACAAGGAATGAGGGCTGTGGAACCTTCCGAACAGCCACCAACGGTGACCTTCTCCCACCCTATCTGTATGCAGGCCCTTTTGGCTGACTCTGGCCTTGGCTGTGATCCTGCAGAACATGGCAGTCCACTGGGTCTTCCTGGAGACTCGTCATGGATACCCAGAGGTGACCAACCGGTAGGTGGCTCCTGGGCCCCAGCCTCTTTTTTCAGGGTCTTTCTTTTTCTGTGGCTTTCCTTCTCTGTCCAGGAGTCCAGGAGAGCTAAAAGGGACAGTGGCTCAGTCTACTCTAAGATACCTTTCTCCATACCTGTCACAGTACCAGCATTGTTTCTAGGAGACTTTTGTTTAGGGTGCTGGGAGCCCACAGTCTTGCAAACCCAGGGCCTGGCACATGCTAGACACACAGTCTACCATTGAGCTGTTACCCCTGCCCCTCCCAAGAGCCTTTTCTGTTTTGGGGGTCAGTGATGCTCTATTTTCCCCAAAAAACTCCTCCTCAATTTGCAACCAAGCTGTGGGAGAACTTGGAGTCCAGGATGAACTTGGAGTCGGTGGACAGGGGACCCGAGGAGGGAGGTGGGGACACCATCGCTGAGGTGATGGCTTAGTTGGTAAAGTACTTGCCACCCAATCATGAAGATCTGAGTTTGGTCAGTCCCAGGCACCCACATAAAAAGCCAGGATGGTGGCTCACACTTGCGATCTCAGAACTTGGAGGTAAAAACTGGAGGGTCCCTGGAAGATACCTGTTGCTGAACTCTGGGTTCCCTGGGCTTTATAAAAAGCACATTCGGGGCCGGAGAGATGGCCTAGTGGTTAAGAGTGCCAACTGCTCTTGCAGAGGACCTGGGTTCGATTCCCAGCACCCACATGGCAGCTTTGAACCGTCTTTAACTCCAGTTCCAGGGGAATCTGACACCCTCTTCTGACCTCCGAGGCATTGCACGACACGGGTGCACCAACCTACATGCAGACTGTACACTCATACACATAAAAAATAAATTAAAAAAAGCACGTTCAACAAAAGGCAGGGACTCTATAAAGACAGAGCCCGTGGTATGGCACAGGGCTCTGAGGGGCCTTGCCTCAGGCTTTCTCCTTCCCGTCCCCAGGCGTGTGCTCTGCATGGGCGCCTTTCTTCTCTTCCCCATCAACATGCTGGTGGGCGCTGTGGTGGCTGTTTGGAGGGTGCTCCTCTACTCCCTCTATAACACTGTCCACTTGGGCCAAATGGACCTCAGTCTACTGCCACCAAGAGCTGCCACCCTAGACCCAGGTAAGGTCACTGGGCAGAGGCTGGGGACTGAGCTGTCAAGCAGCTGCCCCCCACCCCCACCTCTGGGTCTATCTGTGCAGGTAGGCTTCTGGGCACACCCATGTGCAGGGGGTATGTTGATGTTGCCAAGGCTCGGGGGTGTGAGGCCTGTGTGTGCGCCATGTGTGCACCATGTGTGTGTGTGTGTGTGTGTGTGTGTGTGTGTGTGTGTGTGTTTGTGTGTGCTGTGTGCGTGCTGTGTGTGCTGTGTGTTCGCCTGCTGCTGGGGTTCCATGGTGTGGGGCAGGCATGGGCCACTGGGTGGGTATGGTATGTTCTAGCAAGTGTGCAAGTACCTTTGTGCAGTGTGTGTGCCTCATGCCCAGTATGCACAGCTCTGTGTCTGGGAACCTCTAGCCTGCCACGGCCCCCTCCTGCCTCAACACTCTGTTAACACCCACCCCAGGCTACCACACATACCGAGACTTCCTGAGGATTGAGGCCATCCACTCCCATCCAGCTGTCACAGCCTTCTGTACCCTGCTCCTTCAAGTGCCCAGCCCCAGGCCCCAGCCCCCAGTGGCCCCCCAGGACAGCCTCAGACCATCGGAGGAAGAAGAAGGTGCTCTTTCTCCCAGGGTGGGGAAACTAGACCCCCCACTTCTCCCAGGAAGGAGTCACAGGAGGCCCCTTCAAGCACAACAAATGCCAGAAACATTCCCTCTTCCTCTCTCCTTCACTTTCTGTCCTTGCCACTCCTCGTCCAGTCTCAGGATAATTTGTTTTCCGTGATATGAACTTACACACACACACACACACACACACACACACACGACTTATGTGTGCACAGAGAATGGAACAGCCATCTTACTAAGCAAGACTTCCTCCCTCTGCTCAGGCACGGACCCTCTCTAGACCAGCCCTACCCTTGTGCTGGCCTGGGGGCCTCTAGCTCCTCGCAGATCTCACTCCCTTCCCCTCTGCCATCAGCAGGGTGACGTTTTCGTAGCCCCCATCTTCTTTCACTCCTGAGCTGGTACCTGGAGCCCCGACTCTTCACGGGCTTTTCAGACTCTTGCTCGGGCTGGGGCCTCCAGAGCCTTGGCTGGGGCTCACAGAAGGTCTCTTCCTCTCAGGGATGCAGTTACTGCAGACCAGGGACCTGACGGCCAAGGGAACAGGGTCCAAAAGCAGCCAGAGCAGGGTCCGCTGGGGTCTGGCCTACACGCTGCTGCACAATCCAGCCCTTCAGGCCTTCCGGAAGGCAGCCCTGACCCGTGCCCGGGCCAATGGCACTCAGCTCTGAGGGTGAGAACAGCCCCGCCACCCTGCCCTGAGTGCCAAGGCACATTCCTGCTCACCATCTTTCCTCCCAGCCATGTCAGTCCCTCCTCTGAGCCACAGCTCCACCAGCACTTACCCTACAGGATCATGGGACTACAGTCACTGTGTCTACACTAACCAGCCTCAAGGACTCTGGTCTGTGTTTGCCACCAGACTACCAGCAAAGACTCTGAAGAAAACAGCTGGTAGGCTGGGCTCTCAGTCTGGGCGCTGGAGGAGCCAATCCAGGCCTCTTCCCAGCCTGGCTCAAGGACCAGTCGGGCCTCACTGAGGCCTTCCCAGCCCTGGGCTGGTAATGCAAGGCCTGGACCCCTCCTGTGCCAGCTGGCCCCAGCTCCTCCCTGTGAAGGTGGAGTCTGTGTGAGCTCCCCCCCCCCCTTTCTCCTTCCTCTCTCTTCCTTCTTCTCTCTCCTGGAGCCTGCCCAGGAGGAAAGAGGTGCTTGCAGCCAAGTCAGGCCCCTCTGAGCTGCCTTCTCCTAGAGCCTGATATTTTTGTCGTTTTAATGCCTTTAGCTGCCATGAAAGAAGTTAGTGTGCTCCCTGTAATAAACGTGCCCCTGAGAAACTGTCCTCCTCATAGGGGGAGGGGTTGCAGGAGAACCACCCACACTGTCAGTAAACCTAATACACACTCCATTTAGTGGCCCAAGGCCTTGGGAGATTCCAGCCAAGTGTTGAGATGGACGCTGGATTGAGGGGAGAGAGAACCGCTCTTTGGGGGTGATGAAGTCATGGAGACCCTATAATGCCTCTCCTAAAAAGTGTGGATGTTGCTTCTGAGTTTTAAGAAATGGGGGGGGGGATGAAATGGGTAAGGTGTCTGGGAGGAGAGTCACAGTAATGATGGGTACCCGGGAGTAAAGGCACAGAGTGGGGGAAGGGTGTCACATGGAGGCTTGTGAGGCTGGTACCAGCAGACCAGGTGTGCAGGGAGGACACAGGGCACATTGGGGTCTTGGAGGAGATGGGGGAATGCATGAATCAGGGAGAAACTGTATGGCCCTCCATACCCCCCAGAACTGGGTCATGAGGATCCAAGATTGTTCTGCTCTGTCCCGACTACAGCTTCAAACACACACGAAAGTCACCAGGAGCAGCTCAGGGGCTCAACCCCATGTTCTAGGCTTCCAGGGAGGCCGAAGAAAGCAGGCTTTAGCCCCCCTCAACCCGCCGTAAAATGCCTTCCATGTGGGGTATCGGTGATTCACAAAGTCACAGGAAGAGGACCCAGATTCTTCCTCTGCCTTTCACATTTACAATGGAGTATGATGGTCAAACTAGGTTACAAGACACCAGGACACTGTGAGTCAAAGAAAGGAGCTTGGTTCACAGTGGAGGGGGGGCCATCCAGCAGAACTTCCTGAAGGAAGCACATAGAAGCACAGGAGGAAGGTCGGGTGCAGGGCAGGAAATAAAGATTCAGAAGACGACACCGCATCGTGGGTATTTCAAAAAAGTTCAGAGAGCTGCGGACCACATGGGAGGAACCAATCAGAGGGCCCAGGGCTGGCCGGGGAGTTCAGGTTTCACTCCAAGGACAGTGGAGCCACAGGAGAGTAAAGCAAGGGAACAGCAGGCCGTTCCCAGGCTGCCCTGCCTCTGCGGGCTGCTAGGTGACCGGTGCTTGGTGTACCTCCAAGATGCTCAGCCTGCTTAGCTGTGAGTTGGACAGAGACATTGGCCTCCATGTCAGAACTGTCAAGTCTAGATCATCATCAATTGGACCCTTAAACACTAGCTTGTCTTTGTGGTTTGGAGACGAGTCTCATGTGGCCCAGGCTGGCCTCAAATTTAGGTAGGATCTTTAAGAACATGATCCTCTTGTCTCCCTCCTGAGTGGTGGGATTACAGGGCATGTCCCACTACACCAGTGCCTCATGCACGCTGGGCAAGCAGTGCACCAGTTCAGCTGCATTGCCAGTCCTCGGTCTTTTGATTTCTAACACCACTGAAACCCAGAGAAGGACAGTGACTTATCCAAAGAGGCACAGCATTTGGAATCTGGCTCTATCCTGATGCTGTCTATCAGATGCGAAGACATCCTCGACCTGGCTTGCTGCTGGTGACAGACAGCCCGAGATGCAAGTTGAAGGAGGGTGAGGGAGCTAGGAGGCCCTGTATGTGGACGGGAACGAGGGAGAGAGGCTGGCCAGCCGCTGAGCTCGCAGCTGCTACTCCAGACTCTTCAGCCTCCTGCCTGTACTGCTGAGCTCAGCAGCCCTGGGGCTCTGGGCAGAGGGGCGGGGCTTCCCCTGTAGGCCACTGTCTTATGTACTATGTATATACCTATATGAGTGGGGAGATAGAGGCAGCAGGGTGATGCCTCTGACCCACACAGGTCTGGAGTTCTGTAGCGTCTCCAGAATCTGACCCATGCACATCCTCCCCACTGAGAGACCTGCAGCCCTCCCCCGACCCTTCCGTCCACCTCCCATCCTAGCCCAGGTCAGTCTTCTACTCTATGCGGGCTCCCCTACAGGTGTTATTTCCTCTTCCTGGAAAGGGATGGGTAAGTACACGTCACTACCCACTGTGTCCTCCCTCCAGTCTGCCCTCAGTTTCCCCAGTCTTCTGTCCCCTGCCTCCTCATTTTCAGTCCTGCCCCATTTGTCCTCCAGGCTTCCGTTCCTCTAAACCTTTTATACTTCCCAGGGCAACAACCCAGGTCCTTCCATAACCCTTCCCCTTTCCAGAATGCAGAAAGCCACACTTAGGGTCCTACCCCACCTGTCCCATAGGCTAGTTTGTGGACAAGGAAAATCCTCAGCTCAGGTCACCGATGATGGGTGCCATGATCCTATGTGAGAACAGGTCCCTGCCTTGGGAGGGCAGGACTGTTCATGTGGCCAGCCTGTTCCAAGAAAGACTCCTAGATCCCAACAAAATTCTAGGTAGACACGGGGAACATCGGAAATGTTTTTATTTCTCTGCCACCTCAGACTTGCTGGCCTCTTCCAAAGGGGAGGCTAATCGGTGTATACTTGGAGAGAAAGGAGGGGCAAGTGTCCCAGAAGGCAGGCATAGACTAGGGGATTTGGGGTAAGAGGAGAAGGAGACCCAGCCAGGGAGTCCCGCATCTCCACCGGAGACACCAGGGCCCAGGGAGGGCCTCCACCTTCCTCACCCTTGCCTGCGCTCCTCCTTCCCCGCTGCTGCGCAGGCCACGCCAGACTCTTCAGCCCAGCCTCAGGACCCACCCAGGTCACCCCCCCGCCCCACACGCACAAGCTTCTCATCCCAGTGGAATTCCTCTCAATCCCTTCGGAATTCCCAGAGGGTAGGTCAGGGTAGGGCATCATCGTTACCCTGTTAGCACGCTGCCCCTGGTGGGGGCTTAGGCAATGTGTTAGCAGCAGTGAGCACCAGAGTCTGCAGTTCTAATCCTAGTTGCTAGCTCTGAGCAGATCTACAAGTTGGAGTAGTGGGTGGCCTGGCCTGGAAGAGCTTACAAGGGGAGGTAGGAAAATGTGAAGTCTCCAGGCCAGCCTCGGGCCTGGCCAACTCCGGGCCCTGTGGTACTTACAATGAACGTTGACAGAGTTGGGAGGAGTTAGCGAGGCCCTGGGGCTGCTTCAGCCGGCCAGGCAGGGTGTGGCTAGAAGCAGGCGAGCAGGAGAACAACCAGGCTCTGGCCCAAGAGGAGCAGGCTGAGTAGCGGCTGCCCCCGGCTCCCTTCTGCTGCTATTGCAGCCTCGGGGGGCCCAGCACGGCTGAGGTAGATGATGACCACGTTGTCCTCTGGCCCAGATGGCTGCACCTCATTATCAACCGTGTAGCAGCCCTTGCCCTCCACCGCCTTGCCATGGAACCTGCGGCCTAGGGCGTCCTCTCCTCCCTCTCCCGGGGCGGCCAGAGCCACATTCACAGAGCTCTCGGCACTGCCAAGCTCGTTGGTGGCCAGGCAGCTATAGGTGCCCTCTTCCAGCTTGCCAAAGTCGGGGATGAGCAGGCTGCCATTGGCAAAGGCCTGGAAGCGTGGCCGCCCACTGACTGCTAGCGTAGTAGGCAGAGCGCGTCCGTCAGTGCCCACGTTAGGACTGGCGATCTCCACAGTGCCACCGGGGGTCTGGATGTGCCAGTGAAGCTGGGGGACTGGCTGTCCATCCACATCACATTGGAGTGCCAGCACGAAGCCAGGACGCAGCTCGGCCCCATCCTGGCTTGGCTGGTAGCTGAGCTGCACTGACGGCGCAGAGCAAGGCAGGGGCGGCAGGCGGCTCAGTGGGGTGCCCTTCAGCACCTGAGGTGACGTACAAGCAATGTTGTCTTGCTCCGGGATGGACACGGCCGCGGCCAGGGCCCATGTCTTGAACCACACGATGCCACAGGTGCAGTCGAAGGGGTTGTCGTTGATCTGCAGGTGGGACAGCGCCGTGAGCGGGGCAAAGGTGCCCTCGGCCAAAGCGTGCAGGCGGTTGTGGTTGAGCTGCAGTGAGCGCAGAGCCCGGAGGGTGCGGAAGGCGTCTCGGGGAATGAAAGCCAGCTCGTTGCTGTCCATCTTGAGCAGCTGCAAGGCGCTGAGGTTGTGCAGGTCGCTCCAGGCAAAGTCAGAGATGAGGTTGTGGCTGAGGTCCAGGCTCTTGAGATGACCCAGAGGGGCCAGGGCACCAGCAGCCACCGTGCGGATCTCATTGTGTGCCAGCCACAGTGACTGCAGCAGGGGCACCTCCCGGAAGGCACCCTCTGGCAGGCCTGGAAGCCGGTTGGCTGAAAGGCTCAGTGTGGTCACATTGGCTGGGAAGCCGGGGGGCACGGCCTCCAGGTCACGGTAGGCACAGTCAGCGATCTGGAAGCCATACTTCTCTCCACAGTCACAGGGCTCGGGACAGCTTTGCACCAGGCCCAGGAGCACCACCCAGCAGAGCAGGCGCAGCTCCCGCATGGTCCCTCCTGCAGGAAGACAAGCCACTCAGGTGACCCCAAGGACCCTCAGAAGGGACTTGTTTCCCCAGCCTCCAGCCCGTCAGGAAGCCCTGCCTGACTTAACCCAGCCATAATCCAACACCACCTAGTCCACCACCCCCACTCTGTAGCGGAAGAAACTGAGGCCCAGAGAAGGGCTGGGACTTGCCAAGATTGTCCAGCCAGGCAGGGCGAAGACAGGGCAGGAGCAGACCCCAGTTTCTCCTCCGCACACCCGTTCCTAGCTGACTTTATGACTCCAAGTCTGTTTTCCAGTCACTCCCCTCTCCCAGCTCTTCACAGAGCCTCTTTTCTGCCCTCCCACATCCTGGCCACAGACCCTCCCGCTGGAGCCCCCGTAGGTAGTCCAGACAAGGCCCCTTATGCAACGCACAACCTCCCCCCCATCCCCGCCTGTGGCCTGTTCTGTTCAAGCTACCCTAGGCAGCTGCCTAAATAAACCCCCGCCAGGACCTCACAGCTGAGGGAGGCCAGAGGCTCCACACAAATGCAGCTGGGCCTATGTGGTGGGGGGAGGCTGATCCTGTCCCTGCAGATGCTCCGTGGATGTCTCTGGGGAAGGGCCAGTCCCAAGTGCCTCAAACGGGTACGGGATGTGCTAAACTCAAGTCAGCCCTGAGTCCACTAGCCTCCACCTCCACAGCCAGAGACGCCCTGAGTCCACTAGCCTCCACCTCCACAGCCAGAGACGCCCTGAGTCCACTAGCCTCCACCTCTACAGCAAAGACACCCTGAGTCCAGCTAGCCTCCACCTCTACAGCCAGAGACACCCTGAGTCCACTAGCCTCCACCTCCACAGCAGAGACACCCTGAGTCCAGCTAGCCTCCACCTCCACAGCAGAGACGCCCCAAGTCCAGCTAGCCTCCACCTCCACAGCAGATGCCCTCCCTTTCCCACCTACCTCCAGAGCAGAGACGCCCTCCCTTCCTTCCCGAACTCCAAACTGCTCTTCTCAGCCAGACCGAGCCTCTTCTCAGATGGAACCAAAGCACCAGAGGTCAGGATTGCTTAAGTCTGCAAGGCCAGGACAACGAAGGCAGGGCAGGGATGCAGGAGGAAGGGGTAGGCTGCTTTGCACAGCCTCCTGCAACAGGGTGCTGGGAGCAGCGCTGAGTGGGGCTGCAGGGCAGGCTGTGGGCTGCCTGTGCTCCTTTCACCAAAACAAAGATGAGCTCTGCCACAGGGACCCTGTTTCATAACTTACACCAGAAACTGGAGGGGAAAAGAGGCCAAATTTCTCTCTCTCTCTCTCTCTCTCTCTCTCTCTCTCTCTCTCTCTCTCCAACTTCCTTAAAGTCACAGTACTTTCTGGACAGGACCCAAGAAAAGATGAGGCTAGAAAGTTTCTTTTTTTTTCTTTTTTTATGGGGGAAGGGTGAGAAATCGGATGTCCTGGAAAGCACAAAAATCTCTAACTTCACCTCAAATAGGAAGAGGGGAGGAGGACCCCTTGCTTCTGGCCTGGCTGTGCTGGTGTTTGTGTGTGTGACTGGGTGTGCGCAATTGAGCTTGGTGGAGAAAGTGGATAACACTGTGTATGGACGAGTCTCTTCATGTTAGGGAGAGGCAGCAGTAGACCTTGTGCACATGAGAGCTGGATGTTTATGTGAGCCTCTGTGTGGATACGGGACTGTGTGTTTATGTGAGCCTCTGTGTGGATTCGGGACTGTGTGTTTATGTGAGCCTCTGTGTGGATACGGGACTGTGTGTTTATGTGTGGATGTGAATTGGTGTCTGCGTGTGTATGGATATGGATGTGGCACCCTATGTGTCTGTCTTGGTATATGTGAGTTTGTGTGTCCAAGTAAGTGTGTGTCTCTGTGTGTGTGTGTGTATACACCCACATGCATGTTGGGGGGTGTCTCTGTGAAAAACTGAGTGCATGAAACGTTTATGAAACAGCCAAGAGGCTCCAACCCCTGGGTGAGAAGCCAAGACATGTTAGACATGTTTTTTTTTTTGTGTGTGTGTGTGTGTGTGTGTGTGTGTGTGTGTGTGTGTAAGCTCTTTTGGCTGAAGCTCTTGGGCAGGGAGCTTCCACAACTTGGCCCAGCCCCATGCTGAGCAGGGGTGGGGGGCAGGGAGGCAGGCAGAGAACAGGATGACAGTGCCTGACAGAGCGGGAGGCAGTCTGGCAGAAGTGTCCCTGGTCTGGGCAAACAGGCTGAAGGATGGATATTTCATGGTCTAGGACCCTGAACACAGAGCAACACTGAGGGTCTTGAATATTCTCTGCAATTCGACTCCCACGGTGCTCAAGTTCTGTCTGATGTTGGATGTTAGTGAGGGCAGTATGGACCTCCTCTGGGCTCCACCATTCACACACTATGTGGAAGGGGTGTACACCTCTGGGGGGGGGCGGACAGAATTTGAGAACTTTCTCCCTGAACAGGAGGGCCCAGAAGATGGGAATGGAGTGACAAAGAGACCCAAGTCAAGGGAACTGGAGAGAATCTGAAAGAAGAGGAGCCCCAGGAAAGAACTTCTGCCCTGTACAGATCTATTGCCTGTTCACCTCCTTCTCAGTAGCCTTCGCCCATGCTTTCTGTCTGTTTCTGTTAACTTGAGAGATTCTACTTCTACTCATGACTCAACTTGCCCTCTTGGCAAGGCCAGGGACAAGCAGGTATCATCTTAGACTGAAAGTGCTCAAAGACTCATCTCAGCTCCTCACACCACCTCTCTGTCACCAAGTAAGGCTGTCGAAGACTCCAAAGTGCTATCTGCAGACACCAGGTCTGACACTAAGGCTATTATTGCAGACTACTTCAGATGTGCCCTCCCCTCTTCCCACCCAGGAAGGCTTCTCTTGCACCATATTTACTATGTAGGAGAGTGGGGGGACAGTCCTGGATTGGGTGGGACAAGCGGAGGCTGGAGGCACACACATCTAGGTTCAACAAAGCAAAGGGATCCGTGGCTTTGGTGTCAGTCAGGGGCAGGTAGCTAGGGCTTCCCTAGGTTTCGGAGAACACTTGCCCCCACTGCACAAAGGCCATGCCAACAGCCCTACCCCAGGGAGCTCAGAGCCCTCACCCCGCCCTACTTTTTCCAAAAACTCAGCAAGGACAGAGCAGCCACCTTCCCCATCACTAGGTCCCTCCTGTTGTGCCTGCTTCCTTCTCATATACAACCCTTCCGAACCCATCAAGTCTGAAGTCATTCTCCCACTAATTGCCCTTACAGACATCCCTGTCTTTCACTGCACTTGCTCCAATCTGCAGTTACTTGTTCTGTGTGTAGACACCTCGCCATGCAGGTTGCTGTTGAACCTGGTACCCAGAAGGGGCTTCATACACAGCCCTTGGGTGAGTGAATGAGTTAGGTCTTCATCAGATGTCATAAGGTAAAGTGATTTACAACTCACCCGTTCCTCCTACGTATGGCACAGATGGAGACGACAGGCCAAATGGAAGGGTGTGCCCAAGGAGGCCATGCTGTTCTTAGGATGAGGACAGTTCAGAAAAGATTGTATTCAATGTAGAAGAACACACTTGGTGGGGTGGTGGGTGGGTGTGTTGCTAGCTTTTCCAGGAGCAGCAGACCTGGCCCCCTAAGTCCCCAGCATCAAAGCCCTTGATGGCAGCCAAACACTGGGTATCCCAGGGCCACCAGGAAGGCAATCACACAAAGGCTACTGGGCCACGTGGACTCCGTCTGACCTATGTGTCTTCACAATGGGACATGTGGACCACCCCCATTTGCAGTTCACATCCACCCAGGATGCAGCTTCCTGGCAGCTGTCTCCTGTCCTCTGATAACTCCAGCTGAAGCCCCTCCTACAAAGAGCACCCCGGTGGACATAACACAGCAGGCCAGAAAAGGGCCAGGAGCCACGTTCGTATTTCTCCTGCTGCCTAGAACTAAGTCCCTGTCCACTGCCTGGGCCACACTTCCTCAGGCCAGCGGTGGGACCTCTAGGTGGATATGTGGGACTTTGACTGTCACCCAGAGGCCAGAGATTAGAAAGTCCTTCACCTGATCTTTAGCAACCCCAAAAGAGTGGTTTGGAGAGGAGGAAAGGGGCAGAATGATCCCCCTTCTGCCAGCCTCAATCCCAGCTCCAGGGATTCTCTGGAAGCTTACAGAGTGGTCAGCGACCTGCCCTGGTTTGCCTGCTGGCTTTCCTGGGACATAAGATCCTCACTGCTCCAACTCCATAGCCTCGGTGGATGGGGACGGTTGGTGTTCTAGCAGGGGGTGGATCTCATTCCCTCCCTCCCTGGTTTTCTCTTTCCTGTTCTTCAGAAACTCAGCTTTCTCCCTCCCACCTCCCCTTCCTGCCACCTCCAACCCCAAAGGCCAGTTCCACCCCAGCTGTGGCTGCTCGGCCGGAAGCCCCCACCACAGGGAAGCCTACAGGGGCCTCTGCACCGTCAGCTTTTCCTGGAAGGAAAAGAATAAAAAGATTCTGAGTAGAAAGTGGAAAGAACGAGTCAGAGCGAGCAGAGAAAAAACTTAGAGAGAAAGAGTCGGAAATGGAAGTGACTTGGAGAGAGAGAGAAGGGTTAACAGAATCACAGCCAGCGGGGCAGGAAGGAGGCTGTGGAGAGGGAGGGGCGGGGGATCCTAACGGTGGGAAAAGGAGCCAGGCAAGGCTCGGAGAGATGGCGAAAGAGTGACAGACCCTGAAATAGTCAGAAGTATGCTATTGGAGCACACACTGAACCATCCTATCAGAGGTGCACAGGGGTTCTCTGCCCCATGCCACATGCCCTCTACGGAGCTTGTTGGAATACTTGGGAGGAAGCTGGTTCACATCTGCTGGGACCTGTTTCACCAGTGGGTCTCCAGGGAGGGAAGACAGGGTTGTGGCAAGAGTCTTGGGCTGGTGCACAGGACCAGGTGGCGCATACACACACACACACACACACACACACACACACACACACACACACACACACACACGGGTCAGGGAACCTGTAGAGATCTGCAGGGCACCGAGTTATGTGATTTCTGTTTTCTGGGTCTTTGTGTCTCTGTCATGGGTAGGACTTGGTCTAACAGCCTTCAGTGCCAATATTCTGGCTCTCTAGAAAGTCTGACAAACGTCTACATGTGAACAGGGAATCGGCACACATGGTCTGTGCTATTGCTACTTGCAAAGGGGAACCTGTGCTGACTTTCTGCATCTACTGGCTGGTGTGAGTATGTGGGGTGGAGCCATCATGGGCTCATTGTGTGTGCACTCAGGGCCACAGACAGGGAAAGTGGAACACATGTCACCTTCTCTACTGCATCTGCCTTTGCCCAGAGAGTCCACTGGCCCTTATCCCAGCCAACCCTGACCCTCTGTGGGACGGCCAACCCTGACCCTCCGTGGGACGGCCAACCCTGACCCTCTGTGGGACGGCCTCACGATTTCTTTCCCTCTCTTGTCCTCCCTTACCAGTCTTATTTGAATGTCTTTCCTTTCAAGGTCTCTGATCTTGGGAACCTGAAGGGGCCTGTGGTGAGCCAGCACCTGCCCACTGGTCTAGCCTCACCCACTACCACTGTGAGTCCTTGCACACTGCTTCCAACTTCATGTCCTCTGTTCCCACCTTAAGGCTGCTGCCTTTTAGACACCGTACCTTACTCACCCTCCATATTGTAGAGCTCACTTCTTGTCTTTGAGGACTTGTTCAACTTCCAGCTCCCAGAAAGGCCCTACCAGGCCACCTTGTATAAATGGCCTTGTCTTATTTGTCCTTCCCAGAACTTTCCCAATAATCATTTGTATGTATTTTTATCTCCTATAGTGTGTGAGCTCTATGTCGATGGGAACCTGGCTCTGTCCACTGCCCCTAACTCCCTCCCAGGGCTTGGCAAAAGCTTGCCATTTGGTAGACGGTCAGTAAACAGTTGCTGAGTGACAGAATGAAGAATCACCTTTGGCCTCCAACAGAAAGCCTTCCCCAGCCATCTTCGACCGTCCAGGGTCTCCTGAGCCCTGCTCTCTTGTGTTACAGCCTTTCCTGTCACTGCCTCTCCAGGCGCCATCCTTGCTTGCTTCTGACCTTTTCTTCAGGCCTCAGGGATGTTCTCAGCAGCTGAGTTCACTGGGATGCATTTCACAGGAATCGTTTTGCCCCTCCCCACACTGGTCCTGAAAAATTCAAGAATAAAGGCCCTGGCCACACCCAGGGCACATAGCAGACCTCTAGTTCTCAGCCCCAACCCTTTTCAAAGGCTTCAAGATGTGAGACTGAGCTTACAGTTAAGGTTCTGGACTGGGACCAGAGTTCCAGGGGGCCAGGATCTCACCCCAATGTCATCTGTGGGCAGCAAAGAATAGGTTAACAGGCTTGTTATGGGTTAGCATGAGTCTGAATAGGAGAGTGTAACAGGCCACCTGCCAGGTGGGGAGAAAATGGGAGAGTGTAACAGGCCACCTGTCAGGTGGGGAGAAAATGGATAGAGCAGTGGACAAAGGCTTTGGGGCAGTGCAGAGGGAAGGAGAAAAGGAAGAGAGGAAGCAGGCAGAATAAGAGTGAGGTGAGACTGGAGCACAGAGGGAAGGCTAGGGATAGCCTGGAGGAAGGCCGGCCTCTGGTTGACAGCAGAGGGCCATGTGCTGCAGCTGACACCTGCTTGCCATTAGCAGGTCAGGCCGAAGCCTGTTTCCATGCAACATTGCTCAACCCACCAGCAACCAGACACTTCTAAAAACAGGGCTTGGCTTCTTCCAAACCAGAGAACTTCCAGGATGTGCAGGGTGGAGTAGAATACTAAATCGGAGACAGAAGGGGGAAGGATGTCTGGTTGAGGCTGCTGGGCCAGTGGAGGGCAGGGCAGCACGGCTGTGCTGAGCTCAGAACAAGGGGACCTCCTGGATGACAAGGAGAAGAAACACCTCATCCAATCAGCTTGGGCGGTGGCACCGGCTGCAGAGGCCCCTGGGAGGCCATCTTAGGGCAGAACGATGGCTGCACAGACACTAAGTGAACGGGGCAGACATGTCCTAATTTTTTTTTTTTTTTGTCTTTTTGAGACAGGGTCTCCCTGTAGCCCCAGCTGTCCTGGAACTCACTCTGTAGACCAGGCTGGCCTTGAACTCACAAAGATCCACCTGCCTCTGCCTCCCAAGTGCTAGGATTAAAGGCGTGCGCCACCACACCCGGCTGACATGTCCTAATTTTTACAAAAGTCAAGTAAGCTATGGTAGAAGGAAATCGACAGAGAAGCTTTCAACAGAGTACTCCAGTGTTCTTTCCCCACCGTTCTCGGCCCGTCTTCACTCCCCAGAGGCAACTTCTGACGATTTCTGTGTTTATTTCTCCTGTGGCCGCAAACCCAGTCCTGTGCAGAACACTCGCAGAGCTGTGGCAAGGGAACAGTGGGCGGGAGGCCCACACATGCCATGAATAAACATCCAAGTTATCAACCATACGAGCTGCTCAATATCTGTTATTCTCCTACCTTGATAAGTAGATGTTTTTGACGGCCTAGAAGAACAAGTTCAATTTTAGAATTTTTGGTGCCTTGTAAAAGGGGGCATTTGGATAGAAGGGGAAGACAGCATGAAGACACGGGGAAATGTCAAATAAAGACTAAGGCAGCTGTGGACTGATATATTTACAAATGAAGAAACAACAAAGATGGTCAGCAAGCAGCAGATCCTGGGGGAGAGGAAGGGAGCAGACCCCCCCATCCCCCACCACAGTACACAGAAGGAACCAGTCCTGCAGACTCCTCCCATCAAGAACTGTAACACAATGTATTTGTATCATTTAAGTCACCTGTCAGAATGGCCAGATGATCTAATAGCTTCCTGCTATGGAAATGGAAACTTTCATTCCTCTTTTCCATTCCCCTCTGCTCTTCTACCTCCCAATAATTAGGTCATTCATTGTCTTATCTTACAGTTTAAAAATATTTTATTTTTATTTTTGTATTTGTAATAGTGTATTGCTTTGCATGTGTGTAAGTGTCGTGCAATGCCTGCATCAGAAGAATTCGTCAGATCCCCTGGAACTGGAGTTATAGACAGTTGTGTGGGTGCTGGGAATTGAATCTGGGTCCTCTACAAGACCAGAAAGTGCTCTTAACCACTGAGCCATCTCTCCAGCCCCCAGTAGTCTTACCTTATTTTTTAAAAGATGGTACTATTGGCCAGGCATGGTGGCGCATGCCTTTAATCCTAGCACTCGGGAGGCAGAGGCAGGTGGATCTTTGTGAGTTCAAGGCCAGCCTGGTCTACAGAGTGAGTTCCAGGACAGCTGGGGCTACAGGGAGACCCTGTCTCAAAAAAAGACAAACAAACAAAAAAAAGATATAGTTCTGAAGTCATGAATACAATGGTTGCATTTTTAAATTTTTATTTATTTATTTCCGCATGTGTATGAATGTACTGTCTGCATGTAGGTTTGTGCACCCATGTCGTGCAATGCCACGGAGGTCAGAAGAGGGTATCGGATTCCCCTGGAACTGGAGTTCTCCTGGAGTTGGAGTTACAGATGGTTCTCAGCCGCCATGTGGGTGCTGGGGATCGAACCCGGGTCCTCTGCAAGAGCAGTCAACGCTCTTAACTGCTAGGCTATCTCTCCAGCCCACATTTTTTAATTAAATGATATTTTAATAAGTGGGGATGGTGCATATTAATTACTAACAAATGTAAATCTACTAAAAAATTATTTTTTAATTTTTTTATTTTTTAAAATTTATTTATTTATTTATTTGTATGACTGTACTGTCTGCATGTAGGTTTGTGCAACCATGTCATGCAATGCCTCGGAGGTCAGAAGAGGGTGTCAGATTCCCCTGGAACTGGAGTTCTCCTGGAATTGGAGTTATAGACGGTTCTCAGCTGCCATGTGGATGCTGGGGATCAAACTCGGGTCCTCTGCAAGAGCAGTCGGTGCTCTTAACCGCTAGGCCATCTATCCAGCCCTTATTTATTATTTTTTACATGTGTGAATGTACTGTTGATGCACCCCTGTCATGCGGTGCTGGAGAGGTCAGAAGAGGGTGTCAGATTCCCCTGGAACTGGAGTTAAAGATGGTTCTTAGCTGCCATGTGGGCACTGGGAATTGAACCCGGGTCCTCTGCAAGAGCAGTTGGTGCTCTTCACTGCTGAGCCATCTCTCCAGCCCCTGAAAAATTCTTTTAAACTTAAGAAGTAGCCATAATTTTTATATGTATATTATTTTTGCCTGACTTGAATTTTTTAATCATTGAAGACAGGATATTTTTCCTATCTTACTTATTGGTACTTGTTCCTCTCTAAAAAGTTCATAAAACTGCTGGGTATGGTGGTGCATGCCTTTAATCCTAGCACTCCCCTGTCTCAAAAAGACCAAAAAAAAAAAATAGTTCATAAAACTTAGTAAAGAGATAAGTCATGTAATATCAAAACGAAAACACAGTTTTAGACTCCCTTTTAGGGTAATATAAAGCACACTGCTAATTTGAACAGTTGTCTACCATCTTTGGAAAATGGATACTGGATCTTATGTATCTTACCTGTGAAATAAAATAACTGTTACTTTTGCCATGCCTTTTCCCTTATTTATAAAGTTATGATATAGAGTATAGTCCCACATGATAGGAATGGTTGCATTTTATCCACAGACTCACTATAAAAGTGTTTTTAATCAATAACCTGGTATGACATTCTTATGTTTGTGTGAGTATGGGTCACTGCTACCGCTGAGCCGAGCAACATCCAAGGGTTATGTTTCCTTCCCTCCTAATCCAACCACATGATGCCAGGCCACCCGGACAATTCTTACCATCAAGGTCAAATCTATTCAGTTGTCTTAAGCTCCATCAATTGCTCAAAGGCCTTCATGTCTTCTTTGCTTTATACTTAGGCTAAGGATTCTTTTGTACAATTTCCAATTTTCCTGAAGTTTTTAATTGCTTTCTTTATTCGTACTGTCAAAAGAATAATGTGCCTTTCTTCACCAAATGCTCAAAATAACCCAGCCTTCTGCACAACTTCTGCTGACTTCACCTGGCATCAAAAGCATCTCCTTTCCTTAGGTACTCACTTGCTGTATTGGCATTGCTACTGGGATTAAAGGTGTGTGCCACCACGCCTGGCCAGTGCTGGAATTTTAAACCACAAGGCCTGCTTGTCCATCTACTTTTTTTTAGGGTGTGTGGCCCAGTGAGATCTGCATTAGGAGCCTGGACTTTGCCTAGGCAGTTGCTTTAACATCCTTAACAATCCTTTTAGCATCCTCCAGTTTATTTGTTCTGTATAATTTATTTTATCACACCCCTATTTTTGTATGTGTGTATGTGTTTCTTGTATGCATATTCATGAGTTCGGGGGTGCATAGAGAGGCCAGAGAACAACCTTGTCTATAGTTCCTCAGGTGCCATCCACATTGTCTTTTGGGTGGGGTTTTGAGAAACAGTCTCTCACTGGCCTGGAACTCGCCAAGTAAGCTAGGCTGGCAAGCTAGAAAAAGTCAGGGGTCCACCCGGCTCTGGCTCCCCAGCACTGGAATTACAAGTATGCGCCACCGAGCCTGACTTTTTTTTTTTTTTAATGAGGATTCCTTGGATCAAACTCAGGTCCTCATGCAAGTCAGGCACTTTGTAGACTGAAGCTATCTTCCCAACCCTTTCCCCTTTTTCATTCAAGGCAGGAATTTCCAGAGATCCTGTTCTTTACATACTTTCTATGTGCCAGGTGTTTTGTACATACAATTTATAACCATTAAAAGCAGGTGCTGGGGCTGGAGAGATGGCTCAGCGGTTAAGAGCACCAACTGCTTTTGCAGAGGACCCAGGTTCGATTCCCAGCACTCACATGGCGGCTAAGAACCATCTCTAACTCCAGTTTCAGGGGAATCTGACACCCTCTTCTGGCCTCCGCAGCACTGCACTACACCAGTGCACCAACCTACATGCAGGCAGTGTATTCATACACATAAAAAATAATAAATAAAAGTTAAGAAAGCAGGTTCTTTTGTTGCCTATTCTAGAGAAAAGAATACTGAGGTTCAGCTTAAAGACTTCATCAGCCGGGGCTGGAGAGATGGCCTAGCGGTTAAGAGCGCCGACCACTCTTACAGAGGACCCAGGTTTGATCCCCAGCACCCACATGGCGGCCGAGAACCGTCTGAAACTCCAATTCCAGAACTCCAGTTCCAGGGGAATCCGACACCCTCTTCTGACCCCGGCGGCATTGCACGACATGGGTGCACAAACTTGCATGCAGGCAAAAAAAAAGTCCCTTAAAAAAAGGACTTTATCAGTCAGGCACACACCTTTAATCCCAGCACTCAGGAGGCAGAGGCAGGCAGATCTCTGTGTGTTCAAGGCCAGCCTGGTCTACATAAGGAGTTCCAGGACAGCTGGGGCTACAGGGAGACCCTGTCTCGAAAAGACCAAAAAAGAAAAAAAAAAAAAAAAAGAAAAAGGGGACCAGAGTCCAAACTCTAACTCGGGTTTCTGATTCTCAAGATCTGGTTCTTCCACACTGGAGTGGGGTGATACAGACTGGATAGGACCAAGTTCTGCAGGAAATGTCAGGATTAAAGGCACAAAATGTGAGTCAAATCCTGAGCTCCCAGAGGGCCAGCGAGAGCTGGAATGCAGGAAGCGCTGGACGGTCTGACGGCTTTTCGCTTGTGTGTGTCTGCGGCTGGTACAGATGCTGGAATGTGTGAGCCGTGGGATAAGATCAAGGACTTAGGAATCCATCATCTGGTAGAGATAATAGATAGAAAATGAGGGAGAGAAGGGACAGGTCGGTGGCAGGGATAGCCTGTAGGTAGCTACGTCAAAGCCCAGAAAGGTAGAGGCAGTGTGTGTGGGAACAGGTGAGAGAAGTGGTGACAAAATGACCAGGTGGCCAGGGTGAGCCAAGGGGGCTTTCCCCAGACTGAAAGAACACGGTGACTGTCACTAACGGGGTGACAAGGGACACAGCTTTCAGAGCCTTGGCTCACACTGGAGTCTGCTCGCTTACTCCTCTCATTCGTTCCTCGGGGACCTCAGGGACTGCTTTAAGAAGTGAGCTAGGTTCTTCGGGCCAAGCAGGGCAAGAGCGAGATAGGCTGTCTTCATGGAGTTCAGGGCAGTGGCACAGATGCCATCTACTAAGAGAGAAACTTCCCAGCAAGAACTGTCCCCTATGCTTTCTTCCTTTTAAAATACAAGAGCATTTCAGGGTTCTGCCCAGAGCTTCTGGCGGAGGGGGAGTCTGCCCCCACTTCCATATTCTTGCTCTGCCAAAGCTGACTCTTCCCAAAGTTGCACACATTTCTCCGGTCTTTTCCACACCTGTTCCCATTCTTCCATTTCACAAGAGGAATTTTCATTCTTTGTTTTCTTTATGTCTCAGTTCCATGGAAGACAGACAGTTGTGAGTGCCCATCAAAATAGCTGTGGGTGGTTTCAAGATAATAAAATACTACCATAATTGATTACAGTGGCCAAACAAGAGGAAAAAACCCTAAAGTCTGAATTGACCGTGTGCTGTCTGGGCCATGGAACAGCTCGTACATTGCTGACTGGGAATACAAAATGGTTTAGCCACGTTGGAAAACAATTTGAGAGTTTTGCATGAAACAAAATATGCACTACCCATGCAATCTGCTAACCTCACTCTTAGGGTTAGTGGGAAAAAAATATAATTTATGTTCACCCCCCCAAAAAAGAAAAACCCTGCATGTACATGCTTATAATAGCATGTTCTTAGTCATCAAATACTGGCAGCCACAGATTTCCAGCAGCTACAGAATGGATAAAAGATGCAAAAGCATGAGGGGACAGCCACATAGTGGGACGCTCTTGAGCAGGAGGAGGGTGGAGCTGCCAACATGCATGTGAGGAGCTCACAGAAGCCTGATGGACACACAGGGCGGCTAACAACTGTAATTCCAGTTCCAGGGCATCCAATGCCCTTTCTGACCTCTGCAGACATTGCACAACATGGGTGCACTCACACATGTTCAGGGGAATACGCTCATATACATAAAATAAAATAACAAAGTATTTTAAAAATTAAATAAGTGTACTTTTAAATATCTTTAAAACTCTCTCTCTAAAAAAGACAACACCAGACAAACTCATGCTATGTGAGACTAATAAAAAACATAATAACCTAATACACGATGAATAAACATATTTACACCTACCTTTATTTTTCAATTTTTTTTTGGTCTTTTTGAGACAGGGTCTCCCTTTAGTCCCAGCTGTCCTGGAGCTCTCAGAGATCCACCTGCCCGTAGACCAGGCTGGCCTTGAACTCACAGAGATCCACCTGCCTCTGCCTCCCAAGTGCTAGGATTAGAGGCATGTGCCACCACAGCTGGCCTTATTTTTCAATATTTAAAGATTTATTTTATTTTTTGTTTCTCTGTGTGCATGTGTGTGCAAGGTGTCCACAGAGGCCAGAAGGGCCGTGTTAGATCCCTTGAAACCACAGTTACAAGCATTGTGGACTACCTGCTGTAGATACTGGATTCAGAACTCCAGTCCCCTGATAAAGCTGTAAGCACTCTTAACCTGAGCCATCTCCCCAGCAACCCCTTATATGTATTCTTAAAATATAAAAACATGAAAATAGTTGTTAATTGGGAATTACATATTATGTATTATTTTATATATATATATATGCTGGTACTTAAGTAAAGCAATAGAACCAGATAATGATGATCATAGTTAATAAGTATAATTAAATAACATATGAGAAAAATATCACATTTTATATTGTTTCTGTTCGTTAGAGCAATTTATCTTTTTATAGCTCTTTCTGGATATTTACATCTTATAGACTAATCATTTATATTATTAAGACACATATACATAAGACTTCTAAAACAGACAAATATTACATATTTTTATTTTATTTTATTTTTTGTCTTTTTGAGACAGGGTCTCCCTGTAGCCCCAGCTGTCCTGGAACTCACTCTGCAGACCAGGCTGGCCTTGAACTCACAGAGATCTCACACGTGCAAGGCCCACTACCACTGGGCTTCGTCCCTAGCCCCCACAAGCGTTTTTTTTTTTTTTTTTTTTTTTTTTGGTGTTTTTGAGACAGGGTCTCCCTGTAGCCCCAGCTTGTCCTGGTACTCACTATGTAGACCAGGCTGGCCTTGAACTCACAAAGATCCACCTCCCAAATGCTAGGCTGATAGTAACCTTTTCCTCCATTCTCTTCTTCAATGTTTTTCCAACCTAGAGAAGAACATTTTTTCTTAGCTCACATTTTAACATCCTTCTTATGAGACATCTTGCAGGCATATGTTTAAGAAGCCTATCTCATTCCATTTCCATAAATAAAAAAATCTTACCTAGTGCTTCTGAAATGCTTTGAGGAAACTGAAAAGTAATCACAGACCTTGTATGACAGTGGTCAGCCTCACAGGTCAGAAAATCACACACCTTTTTAGTATTGAGTAAGAAAGATCAGGGCATCTAAGCAGGTGAATTCTAAATTTTTCTTGAGTCAGTAAGTTTGTAGACTGGAGTTTTTCAGTTTATATTTATACTGCTTGCCAAAAATAGACAGATAGGCAAACTCTAGTTTGGATTTGGGTAAGATGTTAACATTTGTCTTAAGATGGCTCAGTGGTTAAGAGTGCCAACTGCTCTTGCAGAGGACCTGCGTTTGATTCCCAGCACCCACATGGTGGTTAAGAACCATTTTTGACTCCAGTTCCAGGGGAATCCGTCACCCTCTTCTGACCTTCTTGGCATTGTACGACATGGGTGCACAGACCTACATGCAGACAGTACATTCATACATATAAAAAAATAATTAATTTTTTTAAAAAGGCTCTCAAGCATCCTAGATTGGTCTCGAACTCACTAGATAGTAGAGGCTGACCTTGAACTCCTGAGGTTCCTTCCTCCACCTCCTTGAGTACTGGGATTAGAGCTGAGTGCCACAGGATGTGGTATAGATGATCAAACCCAGAGCTTCCTCCATGCCAGACAAATATTCTTCCACATGAGCTACGATGTTTTGTTTGATATATTCTGTGATCTCATAAAGCCATTATAGAAATCAGGAAAACAACTTGAAACTATTTTTTAAATCAGAGTACCTAAGAGCTAGGACAAGCATGTTTTCGTTGCTGTAATTCAGTACCGTGCTTCTAAGAAGAGAAGGCATACATGTTTGTTGAAATAACTCATGAAGTCAATAAAGGATGGGTCTACCCTAGGTTCTCTCACAGGGTGTTTAAGCTGCAATCTGTGAATCAGGGGACATAACTTTTACTTCACTTCATAGAGCATCAAAGAAGCAGTGTGGTAAGGAGAGTGCCTTGGTATTGTGTGCTCAGGATCATGGCTGCTGTTTCCAACAGGCATTAAGTCCTTTCTGAACAAAAAGCCTTGACTGATTCTAATTTGCTTGACGGTTACTTCTAGTAGCTGTCTCATCCTACACAACTGAAATTCATTTCCATATTGGTGAACAGACCTTTCCCTCCCAGGGACAGGACTGTACACACAGCACAAGATGTATCCCCCCCCCCCCGACACACACACACTAGGATAGCAGACAAGCATCTCTTGGGCAAAAGCAGAAATGTGTCACCTCCCCAAACTGGAGCTGGCTCTCAGGGTGACTTTTCTAGACTGATGCACAGCTGAACAGCTGTGCAAACATGGAAGTGGGAGGTGATGTATTCATTGTCCCACACCTGGATTTACATGTGACTGAGAGAGAGGGTCCCAGGGGCTGCGAGTGACCTCAGGGTTTCACTAGCCTGTTTTCAATACCCTCAGCTCCTGCACTGGGTGTGGGTGTGGGTGTGGGTGGGGGTGGGGGTAGAGAAGGCAGGCAGATGCAGCAGCTTCTAGGATGCAGCAGATGCAGCAGCTTCTAGGATGCAGCAGATGCAGCATCCTCCAAGATGCAGCAGCTTCTAGGATGCAGCAGATGCAGCATCCTCCAGGATGCAGCAGCTTCTAGGATGCAGCAGATGCAGCATCCTCCAGGATGCAGCAGCTTCTAGGATGCAGCCCCTTCAAGGCAGAGGGAGCTGACTAGACACGCGGGTTGGGTGACTTTTGTCATCAGTTATTTCTGGGTGAGATTGTGCTCTTTTTACCAGCCTGGGAAAGGACAAACAGAGGGTTGCATTTGGAGGAAGATTCCTGAGAAAAAGCACACACTCACAGCAAGGCCGGTGGAAGTTTAGTAGCCCTTGGCCTGTAGCCTGAACCCCAAAGAGCTCCCAGGCTGGAAAGGATGGGCCTCCCATTGTTGGATAATTGCATTGGCTCTAGCTTATTGATATTACAGAGGAGTAATAAGATAAATATGGATTAAAATGATTTCTTAACTAAAGGGGGAGGGGACTCCTCCATCAATATTAAGAAAACCAGACCATCAAGATACCTAAAGATGCGGTTATGTCTGCAAAGCCTTTCCGAAGAGAGTAAATGACTTGGGTGCGGGAGACTGGGACCAGGTAATTGAGCAACTATTGATATACCTGTGTACCCAACTTGCTTTTCCCCAGTGTGGTTTCTGTTATTTTGTTTTATTTTAAGTTGGGTGGAAAATGCCGTTTTTCTATGCCTCTAGAGCAGAAATAAGGATACCAGGAAACTGGCAGAGACGCCTGGTTCGTCAGGGGGACAGATATGGGTCCAGAAATAGTGCAGAGCCAGTTGGGAATGATGAAGAGATAAATAAGATTCAGCAAAGCCCACAGGGCCTGAGAACAGTCTGAGTGCAGATTCCGGGAGGAAAGAAAGCAGATTTTAGTTGACTCAGCTTTCTCAAGAACAGCTGACACCCAGCTCAACTTCCTGCCTTTGTCACCAGGGTGGGTCAATGGCCAACACACACACACACACACACACACACACACACACACACATACACACACACACACATTTGTTGGCAAGAACCTGGATTAACTGAACATGGAGAAGGTGAGTAGAGACCTCTAGTCACTGGCAATCAATTGTGAGCCGTTGTTTTAGCTGGACGTGCTACCACACACCTGTTGCAGAGCCATGACAGAGTGACCACTTTCAGGACCACCTGGAGTTAAAAAGTATGGTTTATTAATTACAGCCAGACCCCACTCAGCTCGGGAGGAGTGAGGCCCTGAGAAATGGGTTACACAGCTTTTATAAGTACAATAATACCCAATCAGAATTAATATAAAAAATAATACCAATCAAGTAGTAGCATGGAGCAAGCAAGCCAATTACAAAAGCGAATCAGCAGTTGGCCAGGCTTTCAGGGGCTCATGTGATTCCCAGTGAGAGGAAACCGATCCCTGCTTTCCTTTTTATACTTCAGGGAAAACAAAACTTAAACATAAAGAAAGGAAACTTATCACAAGATGAAGTTAAACCTCAGTTACAGAAAACAAAATAGTGTCTGAAAAAACAACCTCTGGATTAGCTTCTGGCTTCTCATTTGTCTCATCACCTAATCACCAAGTCTTTCAAGAACAAAGATTTTTTTTTTTAGAGATCTGCTTTTAGCTGCGCCTGGTGATGCAGATCTGTGATGCTAGCTACCCAGGAGGCTGAGACAGGAAAACCGCCAGCCCCAAGGCCTGTCTGGGCTACAGAGTGAGTTCAGGTATCAAGTTCAGTGGAGATGTAGCTCAGTGGTAGAGCACTTGCCTAGCATGTGTGAGGTGCCGTATTCAGTCAACCCCTAGTACCAGAGAGAGAGACAGACAGACACAGAGACACAGAGAGACATTTGTCTCTAAGGTTGTGGCTCTCTCAGAAGTAACTTTTATTTGCTCACCGAGTGACTGCTTGCATCAGGGCAGCAGGATATGTTTTCAGAATCCCCAGTGGCTACAGCTGCAAACTGGGACGAGGAAGGGTCAAGCTCCCCAGCTTCCTTGTCCCCTAGGTCCAGCAAACTTCCTTCCTTCCTTCCTTCCTTCCTTCCTTCCTTCCTTCCTTCCTTCCTTCCTTCCTTCCTTCCTCCCTCCCTCCCTCCCTCCCTCCCTCCCTTCCTTCCTTCCTTCCTTCCTTCCTTCCCTCTTTCCTCCCTCCTTCCTTCCTTCTCCTTCCTTCCTTCCTTCCTTCCTTCCTTCCTTCTCTTTCCTTCC
>VZQC01007924.1:768801-937463 GCA_009823505.1 Rhizomys pruinosus
CCTTCCTTCCTTCCTTCCTTCCTTCCTTCCTTCCTTCCTTCCTTCCTTCCTTCCTTCCCTCCTTCCCTCCTTCCCTCCTTCCCTCCTTCCCTTCTGTTCCCGTCCCTGCCCTGCCTTCCTTGCTAAAACACGCATTTAATACCCACTATGCCCTAAATGTAGTCAAGTTCCAGGGGGAAGGGGGAGCCAGCAATGGTTGTGACCATAGCAGTGGGTCCTGCATGTTCCTAGTTATCCAAGTTTTCATCCCCCAAAATGGTGACTATATAACATTTTTCAACTTAAAAACAAATTTGTACTTAAATATGAAGACATTAATTAGAAAGAAAGACTACAGAAATACGGAGGGTACCTCTACCCCAGAAATCTGTGAACATTTCAAAATCAAACAGGAAGAGGGTTCTGTTTTTTAGGGTGAAAGAGAGGTGAGCAGAAAGAAGCCAGCCTTTGGAGGGAAGCCGAGCAAGCGGACAGTCAACTCCCAGGAGAAGCTGATAAGGGATCACATTCCACTGTCATCTGTGTGTCTGCTTTGGCTTGAAGAAAGCAGGGCTGCTTTGGGGAAAGGGAGAGGCTTTCGTACAGTCTGATGAAGGCACAGCCAAGGTTGAAAAGCAGGCTGTTGTGAACAGCGGGTCAACCTTGGGAACTGATGCTTTTCCTAAGTGTCAGATGGGTGGCTGATAAATCAAGGTGGTTGCTGATAGGGTGTGCTCCTCATCCACATTCCAGGAACCATCCCTTCTCACACCCGGGTGCGGACAGACCCATGGGGCTCCCTTCCTGCCGTGATTCTGATTGCTTTACTCCGTATTTCACGGTATTCTAGGGCACTCAACAGTAGTTCCCTTCTGATGGGTAAAAATCAACCTAATTATGTCTAAAGCACATCCAATATCTAGAGAAAAATGAGAAAACCAGTTCAAATATCTCCCTTTGTTTCTTGAATAAGAAAGGGCCAGAAGATTGAAAGGAAGAATACAGACCATGAGAGGAAAAATATGATAAATAAAATATTAGCCATCTGAAAAAGGGGGAAATAAGGGAGGGCAAGACAGACAGAAAATTAAAAGTAATGTTCGGAATCCATCCATCCATATCGTCAGACAGTGGTAGTCACAGAGCTGTTCTTACCCATGAAAAGAAAAGCATTCGGCCTAGATTTCTGAAAATCCAGTTAAAGTGACATAAGCATTCTGTTATCTGATGCTTTAGGACAAGATTAGTGGGTTTACAGAGAAGCAGCTTGTTTATAATTTTGTGAAATCCAGTGGCTTGGTGTCCAGCAGTTCCGTTGGTCCTCTGGGGTTGCCGTGGTCCTGCTGGCTCCTCCTCAGGCTGCGGAATCCTGGGGTTATCAATACATGCCTGGTAGTTGGCAGCGGCTACTGACCCAGATGCCTCCCTTCTCTTTGATGTTGGGTAGAGCTCATTCTGTAAAAAAGTGATGTTCAACACTGCCCAGCAGGCCAACTCGCTGGACAACACTGTGTGTAATAGAATAGATGGACAAACATCTAGTGTGAGGAGAATCATTCTTATCTTCCATTCTAGTTTGCTTTTAATTGCTGTAACAAAACACTCTGACCAATACCAACTTGGAAGGAAAAGGATTTACTCATCTTACATCTCCCAGGTCACAGTTCATCACTAGGGAGCCCCACTCAGGGCAGGGCCCTGGAGGCAGGAGCTGCAGCACAGGCCACGGAGGATCTGCTTACTGGCTTGGTCCCCTGGCCCATGTTCAGCCTGCTTTCTTTTTTTTTTTAAATTTTATTTATTTTTGTATGTGTATGAAAGTACTGTCTGCATGTAGGTTTGTGCACCCGTGTCGTGCAATGCCGTGGAGGTCAGAAGAGGGTCTCGGATTCTCCTGGAACTGGAGTTCTCCCGGAATTGGAGTTACAGACGGTTCTTAGCCACCATATGGGTGCTGGGGATCGAACCCGGGTCCTCTGCAAGAGCAGTCGGCGATCTTAACCGCTACAGCTTGCTTTCTTATACAGTACAGAAACACCTGGCCAGGGGTGGCTCCACGCATAGTGGGCGTGGGCCCACAGTGGGCTGGGCCCTCCCACATCACTCAACCACAAGAAAATATTCCACAGACGTGGCCACAGGACAATCCAATGGAGGAAATTCCCCAATTGAAGCTCCTTCAATCCAGGTATGTCAAGTTGACACTAAAGCTATCCAGCACATCATCAGGTGTACAAATTTGACAGGAGAGGGTTCAGTTCTTATTGAAGCTTGGTTAAACTAGGCGTCTCTCTGTTAAAAATGTATTCTGAGTGGTGGCGCACGCCTTTAATCCTAGCACTTGAGAGGCAGAGGCAGGCGGATCTTTGTGAGTTCAAGGCCAGCGTGGTCTAGAGAGTGAGTTCCAGGACATCTGGGGCTACAGGGAGACCCTGTCTTGAAAAGACCAAAAAATAAAATAAAATAAAATAAAATAAAATAAAATAAAATAAAATAAAATAAAATAAAATAAAATAAAAATGTATTCTGGCCAAGCATGGTAGCTCCCACTAAGGGGGTGTCAGTCTTGGAATCGAACAGGCTCAAGAGGGTATAGTACGGAGTTACTCCAGTAACATCTGGGGAATCATGTCAGAGGATGCAAATCTGTTTATTCTATGCAATAAGCAGCTTGTATAAATCTGGGGGAGGCAGCCTTACATCATATGGCCCCACCTCCCAGTGACCAATCCTAGACCTCCATACCATCATGCATCACCCTAGCCTGTTTACCCAGAAAGGGGTGTACAGACAAGTCACCTCACAGCACCAAGTGCACACTAGTATCAGGTGACAGGGTATGCCCTGTACTACATAGCATCGCCTAATGGGCTAAGCAGATTGTGCTTGCACATGTGCAAGATACTCCTGAGACCAGGACTCCCGTCCCACACCCCACCTCTAAACCCAGGACTTTGGAAGTAGAGGCAGGCAGATTTCTGAGTTTGAGGCCAGCCTCAAATAGATCCTTACCTGTGCCATGAAAAAGAGAAGATGGGGCTGTGGAATGGCAAGTGTGGGGCCTGGAGTTCAGATGCTCAGCTTCCATGTAAATTCTGGTTACAGCCTGCCTGTAATCCCAGGATTTGGAAGGTGGATCCCAAGATCCCCAGGGCACACTGGCCAGCTAGACAACCTAATTGGCAAACTCTTAGTTTAGCAAAACACTGTGCCTCAGTAAATAAATAGAGAGCAATCAAGGAAGATACCCAATATTACGCTCTGGTCTCCCATGCACCTACACACATATGTGCCTACACACATGTACACATGCATATACAGAAGAGGCAATAACCCAAGAAGAGAATGCATGAGGATACAGGAGGTGGAGGGATGGGTAGCCAGTCTGGACCTCGAACACTCTGGGTTAGAGGAGAGGGAACAGAGGGCTGGAGACCATCTCAAAAGGGAGGAAAGAAGTCTCTCGAATATCTAATTATATAAATATATTGAGAGAAATTTTGTTCTGCAGTAAATTGGGATAGAGTAATAAAAATAAAGAAAATAGGCAAACAGGAGCAACAAGGTAGTTATCAACTCCAAGGAGAATAAATGGTTACACAAGAAAAGAAATAGGAGCGTAATTCAATACATGGACAAGCTGGGAATAACATTTGCATAATCATCATAATAACTTTGAACATCGATTTAAGCAATAATTGCAATTTAATCATACTAGAAGGATAAAGTGTTGAATGTGTAGGTGTATGTGTGTGTGTGTGTGTGAGAGAGAGAGAGAGAGAAAATGCTTAGAGACATGCCTACAGGCCAATCTGATAGAAGAAATTCTTCAACTGAAATTTCTTCTTCCCAGTCTATCAAGGTTTGGGTCAAGTTGACAAAAACTGAGCAGCTCAGGTTCTATGGTGCACACTCAGGTTCTATGGTGCACACTCAGGTTCTATGGCGCACACTCAGGTTCTGTGCTGCACACTCAGGTTCTGTGGCGCACACTCAGGTTCTGTGGCGCACACTCAGGTTCTGTGGCGCACACTCAGGTTCTGTGGTGCACACTCAGGTTCTGTGGTGCACACTCAGGTTCTGTGGTGCACACTCAGGTTCTGTGGCGCACACTCGGGTTCTGTGTTGTACAGTCAGGTTCTGTGCTGCACATTCAGGCCCTTGTGCTTGCACAACAAGTAATTCTCCAGCCAAGCTCTCTCTTGAGTGCCAAATTTTGTGATGTCTTATTTTAATCTGAGCATGGAGGCACACACTGACTGCGGAGGAACTGGGTTTGATTCTCGGTTCCCACATGGCACCCAACAACTGTCTGTAACTCCACCAGGAGAATCTGATGCCCTCTTCTGACCTACATGGGGATTGCATGGCATGGGTGCACCTACCTACTCATATACATAATATAAAAATTAAAAATAAGTTTTTTTTTCTTTTTTTGAGACAGGCAGACCCTGTCTCAAAAGGACCAAAAATAATAATAAATAATTACAAATACATAATAAAAACACAACGTCTTCCTATGTAGCACAGGCAGGCCTTGGACTCAAGATCCTCCTGCCTCAGTCTCCTGAGTGCTAGGTTTATAGATGAATACTACCATACCTGGCTTGGAAAATCATAAAAATGTTCAACATCTTGAGTCACTAGGGAAATACACATTAAAACCACAGTGAGTATCACCACACACCCATTGGAATGCCTGATATTAAATATAGTGGCAATCTCAAATGCTGATGCTGATACAGAGAACCTGGATCGCACTCACCATAGAAGGCATAACAATGCCCCCAAGAACACCTGTGACCTAGTTGAGTATGTAGTCTCGGAATTCAGGAGGATTACCACAAGTCTGAGGCCAGCCTGGGCTCTCCAGTGAGTTCTGCCAGCCTAGGCTCCAAAGTGAGAACCTGTGTCAAAAAAACACACAAGGGCTGCAAGGATGGCCCAGTTAAGAACACTTGCTGCTCTTCGAAAAGGCCCAGTTCAGTTCTGGTCCCCAGTTGGTGACTCCCAACCCTTCTGTGACTGAGTGAGTTCCAGGGCATTCACATGGTGCACTCGTATACATGTAGGCAAAATACTCATACACACAATAAGAATAAATTAAACACAAAATAAACATATGCCTTTAATCCTAGCACTTGGAAGGCAGAGGCAGGTGGATATCTGTGAGTTCAAGGCTAACTTGATCTACTTAGCCAGCTCCAGACCAGCCAGGCCTGGATCCTCTCTCAAAAACTAACTAGGCCCTGGTGGCACACGCCTTTAATCCCAGCACTCGGGAGGCAGAGGTGGGTGGATCTCTGTGAGTTCAAGGCCAGCCTGGTCTACATAGTGAGCTCCAGGCCAGCTGGGACTAAAGGTAGACCCTGTCTCAAAAAGACGGAAAAAAAACCTAACGGCAACAACAAAAAACAATCAAACATAAACCAGTAAGTGTGGAGGTTCACACCTCTGATCCTGGCCAGCACTTGGGTGACAGAGAGGATAAGGAGTTCAAAGCCACCCTCAGCTACAAAGTGAGTTCCAGGTCAGCCTGCAATACAGGAAACCCTTTCTAAACAAACAAACATCAAACAAAGAAATGTGTTTTAATTCCAGGAGATTGTGAGAGTGTCAAGTTACATGGCAAAGGGTGAAAGTAAGGCTTGCTTGGCAGTTGGCTTTTATTTTATTTTTTAATTAATTTACTTATTTTTTGGTATTTTTGAGACAGGGTCTCCCCGTAGCCACAGCTGGCCTGGAACTCACTCTGTAGACCAGGCTGGCCTCTAACTCCCAGAGATCCGCTTGCCTCTGCCTCTGCCTCCTGAGTGCTGGGATTAAAGGTGTGCGCCACCACGCCGGGCTAAGGCACTTGGCTTTTTTAAAAATTTTTATTTATTTATGTGTATGAATGTACTGTCTGCACGTAGGTTTGTGCACCCGTGTTGTGCAATGCCGCGGAGGTCAGAAGAGGGCGTCGGATTCCCCTGGAACTGGATTTCTCCTGGAATTGGAGTTTCAGACGGTTCTCAGCCGCCATGTGGGTGCTGGGGATGCCGGATTCCCCTGGAACTGGAGTTCTGGAATTGGCGTTTCGGATGGTTCTCGGCCGCCATGTGGGTGCTGGGGATCGAACCCTGGTCCTCTGCAAGAGCTGTCGGCGCTCTTAACCGCTAGGCCATCTCTCCAGCCCGGCACTTGGCTTTTAAATGGGAAGGTTTTACCAGTTTATCTGGGAGGGCTCAGTGTAACCAGAGGATCCTTAGAGGTAAAAGAACGCCTTTAATCCTAGCACTTGGGAGGCAGAGGCAGACGGATCTTTGTGAGTTCAAGGCCAGCCTGGTCTACAGAGTGAGTTCCAGGACAGACAGTTGGGGCTACAGGGAGACCCTGTCTCAAAAAGTCCAAAAAAAAAAATAAATAAAATGTATTTAAGGTCCTCTGAAAGTCTATCCTTTGCCAGAAATACTAAGAAAGAGAGATGCCTTCAAGGCCCTAGGATGACAATTTTCATACCTAAAGAGTTTTGAAGCATCTCTGCCAATCTTTCTGTAGTTTTAACACAGAACTCTGTAGTTAACCTTTATTTCTGTCCTGAACATTTTGATATTATGTTGGATTTTACTTTTCCCTAATGTCCTTTCTTAGGGAAAAACACATTTGACTGACAAAGATGGGGTGAAAAATAGTTTGCTTTTCAAAACCAGATAGTTCTGGTTCCTAGATTTCCTTAACTCTGTGTTTAAAAATATAATACAGTTTCCATTTTTCTCACCTCCTTTTTTACATATCTTCGAATACACAGACAAACTAAGCCACAGGTCTGCCTGCAACTTCTCTTAGCTAAATTATTGGTTAATTAGATAAACATTATATTTTCACATCACTGCAGATGACAGTGTTACTGAAAATTCTGCCACTACACAGCAAAGGTTATTTATTTCCCACTCCACTGTAGCAACTTCCTGTGTATTCTGACAGCTTGAACAACAGTCTTTCTGCAACTCTTGGACTTTACAAGTAATCTCATCAAATTTCTCATTATATTAACTCACATGCTAACTTTCATAACTTAACCTCAAGAGCTTTTACCTGATACCAGATGCTTAGTTTCAAAGCCAATGTTTTAAGATTTTCACAACATCTGGGTTTCATCCTGATGTCATAATAGACTTTATCTTCTTAACTTAAAATATTCGTTATGGTGTTCACAAATTTTGTAGGACAATGTCCCAAGTCTATAACACAGTGAGATAACAAAAGAAGTGTGTTTCCCACAGTTCTGGAAGATGTAAAGTCCAAGTCCAACTCATTAAAATATCTAGGTTCTGTTTCCTTGGTTTCCAAATGATCTTCTCATCACATCTTCACATGGCAAAGGACATAGAGAAGAAGGAGACTGTAGTGTCTCCTATAAATCCATTAATACCACACAATTGTTCCATTTTCTGAATGTTACAGTCTCCCAAAGTTCAATCTGGTAACATCAGATATTAAGATCTCAGCTCATGAATATTGGAAGTACACACACAAACATTGAATTTAAAACTGATCAGAATTGGAACACAGTTCAGCAAGAGTGGCTGATCTTTATTTCATCATATATAGGACCTTGGGTGGGAAGGCAAAGGTGCAGGCAATTCAAGCTGGCGACTGAAATAATCTGTGAGCTTGTTTAATCACTTGGCCAGGATGAGTTATTGACAGAGGACCACTGAGTCTACTGCTGCATAGCTTTTCCTATTGCATGCCTTCTTCAGTGCTCAGCAGCCACAACACTGATGGACTTCTTGAGGAAGCAGCTTGAAACTTCATCTAAGACTATTTCACAAAACAAGACTAAAGCTGCATTTATTCTTTTGATGAAGTCTTATTTCATCAAATTGATATCAATTGATAATCTCAATTGCCAACTTAATGAGATCTAGAATTGCCTGTGATTCTTTGACGTATGGGTATGCCTGGGGGACATTATCTTGTGTTGGTTCATTGAAGTGATAGACTGATAGACCAACCCACTTTAGGTGACAGTTTCCTAGACTGTTGAAAAAGGAGAAACTGACCAGAGCATAAGCTTTTATCTTTCTCTGTTTCCAATACAGATGCAAGGTGACACCTTCTTCAGTTTCCTGCATCATGACAGACTGTACTATAAACCAAAATAATCTCTCACATTAGTAAGTTCCCTTTGTCAGGGCATTTTATCAGGCCAACAGGAACAGCTTAGCATGCATGGACTGTCCTCTGAAAGACTGACTATGAGCATCAAATGTCTTCTACCAGAGCTTAGGGGTAACTACTTGCCCAGGATTATAAAATTGATGACCTTCTTGGGAAAAGGAAGATCCAAGTGAGTTAGTGACCCCTCCTAACAAGCCAGTTGGCCTTGACTGTATGGGGGGGGTGATAAGGGTATATAGCCAGAGGTGAGTCCCTCTCTGGTTCACTATTTTGAGCAGCTACCTGGAAGTCACAGGGCCCAGGTCAATGGAGAATTTTCTATGTGGCCATGTCAGGAAGAGCTCACATTTCTCTAAGTGACCCCTTCATCCAATGCTCTGTTAGGAAGCCTAAATAAATTTCCTAAGATTTTCTGAACTGCAGTTTGGGTAATCTGTACCTCAGTTTGTCCTAAGGATGGAGAGAGAAGGGGTCCAGACATCCCTTGCACCCCCNGGAATCCGACGCCCTCTTCTGACCCCCGCGGCATTGCACGACACGGGTGCACAAACCTGCATGCAGACAGTACATTCATACACTTACAGAAATAAATAAAATTTAAAAAAAAATTGTAAAAGCATATATCTAAATTATTCATGATCCCAAGAGCAAATCTTGTGCAAATTAAATATTTAAGACTAAATGACAACGCAAGAAAACAGCACCTATCAAAACTTGGTCTGTAAGAACAGAACTTATGGGGACATTAATAGCTACAAATGTGTGTATTAAGAAGAGGAAGGATTAAAAATTCATGAATTAAGAACTAAACTCAAAAGGTAAATGTGGAGAGATGGATGATCTGACCAGAGAGTCCAAACTATGTCCATGCAGCAGCAGCCACAGAGAGAATTGCCATGTGGATATGACAGGTGCCAGGGCAGCCTCAGGAGTTCCAGTGTGGTGTTCATGAGGGGAAGGGTCTCTCTACACCCACCCAGTGGAAGACAGCTCAGCCTGTAGACTTCCCAGACTCCACGTTAGCAAGCACCTCCTTCCATCCAGCCCTGGGCTACAAGCTAGCTCCCTGTACAGTCTTGGTGGAGTAATAACTGCAGAAAAAGCCACCGTTGTGAATGCCTGGCATCTTAGCACCCAAGAGGTGGAAGGGTGGACAATCTGAGACCAGCCTGGGCTACCTACTAAGACCCAGTCTCAGAAAACTCTGCTGGATTTGCAGTTAGTCCCTTGCTTCAGAGCACTCAGTAAGAGGGCACCTGTTGGTTCACTGCTTGGTCCCCATCTGATTTTTCTCACAGTATCCCAGGACCACAGTGGCTTGAGATGGGCAGGAGGCAAGACTTGGAAACTGGTAGGGTGCGAGTGGTGGGGATGACACCTTTCATGTGCACTTGGGGGAGTTTTCTGGGTTGGGATGGTGTTCATGACATTACCCATCTTTTTTTTTTTTTAGGTCTTTTCTCAAGACAGGGTCTCTCTGTAGCCCCAGCTGTCCTGGAACTTGCTCTGTAGACCAGGCTGGCCTTGAACTCACAAAGATCCGCCTGCCTCCCAAGTGCTAGGATTAAAGGCGTGCGCCACCACACCCGGCTGACATTACACATCTTATATAGGTACATAAATGCTTTTAAATGTAGGTAAAAGTGGTCTGAACAGACACGCTGCTCTAATAATGCTTCCCACTGGAGAGCTCTGGAGTTCCAGGTGATGGTCCAGGCAAGTTTCAATGTATTGCTTCTTAACTATCTTAGGATAATAGTGCATTCACACACTACTCATGTAGTGTAGTAGAAATATCTTAGGAGACTGATAGAAATGTAAATGTTAACTGTGGGTTTTGTTGGCTTGGGAAATTAGACATGGTCATTTGTTTTCAATACATTTCTGTATAGTTTTCATTTTCTGTAACATCACTGCTTTCTTTAATGTATCCCTACTGTTTACTATGCAGTAGCCACTGGCCACACGTAGCTATTGAAAATATGAAATGTGGATGGTGTATTGAAGGACTGACACTTTTATTGTATTTAATTTTAGTTTACTCAAAGTTCAAAACAACCTCCTGTGGTTGGTGGTACGGTCTTGGAGAAGACAGAAAATGGCTCATATACCTTTGTTGCCTCAGTCCTAAGGATTTTTTTTAACATTTTAAAAATTTGAGTTACAGGGTCTGGGGAGGTGGGTCAATGGATAAAGCACTTTCTATGCAAGATTTAGACTGCAGTTTGTTCCCCAGAACCCCTTTTAACAAGCTGGGCAGGTGTGGTAGCTGCCTGTCATTCCAAGCAGAGATGGGGATCACAGTAGGACACTGGCTAGGTAGTCTAGCCAACTGGCAAACTCTGGGTTCAACAGAGAAACCCTGCCTCAATCAAGTGGCAAGCAATTGAAGATGACACCAGACATCAACTCTGGGCCTCCATGCACATGTACACATGTGCACCCATATGTACTCAATCATGTATACGTACACATACACCACATGTTTAAAAACTGTGGTATAATAAATGCAATTGAAGGAATAAATGTTGTGTGTAGCTTGATGACTTTTGATATATACATACAGCTTACTTACATAACTGTTACTCAGATCCAACCATCTGTTTTGTCTGCCTTTAAATGTACTGTGAATGGCACCATGCAATATGAGTTCCTTTGTGGCTGGCCCCTTCACTCAGCACTATGGTGTCAATGCTGTGTGCAGATGCAGTTAGTTTTTTTCCTTTCTGAGTAGTATTCCATTGTAGGTCACAAGTCATTTCCTCCATTCTAGTGTTTGGGAGTATTTCAAATAAACTCAACATGAATGTTCTTATGCTCATGTCCACCAAAAGTCCCTCTTTAAAATTTTTTTTTTATTTTATGTATAGGAGTGTATTGCCTGCATGTATATAAGTGTACTTGTGACATGTAATGCCCATGGAGGTCAGAACGGGGTGTCAAATTCCCCTGGAACGGGAGTTACAGATAGTTGTTAGCTACCATGTCAGTGCTGAGAATCAAACCAGGGTCCTCTGCAAGGGCAGCCAGTGCTCTTAACTGCTGAGCCATCTCTCCAGCTCCCAAAGTCTCTCTCTTTGTCTTTTTTTTTTAATTTGTTTTCTTTTTTAATTTTAATTTAATTTTATTTATGTGTATGAATGTACTGTCTGCACATAGGTTTGTGCACCCCTGTTGTGCAATGCTGCGGAGTTCAGAAGAGGGTGTTGGATTCCCCTGGAACTGGAGTTTTCCTGGAATTGGAGTTACAGATGGTTTTCAGCGGCCATGTGGGTGCTGGGGATTGAACACAGGTCCTGTGCAAGAGCGGTCGGTGCTCTTAACTGCTAGGCCATCTCTCCAGCCCTTTGTCTTTTTTTAAAAATTATTTTATTTATTTTTTTATGTGTATGAATGTACTGTCTGCATGTAGGTTTGTGCACCCGTGTCGTGCAATGTCGCGGAGGTCAGAAGAGGGTGTTGGATTCCCCTGGAACTGGAGTTAAAGACGGTTTTCAGCCGCCATGTGGGTGCTGGGAATCAAACCCGGTTCCTCTGCAAGAGCAGTCGGCGCTCTTAACCGCTAGGCCATCTCTCCAGCCCCTGTCTTTTTTTTTTTAAATAGACATAAGTAGTCGTGTCTGTTGGGTATGTATCCAGGAGTAGAACTGGGGAATCATATGGAATATGTGTGTTTGACCTTTGTATTCTGCGAGCACTTTCCTAGGTGGTGATAGCCACTCACATTCCAAGTAATGTCAAGAGGGTGCTAGTTTAAGCAAGCATTGCTTTTTTCTTTTTTAAAATATTTTTTACTTATTCTTTGACAATTTCACATATGTATATATATATATAATGTATCTTCATCATATTCGCCTTCATCTCCCCCCATAGACTCCTCAACAAGTGCCCCCCCCACACACAACCTTCACGTCCTCTTTGTTTTTTCTGACCCACTGAGCGCAGTTATTGTAATGAGCATGGGTAACCTGCCAGTGGCCACACCCCTGAAGGAAAAATAGGCCCCTCCCCTAGCAGCCACCCGGTGCCAGGAGCTCCTCTGCTGGGTGGAGCCTGGCGAGCAGCTGCCCCAGCCATGCTGGCATTATTGACTGTCTTTATCCTGTCATCAGCGGCTGTGTGCTGATGAGTGCCACAGACTGCCTCGTCCAGAAGGCAGCGCTCTCCCCCTTGGCTCTTACACTCTTTCTGTTCCCTCTTCTACGATGTTCCCTGAGCCTTGTGAGGTTGATACAGATGTCTCATTTAGGGCTGAACATTCAACAGCCACTTATTCTCAGCACTTTGACCAATTCTGAAGCTATATTAAGCTCCACACATTGCAAAATGAAGTTTCTCTGATCAAGACTCAGAGGAGCACTAACTATGGGTGTAAACATCAGCATATTTTTAAAGATGTTGGTTTTTTTTATGTGTATGAATGTTTCACCTGCATGGATGTAAGTGGACTGCATGCATCCCTGATGTCTGAGGAGGCCAGAAGAGGTCATCAGGTCCCTTGGAACTAGAGATAAGGATGGACATTAGCTACGATGTGGGTGCTAGGAACCAAACCTAAGTCCTCTGGAAGAGCAGTAAGTGTTCTTAAGTGCTGAGCCACCTCTCTACCCTGAACATAAATATTCAGAAGGCTGTTCAGCATGTCTGTTTAGCAAAACAACAGGAGTAGGTCCTGCACCCCCACCCCTGGGCTTACTGCCTCTCCCCATGGGCTTCTGACCAGGTTTACAGAACCAGGCACGAATTCCTTCCTGTGGAGCAGGCTTCAGATCCAATCAGAAAACAGTTGGTTGTCCCCACAACAGTCCCGCCACCAGCAGGCCCCTTGCCTGGCAGGGGGTGTGGCCTGCAGGGTCCTCCACTGCGTGAGTCCATTGACGGATTTCCTTTCCTAATGGCCTCATGGGACGTCTCAGCACCATGAAAGCCTGCCAGTTGGAAGTTTCCAGGTCAGTTCCTACTTGACTTCTTTATGTGTCACAACCGAAGTGTGTTGTGTCTTCAGCAATGGAGTCTTAGCAGAGACCAAGGGCAGTGGCAGTAACCTAAGTGAGAATTGCTTTTGTTTTGTTTTGTTTAGACAAGATCTAGGTTGGCCTAGAATTTGATATGTAGCCTGGTTGACCTCAAACTCATAATCCTCCTGCCTGGAACTTAAGCAGATTACTTTTATAATCAGGGGAAAATGCTATTTTGAAATAAAAGATGGAAAGAGAAATACTTTTTCTAGACTATCTCCTTAAGTAGCAGTAGATTTAACAATATATGGAACATGTTACCTTTTCCAAAATCAGATAAACAGAGGAATCAGGAGGAGGCTTGGCTGGATGGCTATGAGCTCTGGTATTGGAATCAGAGAAGCAGACTCGCCTCAACACAGCAAATCACTAGCTGTGTGACCTTCAGCAAATTACTCACCATCTCTGTTCTCTGGTTTCTTTGCCTGCATTTTGGAATAATCACAATGCCACCTCACAGGATTGTCATAGAAACTATGGTGCATGCCTTTAATCCCAGCACTCGGGAAGCAGAGGCAGGTGGATTTCTGTGAGTTCAAGGCCAGCCTGGTCTACATAGCGAGCTCCAGGCCATCTGGGACTAAAGGGAGACTCTGTCTCAAAGAGAACACAAACACAACACAAAAAAAAAAAAAAAAAAAAAAAAAGAAAACAAAGAAAGAGAAAGAAAAAGAAAAAGAAAACTAACAAAATGATGATTATAACTCACAAAGATCCACCTGCCTCTGCCTCCCAAGTGCAGTGATTAAAGGCATGCGCCACCACACCCAGCTATTATTATTTGTGTTAACACTATATAGTGACCATTACAATAGCCAACCTGTGCTTAGTAAGTCACTTTTATGAAAACACATTTGGAAATTAATCCCCCCTCCCCATTCTCCCTCCATTTCAACACTGATCAATTCTTATCAAGCTCTTCTGTCATTTCTATGACCTTGGCAGTTTTTCCTCTCAAATGGTTGGCTGCCTTGAATGAATTTTAGACTCAGTTTAAGGACCAGTTTGTTAGAGTATTGCTAAGAGAAGATCCATCTAATTTGCCAAAACCAAATTAACTCCTAATACCCAGGGGAGTGTTTAAGAATGAACAGATGATAAAATATAAGGATTTCTGTCCTCCGTGTTCCATATGGATTTAAACTTCATTATTCAACTTATATTCACATGTCCCCCAAAGCATATGCAATTAGCACAATTTTTAGACCATCATCAAACTACTTAATCATCCAAAAGATGTTGTCCTCTCAACAGATTTAAACCAACAAGTTGGACTTTTCTACCCAGCATGGGGTCTTTAAATAGCTTTTAAAAAATCCATGTCAAGTCTTCTTAAACATATTGGTTATACTTTGAATTAAGCGTTAATATTGCAAGGCATTTTGTAATTCAGTCTGTTCTATAGACCAGTCATGGGAAATCTTTCATTTTCAGTACAACACTATTCTTTATTGAGCCCTAAGGGAAAATCTTGTCACTGAACATATAGGTATGGGTGGGTGGGTTTCAAATGCAATCCATTAATTGACAAGTTAAGAGTGGAATGGCTCTGCCAGCTCCACCCCCAGGTCTCCAGCAAGATTTCTCTGGCCAACATCTTTTATGTTGCAGGTGTATAAAAGGGTCTAGCACAGCAAATTCTGGCCTCCACATGGAGTCTTTGTTATTCCTGCTTGGTCCCTCCCACCCCCAAGTATGCATTTCTTCTGAACTGGGGACGCTTCTATGCTCCTGTTCTTTTCTCATAGAGACAGCAGTCCCTCTTTCCGCCTCACTCCACCCCAAGAGTCCTCCAGACTTGTAGTCTGTTTTAACAAATCCCAAGTGAGATAGTCACAGCGACATGCCACCCTCCCCCTTTATCTACGGAAAGGCATTGCCCTGCAAACCAAAAAGGGAAAGTAAAACTCCCATCACTATCAGAAAGTAACAGTTCACTCATTTTCTGCCTCTCCTGTTTTGGGCTACATTAACTTGAGTTTGGGTTATTACCAGCCATCACCATGGAGGGCTGGATTCTGGAGGCAGCTCTGGTCCCCACACTGGCTCCTTCCCTGCCAGAGAAGCCCTGCCTCCCTTTGTTCCTTCGTATTAATGGATTTCTCCTAATGGTCCTCAGAATGGCTGTCATTTTAGCTGATCCTTAGGAAACACGTGTGTGGGGAGCTCTCCTTTCAAATCACCTTTCTCCAGACAGGTTGCTGATTGAATTCAAGGCCACAGCCTGGGCATCTGGTTTCTATAGCCCAAAGAATTACCGCTCTTGACATAATGCTCTGCTGTCATATTGCATTTTCTGACCATTTTCCAGGTCCCTCGATACACAACCAGACACACACACACACACACACACACACACACACACACAGAGGCACACATACACACACATAATGCTGGCATGCACACACATGCATTCACCCACAGTCTCCAGTCATTAGACTCCATCTCCGTGTGGTATTCAAATATACTTTATGGCCACTTATCCTGGAGAAAACCACTCTGAAGCATACAGTAGGTGCTCAAAGAAGGTGCATTAGGCTGTGGAGCTCTGAAGTAAAGAACGAAGCTGAGGACCACAGCTCCCTGCAGGTTTTCACAGGACATATGTTAGTGGCAAAATCGTGCGAGAGGGGTGGCAGCCGGAAGGGCTCAGCAATCTGCTCTGCGGTGGTGGAAGGAGTCAATAGTGAGTCCCCATCTCTGAACAAATACAAGTCAAAGTCAAGCAAGCAACCCATGCTGGGGATACTATAAGAAAGAATTGGGGGAGGGGGGCTGGAGAGATGGCCTAGCAGTTAAGAGCGCCGACCGCTCTTACAGAGGACCAGGGTTCGATCCCCAGCACCCACATGGCGGCCGAGAATGGTCTGAAACTCCAATTCCAGGAGAACTCCAGTTCCAGGGGAATCCGACACCCTCTTCTGACCTCCGCGGCATTGCACGACACCTGCATGCAGACAGTACATTCATACACATACCGAAATAAATAAAAATTAAAAAAAATTAAAAAAAGAAAGAATTAGGGGCTAGAAAGATGGCTCAGCAGTTAAAAGCACTGACTACTCTTACAGAGGACCTGGTTCAATTCCCAGCACCCACACAGTAGCCAACAACCGTCCATAATTCCAGTTCCAGGGGATCCTATGCCATCTTCTGACTTCCATGGGCATTGCACAACACGAGCGCACTTACTACATGCAGGCAATGCAGTCGTACACATACAATAAAATAATAAAATATTTTTAAAAGAAAGAATTAAACCTCAAGTGGGCAGCTGAATTGGAACAGCTGCAAGGGAACCATGGAGCCAGAGGAAAGCCAAAGGCTGGGCCCATTGTACGCATGTGCGAACATTTGGACAGAGCCCAGAACGTTCCTGGGAGGGCTTTTATCTCAGTGCATGGCTGACAGGAACCCCAGCACCCAGGCCTCTGGCCTCCATACCAGCCCTACCCTGTGAGCAGAGCCTGCAGGCCTGGCTTCACTCAGGGACCACAAAATCTAGCTGAGTGATGTCTGTTCCTCTGTTAGGAAGTTTGGTCCCAGGCAAAGACGGGGCTAAACTTTCAGCTTCCCCACTGAGCCCTCATGCTCCCTGGGATATTGAGAAGGAATTAAGAGGCTGGGCGCGATTGGTCCACATCTTTAATCCCAGCTCTCTAGAGGCAGAGACAGGAGGATCTCTGTGAGATTAAAGCGAGCCTGGCCTATAACACAGCCAGGCTGGGGCTACAAGGAAACTGAATCTTCAAACAAAGAAGCAAGCAAGCAAGCAAACAAACAAACAAACAAACATCATTGATACCCGGGATATTGGAGTGGTACACCCTGGAATCAGGGCTGAAATCACACTGGTTTAATTGTTCTAGAATTGAGAACAAGGAAAGACAAAGCAGATCAGGAGTGGAGATGCTGCATCTGACCAGATTAAATTCTAGATGTCTGATTTGGGGCTGCTCCTCATCCTAAACTGGTCCAATTAGAAAACCTGGTACCCAAGTTCTCACCTCTTCTGCCTCCCTACCTAATCACGCCCTATCCTTCCCAGGAATATCTGAGCCCCACAGGTGGCCCCACCCCAGGTTGGCCAGCTGGTCAGATTAATGTGAAAATTTGTCCCAAGCCGTGAGCTTTGGGCAACTTTAACTTTTCCCCATCATTCTCCTGCTCTGGGATGTATGCTGTGTCCTCTCACCGCAAGCCTCAGCAGTCTTCTTCCCCTGAATCCCTTCCTCCACCACTTCTCAAAGAGCTGAGACCGGTGCTGAGAAACAGAAACTAGGCGGCACACACACACACACACACACACACACACACACACACACCCCAACAGTCTCTGCCTCGAATACTTCAGCTCTAGTGGGGAACACATTCCTGGAGGAATACCGGTGTTCAGGGTCTGCAGACACCAACGACTCCATGCAAGCCTCCCCGGTTGCTTCCCACCTGCCCCCTCTCACCCCCAAGTGATCTAGCACTCCACCCTCCCCCACTGGAAGCAGCCAGGGCAGGGTCAGATGCAAATCCGGGGCTACACCACCTGACCGTCGGGCAAACACTCAAGGACGTCCCCAGGCGGCTTTGGCGGCTTCCTTCTTCAACCCCCCCGCCCCCCCCAGCCTCTTCCCTTTTCTGTCCTCCCCTTCCCCCCCAAAAGTCACCGAGTCCAGTTCAAATCGATTACTTTATTGACTGTTTACATACAGAAGCGTTTAGAAAAGGCCGTGGGCTCGGAAGGCAACTCCTCCCGGGCCACACGTTTGTGCTGCGCTTCACCGAGAGGGCTGGTCAGGATGCCTAGAAGCCCACCCCGGACGCTTTCATAGAAAAATGAAAACCAGACCCCGCCAGAGTCCCCGCGCCACGCCCGCCCGCCCTCCCCCTCCCTCTTTCCTCCACCACCTCCCCCCCTCCCCTGCTCGCCCGCCCCCCTACCCAACACGGTTACACTTTATAGGACACAGACTTCTATAGACCACTCTTGGCGGGGACTACACACCGCGCAAACACTATTGGGGAAGGAGGAGCGGGGCGGGGCGGGACAGGGCGATGCGGGGACCCCAGGAGTCCCCCCACTTGGCATCCCCGGCCGTCTCGCTCAGGCTTTGTGCGTAGCAGGGCGCCAGACCCCTTAAGAGATGCATCCGGGGAGCCACAGTGGCTGCCTACATCCCCAGCGCTTTCCTGCTGGGGTCTGGATGCAATGGGGCAGAGGAAGCCACCACGGTGCGCCACAGGTCTCTGGCGACTGCAAGACACTGACAACCAAACTGGGAGGGGACCAAGCCTGCACTTTGCACGAAAAAGGGGTGCTCGGTCCAGCAACGCTTGAAATTAGGAGACGGAAGAAAACGGATTCCCTCTCTCTCATCTAACCCACACCCAGTTTCCTAGAAGTCGGGGGGCGGGGGGGGGGAGGAGTTAGCACCAAACCCAGAAAAGTCGCTGTTTTTGTAAACAACGAAAATAAGAAAATCAGAGCTCAGAGCTCAAAGGCGCCCCAGGCACCAGGCTTGGCTCCAACTGCACAGGAATGAGGCGGGGGTGGGGATGGAGGGTCACTGGGATTTGGATCACTTGTAGGGAGAGGGCTTTGAAACTAAAAATTAGCCAGCGTCTGGCACATGCAACTTTGAAAAGGCGAAGTCCAGGGTCGAGGTGAGAGCGCAGCGTTCTACGCTTGGGTCACGTCCTGGGGGTAGAGGGGAGGTCCTGGGCAGACCCCCGCCTCAAACTAACTGCGTCTGTAACTAGCTTGGCCAACGACTGTGCCACGTTCCCCAGGCCTCCAGGTTCCAAGCTGGGGCGGGTTGCGAGGCTGGCTCCGAGATTATCGCCATGGCTGGAGGGCATAGAACCGGACTCCCCCCGTCGGTGGGTAGTTTCTTACAAGAGGTAGGAACCGGAAGCTGTGCCTTGAGTGTGTGGGCGGGCGGGGGGGGGGGGGGGGGGGAAGAATTCAGCCCGCAAAGAGAATGACCAAGCCTGGCCTCTACCGCTGAATTCCACACACTTCTACTAGAAGTCCCCAGGCGTGAAGGCTGGGAGGCCTAGGGTTCAGAGGTGAAGAGTGGGGTGGGGTCCGGTGAGGGTGGGAAAGTCCCCCCATTCCGAGGCTTCTGCTACCGGGTACCCAAGGCAGGTGGGATTGGGCGGGCCAGGAGTGCTGGGGGCTCAGCCCGCGGTCTGCCTGTAGTTGCCGTTAATCTCCTGGGCAATGTTGACCGCCTCCGCGCCTAGGGGCAGCCGATCGCTGTACTCAGAGCCGGCCTCGAACTCCTCTTGGTTGGCCTTGGACTGGGACTCCACCAGTGAGCACGCCGCCAGACTCTCCTCCCTCTGCAGGTCCCCGCTTGGGCCCCCCTGCTCTGCGTCTTCATCAAGGCCCTCCTCCGGGACCTCCTCCGGCTCCTCGCCTCCGGCCTCGCCGCCTGCTGGGTAGCTTTTCTCGGATTCGAGGTAGGAGGCACGGGGGTCGAAGTCGGCGGCGATGCGTTTTTCCATAGGGTCGGGAGCCTGGGGCCGCAGGATTAGCCGGTAAGGTTTGCCGGGGTGTTTGGCCAGCAGATGGCAGCAGGCAGCGCCTAGCAGAGGCACCGTGGCCAGCACCAGGAGGAATACGCTCACCGTCACAATCACCAGCAGGGAGGGCAGCTCTTTCTTGGTGGAGAACACAACTTGCACGTGACACGCCTCGCCCGCCAGCGCCAGACACACTGAGTAATTGGTGCCAGGCCGCAGACCGCGGAACCAGTACGCATTGACGCCCTCCTCCACGCGTGACCACTGCACCGCCGCGCCGCCCCCAGCGGGACACAGGTAGAGCAGGCGCAGGGCCCGCCTCCCGGGCCGGCGCGCTCCGGAGGCCCCATCTGGCCCCGGACCCCAGCGCGTAGCCAGAGGCGTCAGTTGCACCCGGGCCTCGCGCTCCGATACGTCCAGCGCGATGACGCCCAGCTCAAAAACATGTGGCTTGAGCTCTGAACTCTGATTGAATGCGTGGTTAGACACGTACCGAGAGGGATCCCCATGACCGCAGTGCTTCTCCTCCACCGGATCTGCAGGGTTCTGATATTCCTCCTGCTCTTCTTCCTCTGCCTCCTCCAGCTCCGCCTCGGTTTCCCCGAGGATGCTGACCCGCGCCAGGCCCTGGCCTTTGGTTTTGCCCTCAGGCTTGGAGGGCAGGACGCTGTTGCTGCGACTCTTGGTGGTGACTTTGCGCTCGGAGGTCGGGGCCTGCGCATCAGGTGCTCCCCCTGTTCCAGGAGCGTGTTTCGGTGGCCCAGCTGCAGCTACCGACACCCTTACTGACGTCGAGTTGGCGCCCAGCTCATTGTGTGCACGGCAGGTGTAGATGCCTGCCTCCTTCGCGCTCAGGAGAGGCACCAGCAGGGAGCCATTTGCTAGGGCCAAGAAACGCGGGGTGGCTGGGGGCGCCGGCCAAGCGGGTGCTGGGGTCGGGGTTGGGGCCTCAGTCTGGGTAGGCAGGTCCTCGTCTTCACCCTCCTCACCCGCTGCCTTGTCTCCATCCTCTTCCTTGAGGACCGGTGGCTCTAAGACCACAGTACCACCCGGGATCTGAAGCTGCCATTGCAGGCGGGGTGTGGGGTGGCCTTCCGCGATGCAGTGTAACAGGAAAGCCATGCCTGCGCGTAGAGGGGCGCCAGGAGCCTCTGGAGGGGGCTCGGCACTCAGACGCACACTGGGCGGTGCGCAGGGCAGGGCAGGCAGGCGGTGCACAGGCACACCCTGCAGCTCTGGAGGCGAGGCACACGCAATAGAATCGGGCTCGGGCAAGGAGACTCGGGTGCTCGCGGCCCAAGCTTGTAGCCACACAAGACCACAGCTGCAGTGGAAGGGATTGTGGTAGAGTTGCAGGTGGGACAGCGCGCTTAGGGCATCGAAGGTGCCCGGCTCCAGGGTACGCAGTCGGTTGTTGTTGATGCGCAGGGAGCGCAGGTCGGGCAGAGAGCCCAGTGCATCTCGGGGCAGAGATCCCAGGCGGTTGTGGTTCATCTTCAGCAGCTGCAGCGCGCTCAGGTTACGAAGGTCGTTCCAAGGGAAGTTGGATATGAGGTTGTGACTTAGGTCGAGGTTTTTGAGCTGACTCAGCACAGCCAAAGCCCCTGACTCTACGGTGCGCACCTCACTGTGCGCCAGCCACAGGGAAGTGACCTGCGTGACGTTGGCGAAGGCCCCGCGTCTTAACACCGTAATCTTGTTGGCGGACAGACTCAGCGTGGTCACGTTGGCCGGCAGTCCTTCCGGGACCTCGCGCAGCTCCTTGTATGCACAGTCTGCAAACTGGTGAGCATACTTGTCTATGCAGGCGCACGGCTCGGGACATGCTCTGGCCACTCCTAGCAGCACCCAGGCCAACCACAGGGCTCTGAGGGTCTCCATATGCTCCTGCGTATGGAAGCCAAGGGGAGGAGAGGAAAGGAGAAGGTAACTTACAGAGCCCCAGATTCTCTCTCCTAACAAGCTCTATCTCCCAGAGCTGTCTAAGGTTGGTCTAGGGCTCCCTGTGACCAGGAACTTATCTTTGGCACGGGTGGAGATCAGACAAAGTCTGCAGGTTCAATGATGCTTGCTTTCAGAGCCCTGACTTCCTAGTCCCAAGGCTTTTTCTTACCTATCCCTTCACCCTGGGCCTGGCCCGTCCGAAGGGCCCACTGCCTGTGGTCTGCAGTGGACTCCATACTGACCCCTTTGTGTAAATCTTCACTTAACTGGGTGAAATGCATCTACAGGAAGGCTATTTTTGCTCACGATCAGCTGTCCTCTCTGGAGTCCTTTGTCCCATGCACAGCACTTGCACACACTCCCTTGCAGGCAACAACAATACAAACAGAAGCTCAGGCATCTCCCTGCAGCTGCCAGCTACAAGACCCGATACTCGGACCTGCAGGTTCACAATGCATTGCCTAGACACAGAAACACAGGCACCCAGACCTCTCCACAGTCTCCCCAGAGACCTCATTGTTCTCTACAGTGAACCCAGCATTGGTACAGTGCTTTCCACCACAATGCGAAGCACTTTCCTGCTCACTGTGAGAACTGACAGACACAAGGACACAAGTCCTTGGATGAACCAACCCACACACAGGGACATAGGCACATTCTTGCATGTGCACACAGCCCTCCTCAGAGACTGAAACCTGAGCAGATGAGCAATATGGAGAAGTTGTGGAGGTGGCTTGCAGTGTGAGATCTGGGAAAGCCTTCACCCACCCACCCCCACCCCAGCCTCCTGCTGTCTTGAGCTGCAGTTCCTCTCCGGAGAGAGTCACAACAGCCCAGTCAACCTTCAGTCTGCGAAGGAAACCCTCCCCCATGCCTAGACGGAGCCTATTCTGGGGCAGTCACTAATGCTTCCTCTTTGGATCCCACAGAGCCCAGGTGCTCCCAGGGGAGTAGAGTGGTTCCTAGCCCACGGGTTACAGGGATAGCCAGTAGCTAATAACCCTGGTGAAGTTTCAAGATTCTGAATCTATCTGCATAGACAGAGAGCCCCCTCCCTAGTTGTAGTCACACAAATACATTAACATAGACTCCCTACCCCCACCTGAGACTCTGTAGGGCTTGACAGAACCCCTCACGCACCCTGTCTTTAGGATTACAGGTCTCCCTTCTTGCCGTTGCTTCTAAGGAAGGCACCTCCCTTCCTGTTCCTCCCAGACAGCCCCCGACCCCAGAGAGCTCTAGGCTCGACCTACCCTCTGGGCTGAGGTTGTGGGATCGGCTCCACTGCTGATCGCAGCTCTCTGACTTGCAGTGGGCAGCCTGTGTTGGCAAACCCTTCTCCAGACCCGCCAAGAAAGCTTCCAGCATCTGTTGCTGAGGCTGTGGAGAAAATGGTTGGAAAGGGTGGAGAAAAGGACAGGTAAGTGTGAGGATCACCCACGACCCCCCAAACCCTGCCGCGAAGTCCCACTTCAGTTTTTCCTTTCCTATCTGTCCGTCCTACTTTGCACAGGCTCCAGGTTGGAGAGAGCGCTTGCGCGCCCCTGGGCGCGGCGAGAACGCGCATAGCCTCTCCCACCTCCTGCAGCGTTTACATTTGTTAAAGCCATAGAGACCCTCCCTGAGGTCAGCCAGGGCGGTCCCACGCCCACAGCCCGAGGCTCAGTTCTTCCCTGCCCACCGCACCCCCGTAACATACACCAACATTTACACACTCACTGACATTGTCACTGTTCCTCATCATGCCTCCCCACACGTTGGTACACGCACTGTATCTCCACGCGACCTTCACTCCTAAGAATTATTCATCCTCATGCAATAATCGCACCAACGCACTGAGTTCGCGCTACCCTCACACACATTTCCACACCCGAACACTCACCGTTCTCTTTCCCACGCGCACACACATTCACGCTCACTCACCCTCACAAGCCCGTCCCGCCAGCGCCCGGGAGCTTCGCTGTTAACTGAATCCAAGTCGTTTTTACGCCCCGCAACACGTGAGACAAACCATCTTTGAGGAATTTGGGAGAAAGAAAGGCGTGGGACGGGAGGGGGCGTGTCTTTGCCTCTCTCTCTCTCTCTCTCTCTCTCTCTCTCTCTCTCTCTCTCTCTCTGTCATACACACACACACACACACACTTTTTTTTTTTTTTTCCAAATGCAAGCAGTGGCGCAGAAAGACCGCCAGCGGGACCGGCCGAGCTGCGCGCAGCCTGGCGCGCACCGACCCTTTCCCTCCCGCTCCCCGCTGCTAGCCGCCTCCTCCCCTAAACCACGTTCAACACGATGCATAATTGATAGTGTTAGCAGAGCGCCTCACCCTCCCTGCCATTTTTGCCTGGATCTGGGCAGATACAAACCCTGGTCTCTCCCACCCCCGTCAATCTAACTCGCCAGGTGAGAGCGCGCAGCCCTACAGAGCTCGTGGGGAGTAGAGAAGAATCATCCACCTCTCTAGTCCACCGCCAATCCTGCCCAGACTCTTTATTCCGGAACTCCCGGGCCTGGTCTTTTGTAGCAAAAACCAGCCTTCTTACTCCACTGTCGGCGGGCAGGCAAGAACGCCCCGGGGTTAGGGCCCGGGCACGCGGGTGTCAGCCGAGCCCTCGACAGTGGCTTGAACGCACTTCAGTGCCTCACTCCTCCTTGCTGCTGCTGGCGAACGGACCACTGAGGTTACAGAAGGCAGTGGCGACGGGGACCGGGACGGCTACAAAACGTGGGCTACAGATTAAGACCCAAGCGTTTCCTACACCTACCCACCGGTACCCTCAGGCTCTGTAGCAAGCATACTGCCAACCCCTTCACCACTACCCCGCATTTTACTAAAGCTGGGTGGCACACCACCGCCCTGCTGTCTCACACCCTCACACAACAGCTGGCCTCAGCAGACTCACGGACTCACTGTTTTCTATCTGTGGCAAAGCCTCGACATTTCTTTTGGCGACAAGCAGAAGGTGGCGAAAGGATGTCGAGGCATTTGGCTAAAACGTGGCCACCCCACTCCCTGCCTGTGGATCTCAGGAGGCTGCTAGCCAGAACCGGAAAGGGGGTACAAGCTTTGGTGATACCAGCGCCCCCTCCTCCCGCTCTTCCTGTACATGCTGGGATCTTGGGGCGCACGTGGTCCCCCAGCCCTCAGCAAAGGCAGCTTTCTGTCTTGATGGGTCGATGGCACGTGTTTGGGGCTTTTGTGGAGATCAATACCCCGGATTTGAGTGTTAAGCATTTTAATGAGCTGAAGAGGGGATGGTGGAGGGAGCAGAGAAGAACGCTGCATCGAAAGAGACCACCCGGGTGGGTTTGTAAATTAAATATGAACAGACTAGTGCACGACCACCTGGGGGTCCCTCTGTCTTTCCCACATTTCCCTCTGCCTGTAGCTACAGGCTCCCACATTTCCCTCTGCCAATTTCAGAACCTAGACGGTCACTACACCTGCTCAGATCTGGGGTCTCCAAAGACAGTTTAGGAATATGGCGCTTAGGTGGTCCGGGGAAAGCGTCTTTAAGAAGGACCGAGGGGTCCTGGTGCGCCCAGAGCTGAACCCTGTCTGGGACAGAGCCCCAGAGGTTTGCAGCAGGAGTGGCACCAATAGTCGCCTGGCACCGACTTCTTTGTCTGCAAAGAAAGGGTGGGGGTTTTCTGGTGTGTTATTCAGGTTCTAAGAACCTTGAGGGGGCCTTACCCCCAAATGAGGAGATCAGAGGGGGAAAGGAGGTGTGGCAGCAGAGGGAGGGTTTGCTCTGGGATGTAGAGTACTGGAGACTGTCCCTGGCCAGGGAGAGGGAGACACTTAAGGCATGCTCCAGGACTAGTAGGGAATAGTGTCTCCGGAGGATTTTTACCTCTAATCCAGTTCTTTCTGCGTTTGCCGGGCAAGCAGGCAGAGGGACAACTTGGAAGGAGCGAGGGACCCAGACTGGAAGGGAGAATGGGCTCGCGGGCTGTCTCCTTAGAGCTTGCCTGGACCGCGGGGATGTGTCCAGCTAGTATCCGGGGAAAGCTGTCAGGGCTCTGGGTCTCCCCCTCCCCCCCAGGATGTTGAAGCCAGAGGATTTCGCGAGGAGAGAGGCTGTCCAGGGTAGCTAAGGGCGTGGTGGTCACCCTGCCTGGGTGATTCTTCGGGGACCCAGGCGGCTCCCACCCATCTGCTTCAAAGCGCTTTTGTTGCCCAATTCTGCGCAAGGGAGAAGACACCCCCTTACCCCTGTCTTCAACTCTGGAGAACCCAAGTGCCCTTCCGCCAGGGCTGGAGCCCAAGTCACCACTGGAAGAATCCTCCCGGTGTGCGATGGGAGCTGCAATTCCAGGTTCAACCACTGAGCTCAGCTAGAAGATGAGGCGCGTGGCCTGGGCGCCGCCCGGCGCGCCAGGGCGGGTCTATTGCTTACAACCAGGGACCTGGAACCGGAGGAGAGCCAAGACACCACCCCCACCACCGGCCACGTCTTTGACCATTAAAGAAACAGGCACTAAGCGGCTGAGTGCAGTAGGGGTGGAAGAAAGTTGGGGCGCGAAGTTCCAAGGTTCGAGAGCAGGACCCAGACAGGGAATCCGCCCAGTTCAGGCATCAGCTTTTCACCAAGATGGACCCAGGGCGAAGAGCTGAAGCCCCGGCCCTGGACTCCGGTGGACTGACCTCTGATGTCAAGCTTCTGGGCCCCATCATCAATAAGGTTACGGTAGTCCCGACACTGAAGGGGTCCTTCAGACATTCTCACCGAGCTGGCGGGCGCTGGTGCGCGGCCCAACGCTGGTCCCCGCGCGCCCCCTGCTGGAGAACGCCCGCAGCGCAGAGGCGGCGCAGTGGCTTTCTGGGGAGGTCTGGGCCTAGGCCCGCAGAGCTGCGTTTCGAGCTGGTCACCTAGGCTGCCTAGGGCTCTGCGGTACTGGAGCTCAGTGCTCCGGTGGGACACGCTTAACCAAAATCCCGAAGCTTTCCCCAGTGTTCCCCAGCCTGCGCCCCAAGAATGCGTAACCTGCCGTCCTTTCTCTAAAACGGGTTTGGCCAGTCTGTACCTCCGCTATTCCTAGCATCCAGATATTGTCCCATTCGCCTGAACTCCGAGTCTCAAGTCTGTCAGTTGGATGAGGAGAAAGCCTCCTGTGTCTCTCCCTTACAGGAAGTGCCTCCTCCTTCAGGACTGTCCCTGGGTCTCTACTTTGCCAGAGGTCTCTAAAATGCCCCAGAGTTGACAAAGAAAACTTATCGGCTTTAAGAAATGAAAAGGGGCTGAAAAGATGGCTCAGTGGTTGAAAGCGCCGACTGCTCTTGCAGAAGACCCGGGTTCAATTCCCAATACCCACATGGCAACAAAGAACCGTCTTTAAACCGGGCGTGGTGGTGCACGCCTTTAATCCTAGCAAGGCAGGTGGATCTCTGTGAGTTCAAGGCCAGCCTGGTCTACATAGTGAGTTCCAGGCCAACTGGGGCTATAGGAAGACCCTGTCTCAAAAAGAAAAAAAAATGAAGACAGCAAATATTGAGGTAATAGGAGTTTGGCTAAGCGATTAAGACAGATAAACACCATGTGCACGGTTCTGCTGCAATCGTGCTTCATCACACGTGCCCGTGTATTTGAATGTGGCATCTGCACATTTTAATGGACTTGCCTGGGGATGCAGGAAGCACTAAGATCAAGAAAGCCGAGGCCCAGATGGGCATCATTCAAATGTCCTGGGCACAGCAGCCAGCTCTGAAGACCTTCCCCGTGGCTGCCCTGCAGCCAGATGCTCTTGAATGCTCACTGCCACACTTCATAGTACCTACAAGGTAAAACACACACACACACACACACACACACACACACACACACACACACCACACACACCATGTTCCCAGCAGCTATTTATGTTTGCTTTCCCTAATTTCCATGAGAAAGATCACTCCCAAGGGAAGCCAGGCCTTGTTTCTATACCACCACCACCACCGCCACCACCACCATCACCGCCGCCAAATTTCCTAGCATCAAACCCCACCATACAGTAACTGTGGGTCCCTGGCTGAGTTACTTAACCTCTCTGTGCCTCAAAGGAAAAAAAAATGAATGAGATTACCTGTGATTTGGGGTCCTTGTGAGGGTTAAATGAGCCAGAGCACTTTGCATGTGAAATATAGTGTTCAGTGACATAGCTATTATTTTTTGTAAATTTTAATTGAATTTTTGTGTATTTCTTTTTTTATTTTTTTATTATTATTATTTTTCTTTGCATGTGTATGAATGTACTGTCTGCATGCAGGTCTGTGCACCCATGTCGTGCAATGCCGAGGAGGTCAGAAGAGGGTCTCGGATTCCCCTGGAGCTGGAGTTCTCCTGGAATTGGAGTTACAGACGGTTCTCAGCCGCCATGTGGGTGCTGGGGATCGAACCCGGGTCCTCTGCAAGAGCGTCGGTGCTCTTACCCGCTAGGCCATCTCTCCAGCCCCATTTTTGTGTATTTCATACAGAACATCTGAACCATCTTCAGACCACCTTCCCTACTCGCACCCTCCTGTAGCCCCCCCCCCCCACTGGGATCCACACATTCTGTCATTTGTGTTAAGGCCTATCAGTGAAGTCAGTGCCCCAGATGTCCCTCAGCACAAGTTCATCCACCGAGGTCTTAGTCAGCCTGTCTAGACTCTTTCCCTTTAAGAAGATCAGCTATTATTTTTTTCAGCAATAGCTGGATAGAATGGGTCAGTACTATGGCCTTGTAGATTTGGATACAGGTATGATGAGACATGAATCCACATGCACTCCTACATGCCTGTGTCCCACTTACCCCACAGGAAAATGAGCTAGGCCCTGCCCTAGACCCCTCACACATGCAGTCACATTTCTGTTATACTTTGTAAAGATTTCTGGTTTCAGATGCTTAGTCTCAGATCTGGATGCTTGTGGCTGTCAACCAGCGTGCCTGCTTGGGAAGACAGACTTGCAGCTGCAGCCTTGGCAGAAGGTTTTTAATTAAAACCACATTCTCTTTAAGTATTTATTTAGCTCTGGGACTTTAATTATTTTCTAGGGAAAAACAAAAGAACCTCCATTTGTGTATGGGAAGACTTGATTTCCAGGGAAGACAGCCACCTGTGGTAGGTAGCTGGAGGCCATGGGGAAACATTTCTGGAATGGCTCAAATGAAGTCTGACATTATTAATAAACCTGGACCTAGCCTGTGACCTTTCTCCCAGCGCTTTCATGATATTAGCTTAACATACTGGCAAGACCATTTATTGCCATAAAAGTTAACAATGGTGCTTCTGGAGGCCGCTCGTATAATTATCTGGGTGTGCGTTTGTCTCACTGAAGCCAGGGACTCCTGCCTGGAAGAGTCAGCACTCTTCATCCAAGAGGCAATTACCGAGCTGCCTGGGTCCAACCCAAGCAGGGCTGGCTCCCTCAGGAAAAGACCTGCGGTGGCCATCTTCCTTCCCTAGGGACTCCCTGTGATCAGGAGAGGAGAGGAGGAGAAGTGACAGGGGATGGCTTCCTGGTTGAAGGCATTTGCCACTGACTGAGCACAGTGACCTGAGTTTGATCCTAAGGTACCCATGTGATGACTCCTGCAAGCTGCCTCTGATCTCCACGTGTACACCGTGGTAAGCATGTGTACACGCATTCACATACACAAGTAAATGAAAAACAACGTAAAGAATTTAAGTGTTGGAGAGATGGCTCAGAAGTTAAAAGCAGGCACTGCTCTTGCAAGGAACCTGAATTTTATTCCCAGCACACGCATGGAGGCTCGCATCTGCCTATAACTCCAACTCCAGGGACACACACACACACACACACACACACACACACACAAACACACACACCACAATTAAAAATAAATCTTATTTTAAAAGAATATTTTTAAAACAAAGGGACAGGGTGATGGGGGCATTGGGCGTAATCCTTACATGAATAGCAGGGGTCCCACCTCAAGGGGTAGAGACCAATGAGTCACCATCTCACAAAGCAGGAAGTGAAGCAGGCCTCAGGTTGCTGACTCGGTGCTTCAGCCCCATCATCAGGCCCAGGTTATTTTCTCTGTTATCCTTAACAGAACTGAGGCTGTATTCGGTGATGCTGTTCGCCAACCTTAGCAGCAGCGGAGGCAGCATGCGAACCATTAACAGCCTAGTGCTCAGCTGAGGTCCTGACCTCAAACTTAGGCAACAGTAAAGGTTTTCTGAATGTTCAATGAGAAAACATGAATTCGAAATTGACCTGTAACAATGTTTCTGGCAGTCCTTGCCCATGTTGTGGCTCATGACCTCACTGCAACCTTGGTTTTAAATACAGCACAAGCACTTTGCGTTGTCCACACTGCCACCACCAACCAATGCTGCCTGAGGCACTTTGACTCAGATTGGAGAACTTTGTATGTTACAAATTGCAGGCTTTTTTTTTTTTTTAGTTTTGTGTCCATAGTATTCTGTTCTTATAGAAATATAGTTTTAATCATACAAGACCAAGACAATATTTCCTACAATCATGCCTGTGTGTATGAAATTAGTATATCTTTGGATTGTATTATATTAGAATGCTTGATTTTAAGAATTGCTATTTAAGATCCTGACTTGGGTTGTTAAATGAATTTTAGCTTAGGACTAAGACAGCACTTCCCACAATTTGTAAAAATAGTCCTAAACATACCTCTGCTATTTAGTACTGTGTATTTAGGCAAAGTGGCCTTTTCAACATTGGTGATCATAAGATCAAAATATCAACCAACTCTGAAAAACATTGAAGATCCTCTAAGTCCTGTAGTATCAAATATTCAACCAGGATTAAATTCTTTATGTATGTAAAAATAAGCAAGCACATCCACCTCAGTAATCTGAAAGTTAATTTGCTTATTTATTTATTTATTTATTTATTTATTTATTTATTTATTTATTTATTTAGAGACAGGGTCTCCCTACAGCCCCAGCTGTTCTGGAACTCACTCTGTAGACCAGGCTGGCCTTGAACTCACAGAGATCCACCTGCCTCTACCTCCCAAGTGCTAGGATTAAAGGTGTGTGTCACCATGTCTGGTTTAAAAATGGTTCTTAGCCGCCATGTGGGTGCTGGAATCCAACCCAGGTCCTCTGCAAGAGCAGTTGGTTGGTAGGTCTCTTAACCTCTGAGCCATCTCTCCAGACCGCTTTCATCTCTATTTAATAAGTGGTAAAATTGCTGGGTGTGGTGGCACACACCTTTGATCCCAGCACTCAGAGGGCAGAGGCAGGTGGTTTTCTGCAAGATCAAGTACAGCCTGGTCTGCATAGCATGTTTCAGGGCAGCTGGGGCTACAGGGAAATGCTGTCTCATAAAAAATAACAATAAGTAAATGACAAAATTGTATGTGTAGCCAAGAATTGTTTTAAAATAAATTTCTTTCTGATTTATTGTCACTATATGTTGATTTGTAAACCTATCTTACATACTTATACAGCTGAGATTACATAAAGAAATGTGAGAGGTGAAAAGAGGTCGTGGGTGGAAAAAGTTTCGGAAGCCCTGGCCTAGTGGATAGAGGGTTGGGTTTTCTGTCCCAGAGCTGCAGCCATTCTTTGGGTCCTATTGCCACATCGTGCCTTAGGATGTCCCATCCCTAGCCAAAGGGATGGATTGACTGGTTTGGAGTATCTAGTCCTGAGTCAGTTAGCTGCAAGTCAATCTTACAGTCAAGATTCACTGCAAGAAGGATCCCCTTTAATTCAGAAAGAGTTGGAGATTTGCATGCTCAGAGTAACCGAGATAGTGCCAAAATGACCTGCAGTGAGTGGCTATGACTATAGCGATCTAACGAGCCAGTCTGTTCAAATCTGTAACCAGCATCAGCTTCCGGGAACTCTGCTGGGCAAACAAACCAGAGGACCCTCTGCTTTCACAGAATTCCTAAAAGGACAAGAGTCTGTTCTTGGAAACGCCTGTGCTGGAATCCAAAGCTATTCTGGGAGCAGCAGGCGCTGTATATTTATGAGCAGGATATGCTTATGAGCTCAAAGATGTTCCCGCATGACTTCACACCCTGAGCATGTCCCCAAGTCCACAATAGAAAAAAGAAGCGTTTATGCCAGGGGTGACAGACAGGAGGAAGACTGCATCTGTCACAAGAGGGACCTGGAGGAAGCAGCACGTGGGAAGACCTCTCTGGGCTGGGAGCTTGTGGCACCTTCCCACATCTCCTCACCAGCTCCTTCTACCCGCAGTGTCTTCTGATTTTCCACTATTTGTTTGGCTGGATGGGTTTGTTTTGTTTTTGTTTGGTTGGTTTAGAAAGGGTCTTATGTAGCCAAGGCTGCTCTCAAACCTGTTACATAGCCAAAGATGACCTTTGACTTCATTTAAAAATTTTTAAATAATAAAAAAAAGGGTTTGAGTATTTTGCCCACATAATATGGGTGTGCCCAAGTCATGCAATGCCCATGGAGGCCAGAAGAGGCCATCGGATCTGACAGGCATATCCATCCTGCCTGTCCACCTGAACAGGATCAGGCACAACATTCTCTCCCTCCTCAGGCCTGTCCCTACCAAATCCAAACTAAGGAGGATCAATCAGCTTAGTCCCTCCCAGGAAACAGCCTCCAGATGCAGCCCACTTTCAAATGCCCTAAATAAGCTTTGCTGCCTTCCCAGCAAAGTGCTGGAAAAAGAAAAGCGTAGCTATCGTCTGAGTGTGGGCTTCATCTCCCCGAGTCCTTATCTTCAGACCCAGCTGCAAACCTGATGTATTTATTTGCTCTGATGTATGTAGAGGGCGGGCTCTGCCCAACCTACAATTCTGCTAATGCGGTGAGAAAGTGACCTTCATGTAAATGGCTGTCTGCAATACAGGTGGGGGCCAGGAGGCTGGGGCCGCTATAAATCCATCCAGCCTGCCCCCAAGGGATGACCCTGTAGGGTAGAGGACATAGAGAAGATTTGGAGAAGTGGGGATAGAGCCACCTACGTCCTGTATGAACTGGGATTAGGAGAGAGGGCAAGGGGGAGAATAAGGTAAAGGAAGGACAGGACAGAACAGGAAGGGGAGGACAGGAGAGGGGGAGGGGTTGGAGAGGCAGAGGCCTGTTCTAGGGCTCAGTGCCCAGGCCTTCTCCTCCAGGGAGAAGAGAGGTGGATATCTCGTTTCGGTTTTTACCTTGTGGCTGATTTGCTAAGGTTAGTATTTCATGCTATTTCATTTCAGCCTCACAATTTATATAGTACATATAATCACTCCTAATTTGCATACAACAATGAAGACAGTTTCAGGCCATCACTCCATTTCACAATGTCTCTTATCATACTTGTCCCATTGGCTGGCTTATTGGAAAATTTCTGTGGTTAGCTAGTTGGCTTTTGTAATTGGCTGTTACGTTGGGGATAGGGATTTCCAAACAGCCTGTTGCTGTTTTATTTTGTCTTATTATTTATGTGTTTTAATGATGGGGCAGTCCGTTGAAATTCTAGATTCTTTTCTCCACAGGCTTCACTCAGGCCCAGTGGCCTTGGAGCTAACTCATGGATTCAGAGGTCCTGCCCACCTCTTCCCCATAGAGGCTCAGCATGGCCCTTAGCTGGGAACATGTCCTCAGAGATCTCCCCTGCATCTTCTTCATTTCCCTTCAAATGTTCCTGTTCTAACTCCACCCCCACAGTGGTTAGCACCCCATGACCACTTTTTATTTGCATTGTAAGCAGAGACAGCCAGGAGTCAAGCATATCCTGTTAACAGGGGCAATACCACCCAAGGAAATGAAATCCATCTCTGGTGGACAGCTAACAGCCTTACAGAAATCATTGCACTCATTTCTGATTCTGTAAACTACCACAGTCCATACATAACATCTACGTATGATAGAAAATGATGTCTACTTTTAGAGGTTATATTCTTGAACCTGGAAAATTCTAGAGAGTATACAAGGTATCTCTGATATTAAAACTTCATTGGGAGAAAAATGAAATTAGGAAAAGAATTATCTAAAAAGACTCCAGAGAGGGGTGACAGTAATGAAACAAAAAGAGGTTGAGAAATACTGCCCTAAAAAAAGAAAGAGGGCTGGAGAGATGGCCTAGTGGTTAGGAGCACCAACTGCTCTTGCAGAGGACCTGGGTTCCATCCCCAGCACCCACATGGTGACTGAGAACCATCTTTAACTCCAGTTCCAGGGGAATCTGACACCCTCTTCTGACCTCTGAGGCATTGCACAACCTACATACAGACAGTACACTCACACCCATACAAAAATAAATAAAATTAAAAAAAAATCAAATTAAGGTAGGTTTGAGAAGTGGGACCAGAAGGCTGAGAGGTGGAGGAACTTTCCGAACCCACATTTCTCATTACCTGAGGTTAGAAATCAGGAAGCCACTGGAAGGAGACATCAGGGAACTTGCTGCAGTCCCCAGCTCAAGGCCAGGTACCCTGTATGTGGGTTACAGATGTTCGGGCCTAGACTTCTAGAGAGATCTGCATGTGTCTGTCTCTCCCTTGACTGGTGGGCCTTACTGGGGGCCCAGTGAATAGCTGCAGGGGCCCTGCTGGGTGATTCTAGAAGATGGTCCTAGAGAGGAAAGCAGCCTGAACTTGGGTGTGTCATGTTAACAGGCACTCCCCAGAAGCTTCATGGACTTTTCCATTGCTAAAGTCACAAAGACTTGGAGTCTAAAGAGTGGCCAACTCTGCTTCTAACTTAATCCTAAATCTGACCTAACCCCACATCCTACCATCTTGCCCCCACCCCCGACTTTTTTCTTTCTTTTTTTTTTTTTTTTTTTTTTTTTTTTTTTTTNCATGTGGTCCTACTCCAAGGCTTGTCTCCTGAGGTTTAGGAGGGGCTGCCACCTCATCCGTTCCTCGACTTCCATTCTACTCCTCCAGCACCATCCATCTTGGCCTGCTATAAGCTGTGGGGGCCTGGGCTCCCCATCTTCTTCCGGGCCCTAGATGACATTAACAGGCTGTGGGAGTTCCAGGATATCGTCTCTGGTGTTGCTGGCTGTGCTTCCTCTCATACGGGGAGCGTGTCCCTGGGGCCAGCAGCTTCAAACTCAGGAACCTGGCTAAGATTTACCTGGCCAGAAACATGAGCGACCAGAGCGCCCTGGCTGCCGTACTGGCCATGCGAGACCTGTGCCGCCTCCTTGAGATCTCCCCAGGACCGCAACTGGCCCAGCACGTCTACCCCTTCAGTAACTTACAGTGCTTTGCCTCCCTGCAGACCTTAGTTCAGGCAGGTGTTCTGCCCCGGGCTGAGGCCCGCCTCTTGGCCCTCCATAACGTGAGCTTCTTGGAACTACTGACTTCGTACCGCAGCAACCCACGGGAGGGCTTGAAGAAGTATGGCCGCTACCTGAGCCTACAGACGGCCTCCTCCTCATCTGCCACCCAGCTTGCTCAATACCTGCAGGCTCTGAGCACCTACCTACAGGGCCTGCTGGAAGGAACTTCCTTGGCAGTAGCAGAAGGCAGCTCTACTCCCTTCTCTGGCCAAACATTGGCCAAAAAAGCCTCCCAGCAGAGCTGAAAAGAGGGGCTTAGTTGGTAGGCGCAGGGAGAGGAGGTGTCCCTGAGCCAGGCCTCACCACTGCATTCCTAGGTCCTGGCATCCGGTACACAGCTGTCATTTGGTCCAGAATAGGTGCCCTTTCTCGGGATCAAACTGTCTTTCTCTAAACCTCCTTCAGCAGAGGCCCAAGGCTCTCTAGACCCAGACCCTCCCTCTAGAAGCAGGGAAGAGAAGATGTGGCCTCTGTGCTCTTTGGCTGGTCCCATACTGCACCTGTCACCCCACCTGAAACTCCCACAGGTGGCCTTGCAGCTCTTCCCTGCTGTTGAGTCACTGCCCCCGCACCCCCCCCAGTGACCTGCTGACAGCTCTATGGATAACACTCAGATGAATGCTGGCCACTATGTCACCAGCCTCTGGGGCCCCCAAAGTGCCTTTCAAACCAAACCACTCTTATGAATTGGGTTCTCCCAGCCCCTACTGCCAGGGAGCAGCTGTGTTCACTGTTGAAAAGCACTTTCATTCCAAAAGGGCCTCTGTCAGCAGAGAGAGCTAGAAGCTGTTGCCCCATCCATGCCCTTGTCTCCACACTCTGATTCTTCAGACTTTGCTTATTGGGCCACCTGACCTTGTCCACCTCCCTCCCCCATCCTCCCCCTCAACTCCTTCAAGGGGTATTCAGCAAGGCAGTGGCATCTATGAATGCTTGGGAATGTGACTCCCTGGACTCTACCTCAGGTCTCTGGAATCAGGCACTCTGGGGTAGGGCCACAGTGTTGACAGGTTCTCCAGAGAATTCTGTAGAAGCTCAAGTCTGAGCGGTACTGCTAGTAATAGACATTGGTCCCCCCGCTCCCAGGAAAGCAGTATGGAGCAACAGAGAAAACCTGGCTGTGTGCGTTGAGTGTGACTAGGAAAAGTCCCCTTCCATAGCTTTAGTGTGCCTATCTGTGAAATGGGCCGATTGGTCTGCATTATTATCTCAGAGCCCCCAGCCAGCTCTGCTATTTTAGGCTTTCAGGTATTGGGCCCTGGAACAGCAGATAAGGAGCTCTTCACCCTTAGATCCTATCTCCCATTCCAAGCCTTTGGTCCCCAAATGCATGGTCGCCTTGGAGATCAGCAACAGTACACTGGGAGGGCAGCCGTTCCCTGTGATTAGCAGAACTTCTGTCACTGTTGATCCCCCATGCCATCCCCGTCCTGCTCTCTGCTCCTGGGGTGTTCCTCAGATAGGCCAGGGTGCCACCCTCGACGGCTGCTGGCCTCTCCTTTCCTATGGGTAAAGCCTGCATGCCCACACCTCAGTCCATCCTGTGGGTGTCTATAGAAGTTTATTCTGCCACAGGAACACTGCCTCTGACACGGAATCCTGATGCATTTCCAATAAGGCTTTGATGGCAGCCTATTCAAGCTCCGGTTCTGAGTGGGCCTAAGGGAGACTGAGACTATGGCCTGGTCATGCTGGCAAGGCATGCTGGGGCTTCACCGCATACTTTGCCGTGAGCCTGGCCCTGGGCTAAACAGGGACCACCAGGCCCCAGCCCCTCCATGCTGGCTGTCTTCAGAATCAGTTGATCAAGAGTTTATGGCAGAAGGTACCCCTGCCCTGTTGTCACTGTCACAGACTTCAATAAAGATGTGAATCTTGAAAGCTTGGTGTTCCAATCACAAACTACCCCGCTATCTTCCTAAGGGGAGCCAGGAAGCCAGTTCTTGCCTGGGGAGGAGAGGCCCTCCCCGTATGCCCCACTCTTTTTTTTTTTTTTTTTTTTTTTTGAGGAGTTCTTTCAGGGTTAGCAGAGCTGAGAGGCCCCTTATGCAGTGTCAAGGATATAAACCCTCTATTTCAAGTTGGGAGACCCAGGAGCTTACCTCAGGGTCTTTTCCAAAGTGAGAGCCACTGGGGGGAAAGAGGCATCAACTTTGGGGATTTCTTTCTAGAAGGAGACAGGAACCAAAACCCAGGGCCTCTAGAACTTCACCCCTGGGTCCTCACTTGCTGCTTTTAGGTTTCTAGAGTTGACAGTAAAATCCTGTGCGGGGAGCCTAGGACATTGGCAATGTACAGTTCATGCGTTCATTATTCCAGGCGTGTCAGGTAGCACGTACCTTAGAGCCTGCAGTGTATCCTAAGCATAGCGTTCTGGGGATTGGTGCCTACTGGCTGGTAAGCACCAGGTGATAGGTGATGGACAGCACTGTCACTCTGAAACTCATTCTGTCCCATGTGCCCACATTCCACTCCGGAAACTTTATTTCCTCAATTTGACCTTTGACCAAAAAATATCAAAATCTAAATATGAGTGTGTGCTGTTATTATCTGGATTCTGTCAGGATTTACCCATCAACCAACCAAGACCTTACTGGCTTAGAAGTGAGGACATGAGTTTCCATCTCATTAGTAGCCTGTGGCCTTCGTCTGACAGACTCAATTCACAGACCCTTAGGCTATCCTCTGTAAAATGAAATAATATGCACTGTTTTTAACCTCATGACATCTTTGTGTGAACCAATGAGAAGATGTTTTAATGAAAATAGCTTTCTAATATATAGTACCTCAAGAAATGTGATCTATTTTATATGATGACTAAATGAGATCTGTGTTACCATTTTATAAATTATAAAAAACAAGATATCGGCTCTTAGAAAAATACATATATCCAGGATGCAGATACAATATTGTGAGTTTTGAGACCAGTTAAACACATCAAAATCTAAATCTCAAAGAAGAAGTAATCACATATAATGTATTGAGTGAAATAATGGTATCTGAGACCAAACAGCCATGAGGATTCTGGGCCTGAGGAAACTAGGATGAGTCAGGGGTCACCTGGAGTAGAGGAGTAGGTACTTCCCGACACTGTGGGGAAAAGACCTGGAATGGAGAGCATGGCTCTGGGGTCCACACCTCAGCTTTGCTCCACAGCCTTCTTTGGGAAGCAAAGGCTCACTCACACCTTTGTGAATGTCCCTTGAAAGTGTGCCCAGCCCCACCTGAATAACGTTCAGGTGCCACCCTGCACCCTCCTCCATCTCAACCTCAATGTCCAATCTTGGCCTTGCCCCTCTCAGCAGGCCCTAGTTCCTTGGCTCTACCAGCAACTCAGCCTGACTTCCACCCCACACCCGGGTTTGTCAGCTCCTCTGCATAGAAGAAAACTGTCTGGCTTTGCCTTGCTCTTCTCCTTTAAGGGAAATGCACCACTAGTTAACCTGGGGCTGGGCTGTGATACAGTAAATGTCAAGTCAGAGACATCGCCCTGCCTGCAGAAGAGGAATCAAGCTCTGGCTATTCCCAGATTCTGCCAGCAGAGGGTGCCATAGCCCGCACGCCTGGCCTGAGGCAGCTGTTTGAGAGACCATTGTGAATATCACTGCTGGTACTGTTAGCTTAGACATAGGTATCTCCACTCTTGGTTTTTTTTAATTTTTTTTTTTATTTCATTTTTGGTATGTTTTGAGACAGGGTCTCCCTTTTAGTCCCAGTGTCCTGGAGGCTCACTTAGACCAAGGGACTGGCCTTGAACTCACAAGAGATCTGCTTGCCTCTGCCTCCCAAGTGCTAGGATTAAAGTCATGCACCACCACACCCTGGCACTCACCTCTTTTGTAATGTGCCATGTACTTTCTGGAACCAAGTAGAAGACAGTTTTAGGTGCATTTGCATGGAAGAGTTTATTTATTTTATTTTATTTTTTGTCTTTTCGAGACAGGGTCCCCTGTAGTCCCAGCTGTTCCTGGAACTCACTCTGTAACCAGGCTGGCCTTGAACTCACAAAGATCCGCCTGCCTCTTGCTTCCCAAGTGCTGAGGATTAAAGGTGCGCCACCACACCCGGCCAGAGAAGAGTTTTAAAATGTTAAAACTTCTGTATTTATTTGAGCATCTATCAGAACCAACCAACCAACCTTGCTGATTTCTGAGATCAGTTGCTCAGAATGACACTAACATGGAATTCTTTAAAGATCAAGTGACTATAAGCCGGTCAGGACATGGGCACAGCAAGCCTGTGACTGTGGAAGTGAGCCATCTCAGTTTGGGAAATTCTGGGTTACCAGTGGAGTTAAGATGAAAACTATGGTAGAAATAAAGTCAGAGTTAGGGCCCAAGTTAAAATTGGGAGAAGGATAAAGGAAGTTAGAAGTCGGGGTGGAGCCTGGCATGGTGGCACACACCTTTATCCCAGCACGTCGGGGAGGCGAGAGGCAGGCAGATCTCTGTGAGTTCAAGGCCAGCCTGGTCTACATAGCAAGCTCCAGGGCCAGCTGGGAGTAAAAGGGAGACCCTGTCTCAAAAAGAAACTCCAATTCCAGGAGAACTCCAGTTCCAGGGGAATCTGACACCCTCTTCTGACCTCTGTGGCATTGCACGACACGGGTGCACAGACCTGCATGCAGACAGTACATTCATATGCATAAATAAATAAATAAAGTTTGGAAGTGTTCCCTCTTCTCCAGTCCCCCCTCCCCCCTCCCTTAGGAAGAATTTGCAATGGATTGCCATTAATTCTCATTTGAATGTTTTGTAGCACTTTGCAGGGAAACCATCTGCTTCTGGGTATCTCTGTTGGAAGATTCTTCATTGTGAATTTAATGTCTGTTCAGATGTTCTATTTCTTTATGGTTTGGTGTTGGTAGGTTGTATATTTCTAGGAAATTTTTGATTTTCCCCTAAGTTACCACCATGCTTTGTGTACTTACAGGCTCTTATTTTTATTTTCTTTTGCAATATCTTCCCCTTTATTTCTTTTTTTTTAAATTTTTTTTCTTTATTTCTAATTCTTAATTTAATTTTCCTGATTTCCAATTTTTAATCTTTTTTCCCCATTCATTCTTAGAGTAGCTAAAATTTTATCAGTTTTGTTGATCTTTTAAAAATGGACTCAAGGTGCCGGGCATGGCGCACGCCTTTAGTCCTAGCACTTGGGAGGCAGAGGCAGGCGGATCTTTGTGAGTTCAAGGCCAGCCTGGTTACAGAGTGAGTTCCAGGACAGCTGGGACTACAGGGAGACCCTGTCTCGAAAAGACAAAAAATAAAATAAAATAAAATAAAACTCTTCTCCATGCACCTGCACCTAAAACTGTCTTCTATGGTTCCAGAAATGTACATGGCACATTACAAAGAGTGGAGTGCCAGGCGTGGTGGTGCATGACTTTAATCCTAGCACTTGGGAGGCAGAGGCAAGCAGATCTCTGTGAGTTCAAGGCCAGCCTGGTCTACAGTGAGCTCCAGGACAGCTGGGACTAAAAGGGAGACCCTGTCTCAAAAATACCAAAAAATGAAATAAAAAAAAAAATAAAAAAAACCAGAGTGGAGATACCTATGTCTAAGCTAACAGTACCAGCAGTGATATTCACAATGGTCTCTCAAACAGCTGCCTCAGGCCAGGCGTGCGGGCTATGGCACCCTCTGCTGGCAGAATCTGGGAATAGCCAGAGCTTGATTCCTCTTCTGCAGGCAGGGCGATGTCTCTGACTTGACATTTACTGTATCACAGCCCAGCCCCAGGTTAACTAGTGGTGCATTTCCCTTAAAGGAGAAGAGCAAGGCAAAGCCAGACAGTTTTCTTCTATGCAGAGGAGCTGACAAACCCGGGTGTGGGGTGGAAGTCAGGCTGAGTTGCTGGTAGAGCCAAGGAACTAGGGCCTGCTGAGAGGGGCAAGGCCAAGATTGGACATTGAGGTTGAGATGGAGGAGGGTGCAGGGTGGCACCTGAACGTTATTCAGGTGGGGCTGGGCACACTTTCAAGGGACATTCACAAAGGTGTGAGTGAGCCTTTGCTTCCCAAAGAAGGCTGTGGAGCAAAGCTGAGGTGTGGACCCCAGAGCCATGCTCTCCATTCCAGGTCTTTTCCCCACAGTGTCGGGAAGTACCTACTCCTCTACTCCAGGTGACCCCTGACTCATCCTAGTTTCCTCAGGCCCAGAATCCTCATGGCTGTTTGGTCTCAGATACCATTATTTCACTCAATACATTATATGTGATTACTTCTTCTTTGAGATTAGATTTTGATGTGTTTAACTGGTCTCAAACTCACAATATTGTATCTGCATCCTGGATATATGTATTTTTCTAAGAGCCGATATTTGTTTTCTTATAATTTATAAAATGGTAACAACATCTCATCTTAGTCATCTATAAAATAAGATCATCCATTTCTGAGGTACTATATATTAGAAAGCTATTTTCATAAACATCTTCTCATTGGTTCACACAAAGATGTCATGAGGTTAAAAACAGTGCATATTATTTCATTTTACAGAGGATAGCCTAAGGGTCTGTGAATTGAGTCTGTCAGACGAAGGCCACAGGCTACTAATGAGAATGGAAACTCAGTGTCCTCACTTCTAAGCCAGTAAGGTCTTGGTTGGTTGATGGGTAAATCCTGACAGAATCCAGAAATACAGCACACACATCATATTTAGATTTTGATATTTTTTGGTCAAAAGGTCAAATTGAGGAAATAAAGTTCCAGGAGTGGAATGTGGGCACATGGGACAGAATGAGTTTCAGAGTGACAGTGCTGTCCATCACCTATCACCTGGTGCTTACCAGCCAGTAGGCACCAATCCCCAGAACGCTATGCTTAGGATACACTGCAGGCTCTAAGGTACGTGCTACCTGACACGCCTGGAATAATGAACGCATGAACTGTACATTGCCAATGTCCTAGGCTCCCCGCACAGGATTTTACTGTCAACTCTAGAAACCTAAAAGCAGCAAGTGAGGACCCAGGGGTGAAGTTCTAGAGGCCCTGGGTTTTGGTTCCTGTCTCCTTCTAGAAAGAAATCCCCAAAGTTGATGCCTCTTTCCCCCCAGTGGCTCTCACTTTGGAAAAGACCCTGAGGTAAGCTCCTGGGTCTCCCAACTTGAAATAGAGGGTTTATATCCTTGACACTGCATAAGGGGCCTCTCAGCTCTGCTAACCCTGAAAGACTCCTCAAAAAAAAAAAAAAAAAAAAAAAAAGAGTTGGGCATACCGGGGAGGGCCTCTCCTCCCCAGGCAAGAACTGGCTTCCTGGCTCCCCTTAGGAAGATAGCGGGGTAGTTTGTGATTGGAACACCAAGCTTTCAAGATTCACATCTTTATTGAAGTCTGTGACAGTGACAACAGGGCAGGGGTACCTTCTGCCATAAACTCTTGATCAACTGATTCTGAAGACAGCCAGCATGGAGGGGCTGGGGCCTGGTGGTCCCTGTTTAGCCCAGGGCCAGGCTCACGGCAAAGTATGCGGTGAAGCCCCAGCATGCCTTGCCAGCATGACCAGGCCATAGTCTCAGTCTCCCTTAGGCCCACTCAGAACCGGAGCTTGAATAGGCTGCCATCAAAGCCTTATTGGAAATGCATCAGGATTCCGTGTCAGAGGCAGTGTTCCTGTGGCAGAATAAACTTCTATAGACACCCACAGGATGGACTGAGGTGTGGGCATGCAGGCTTTACCCATAGGAAAGGAGAGGCCAGCAGCCGTCGAGGGTGGCACCCTGGCCTATCTGAGGAACACCCCAGGAGCAGAGAGCAGGACGGGGATGGCATGGGGGATCAACAGTGACAGAAGTTCTGCTAATCACAGGGAACGGCTGCCCTCCCAGTGTACTGTTGCTGATCTCCAAGGCGACCATGCATTTGGGGACCAAAGGCTTGGAATGGGAGATAGGATCTAAGGGTGAAGAGCTCCTTATCTGCTGTTCCAGGGCCCAATACCTGAAAGCCTAAAATAGCAGAGCTGGCTGGGGGCTCTGAGATAATAATGCAGACCAATCGGCCCATTTCACAGATAGGCACACTAAAGCTATGGAAGGGGACTTTTCCTAGTCACACTCAACGCACACAGCCAGGTTTTCTCTGTTGCTCCATACTGCTTTCCCTGGGAGCGGGGACCAATGTCTATTACAGCAGTACCGCTCAGACTTGAGCTTCTACAGAATTCTCTGGAGAACCTGTCAACACTGTGGCCCTACCCCAGAGTGCCTGATTCCAGAGACCTGAGGTAGAGTCCAGGGAGTCACATTCCCAAGCATTCATAGATGCCACTGCCTTGCTGAATACCCCTTGAAGGAGTTGAGGGGGAGGATGGGGAGAGGGAGGGTACAAGGTCAGGTGGCCCAATAAGCAAAGTCTGAAGAATCAGAGTGTGGAGACAAGGGCATGGATGGGGCAACAGCTTCTAGCTCTCTCTGCTGACAGAGGCCCTTTTGGAATGAAAGTGCTTTTCAACAGTGAACACAGCTGCTCCCTGGCAGTAGGGGCTGGGAGAACCCAATTCATAAGAGTGGTTTGGTTTGAAAGGCACTTTGGGGGCCCCAGAGGCTGGTGACATAGTGGCCAGCATCATCTGAGTGTTATCCATAGAGCTGTCAGCAGGTCACTGGGGGGGGTGCGGGGGGCAGTGACTCAACAGCAGGGAAGAGCTGCAAGGCCACCTGTGGGAGTTTCAGGTGGGGTGACAGGTGCAGTATGGGACCAGCCAAAGAGCACAGAGGCCACATCTTCTCTTCCCTGCTTCTAGAGGGAGGGTCTGGGTCTAGAGAGCCTTGGGCCTCTGCTGAAGGAGGTTTAGAGAAAGACAGTTTGATCCCGAGAAAGGGCACCTATTCTGGACCAAATGACAGCTGTGTACCGGATGCCAGGACCTAGGAATGCAGTGGTGAGGCCTGGCTCAGGGACACCTCCTCTCCCTGCGCCTACCAACTAAGCCCCTCTTTTCAGCTCTGCTGGGAGGCTTTTTTGGCCAATGTTTGGCCAGAGAAGGGAGTAGAGCTGCCTTCTGCTACTGCCAAGGAAGTTCCTTCCAGCAGGCCCTGTAGGTAGGTGCTCAGAGCCTGCAGGTATTGAGCAAGCTGGGTGGCAGATGAGGAGGAGGCCGTCTGTAGGCTCAGGTAGCGGCCATACTTCTTCAAGCCCTCCCGTGGGTTGCTGCGGTACGAAGTCAGTAGTTCCAAGAAGCTCACGTTATGGAGGGCCAAGAGGCGGGCCTCAGCCCGGGGCAGAACACCTGCCTGAACTAAGGTCTGCAGGGAGGCAAAGCACTGTAAGTTACTGAAGGGGTAGACGTGCTGGGCCAGTTGCGGTCCTGGGGAGATCTCAAGGAGGCGGCACAGGTCTCGCATGGCCAGTACGGCAGCCAGGGCGCTCTGGTCGCTCATGTTTCTGGCCAGGTAAATCTTAGCCAGGTTCCTGAGTTTGAAGCTGCTGGCCCCAGGGACACGCTCCCGGATGAGAGGAAGCACAGCCAGCAAACCAGAGACGATATCCTGGAACTCCCACAGCCTGTTAATGTCATCTAGGGCCCGGAAGAAGATGGGGAGCCCAGGCCCCCACAGCTTATAGCAGGCCAAGATGGGATGGTGCATGGAGGTGAGGAAGTCGAGGAAGTGGTGCAGCCCTACCTCCAGGGAGACAGCCTTGGAGTAGACACTGAAGGCCTCGGGCTGGATGAGCACTCGGAACTTGCTTTCTCGGTTCACAGCTGCCAGCTGGCTAATTTTCTGGGCTAGGCAGGAGAGAAGGGCAGGGTGAGGTTCCAGGGCGCAGGAGGTGCTGGGGTGGGTGCAGGGGTACCCCCAGGCTGCCAATCAATCTAGAGATCCCACCTTGGGATTTGGGGAAGGAACCAAACAACAGCCTCCAACTGTCGCTCTGATGGGATGGGGTCAGAAAGGGTTCACCTGCTGAGGAGCCCAGTCCTTCCTGTCACACATAACCCAGAGTCTGCAGAAAGGGTTCACCTGCTGAGGAGCCCAGTCCTTCCTGTCACACATAACCCAGAGTCTGCAGAAAGGGTTCACCTGCTGAGGAGCCCAGTCCTTCCCGTCACACATAACCCAGAGTCTGCCCAACCCTTAGGACTCTGGTCCCTCTTGTATTCTCTCAGCTTCCACTTACACTAGAGAGCCCAGGTTGTTTCTTCTCAGCCCCCCACTTCCTGCCCCTACCTGCAGCCCCATCAGTTACTTAGCAAAGGTGGTCCCACCTGGGTCACAGTCCTGAGCCACAGTCAGTAGACAAACCCTGGACATCCCTTAAGAGCCTGGCCTGAAGCTTCCCCCTGGGGTCTGCAAGTAACTTTCCTGTACTATGGAAATACTTGTTGCTTCTAGCTGGCCAGGCAAGTCCCAATGTCAAGTCCATAAGACACCACAGGGCCCAGGGCTGCTGACTCCAGCAGGGACATAAAAGGGCCACGGCAAGTTTGGGGCGGGGCAAACAGCTCCCAGGAGGAGTCACATCTCCGTAACTGGGTTCTGCTGGCCTCCCTGTGTATCCACTAGCAGAACGGGCCTTGTTCTGGGAAACAGCTAAAGGCCAAGTTTGGGTTACAGGTCAGCAAGGAGCCCCAGACTGTCCCAGAGTTTCTCTATTATAGAAGGTCTGGTCAGAAGTGAACACGTGCAGGTACAAGTCTCCTTCCCATGTTCAGGTCACACTCCAGACAAACACGGAAACACCAAGTGACACCTGGCATCCCAAGTGGGCCAGAGTCCTCTGCCCACCTGACTACTGTCATACTGCCAGACCTTGTGGCTGGCGTGGGGGCTCAGAGATTAAGCTAGAAAGGGATGGGGTGGTCCTCAGAGAACCCACTTTCATTGTCAATCTTGAGGTCAAAGAAAACCAGGGGCCTGTCTTCCACTTGGGGTTCGCTGAGGCTCTCATCCAGGACCCTGAGGGAACTGGGACCCTCCAGCTGGAGATCACTGGAGTCACTGCTGCTGTCAGCCAGCTCTCGGGAGGACTGTAACACAGAAAAGCCAACAGGTTAGGAGTTTACAGGGCTAATGGTTTCAAGGCAAGCAAGTGTACACACGAATGTGAGAATGTAGGAACACAACGAGTTGGAACAGTCAGGGCAACTTTGTGCACAGAGAGAGTAGGTTAGTGGGAATTTGTGTGCAGGTATGTCACATGTGAGAGTTACACCCATGATCAGAGCCTACACCTTAGAAGGGAGATGTGAGAGGGCGAGAAGAGGTAGGCAAGCACGTATGTGTGCAGATGTGATATGTGGGGTGTGTTTACAGTCAAGGGTGAGTGTGTCCACAGGCGGTGTGAATCTATGAACCTGTGCTGACACAAGCATGTGAAAGTGTGAGAAGATATGTGTGTATGGGCAAGTTATACTGATTGTGGAGGCTCAGGGAAGGGCCAGTGGCTTAGGTAGACAGGGCATAAGGCATCTGCTCCGAGTTTCGTCTCTGAGCAGATGAGCAATCACCACAAATGGAGACAAGCGGAAGGAGCCTTATTTGGAATCTTCCTTGAAAGAGGCAGGAGCTTGGCTTTCCTGGTCCTCAAAACCAGCCTAGACCCATGCATAGAAGGGAAGAGGAGGCCTGCTCAGCCTCCTGAAATCCACATCTAGGTAGACACACAGTCCCTCCCTGACCGTGGGTATGGAGGGAGGGCTCAGAGTCTCAGATCCTGGGGACCCCCACTCTGTACATCCACACCTCAGCTACAGAAATGCCTGGCGCTCCAGGACCCCCGAGGCTTACAATGAGGCTCTGCTCTCCAGCATCGTTTGCCTTAACTGGAATACAGTTTTAAAGGCTCAAAGTGTAGGAAGCGCTCTACCTCTGAGAGTTTCCAATGCTTCAGTGTTTCTAGCTGCAGGCTTCCAGTGTCTGTCCTGTTTGGGATGGGGGACAGAGTTGAGCCACCCTGGTCGTGTCCTCCTTTGGTCAGGGATTCTCCTTGCCAGCAGTCCATCTCGCTGTCCGCTGACATGGCATACACATTTTCTTTGGCTTCCTTTTTGCTCCAAACTTCATTGCAAAAACCACTTTGGTGTCCCAAGTGCCTGCAGCTGACTCCTTCCTTCTGGTGATGTCCCTTCAGGACTCGGAGCTGGTCTCTTCCAGAGAAGGAGCCCAGGAGAGCCACACAGCTGTACCTCCTCCATCTCTACTACATGGTTTATGGCAGTAGTCAGAGCCTCGGGCCTCGATCTTCTACTCCCAAAGCTGTCTTCTTTATGGATGCTTCACTCTTGGGACACTCTCCTATCTCTGCGCTGTGGCTGGAGAGAAGGGTGGGTCTGTCTTCCGGCAAAGACACACCTCTTCCTTCACTTTCCTCTGGCCTTTGGGAACTGCCATCAAGTATGTCAGGGGGCCAGTCTCATGAGAACACCTTGCATTTAACCCTGCCTCCTGTAAATTTCAAGTTTACCTCTTCCTCTTGAATCCTAGAAACTCATCTCAGGAGTAGCTGGCCATCCTGCAGGAAGGCCGTCAGCACGCACAGCGTGTCAAGCAGCTTTCCCCAGCTCACTAAGGGAGCTTCCTATCTTATCTGCAGCCCCATTCTAACATCTCATTCAAAAAGTCAGGATAGTTGCATATGGAGGACACAGAAAGAGACAGACACTGGGAAAAGCCAAAACAGTTGCTTGCAGAAGAAAAAGAAATGGAGCTAGAGGGTAATTGGGCAAAGAGGAGAAGTCAGTTCAGGGGTGAGAACAGGAGATGGCGAGAGCTGAAGGGAGGAGACGAAGTGCCACTGTGGGTTGGAACGCTGTATCCCCTTTACTGTTCGCTGAAAAAGGCAAATGAATACCTGAGAAGATCCAGTCTCTCCTCTCCCAGCAGTATTACACCCAGCATGTAAATGTCATTTTTATTCAAGACAAATGAACATTCTGCTCACATGGATGTGTAGCTGAATCCCCTAATTCAGTGGTTCTTGATTTGGGCTGGGCATGAGTAGCACTGAAAACTCTGGAAGCCCAGGTTGCATATGGACCAATTCAATTATAACCTTTGGTTGTGGGACCCAGCAACCTGCAGTTGCTTAAACTCCCAAGCTTGCAACTGAGCTTAAGAACCACTGGTCTAACTATGGATTCATTCTACGTTTAAGCATCAGCCAAACAGACTCAAGCCAAACCCCTTGGGAAGCCAGCATCCGGCTTTGAGGATCTAGCATCTGCCATCAATGCTCAGCTGAGGAACTTTCTCAGCACCCAAGCTTCAGCTACAGTTGGGCTCGGTTTACAAGACACATGCATTTCTGGCCTTTACAGAAACAAGCTCCCAGCTCCTGCAGCCTCCAAGGCTTTAGAGACACAGCACAGGTAGCAACAAACCAGGTCATTCAATTGGCTGGCCTATGGCCTCTGTGACCCTTTTGCCTGCTGTTCCAGGCCCTCTGTGGCCAGCGCTGCTCCTAGGCAAACAGTTCCTGCTTCCTGGGCCAGGCACCTGGCTCACCTGCTCTCATATGCACACTCGCTAGTACCCTGGGCCCTCCCCTGAGCCAGCTGCTTCCCAGAGGCCTCCCCTTCTCTGCCAGTCACACTAGTAACCGGCATCTACCCTGGGCCACCCCCTCAGCTGGGCCCCTTCCTGCTTCCTCTTGCTCCTTCTGGAGACATGGAATTGGGGACTGGTCATCTGTCACAAAAGTGGGTGAGAACACCAATCTCTTCTGCTCTGGCTCCTCAAAAGTGGCCCTAGTTAGGGGTACAGCTCAATGGCTCACCCACCCTTGCAGGGTTTGTTTATTGGTTTGTTTTAAAGACAGGTCTTACTATGTAGCCCTGGCTTGCCTGGTATTTACTATAAGGACCAGGCTGGCCTCCAATGCAGAGATTCGCCAGCTTCTGCCTCCCAAATGTTGGGTTTAAAGGTGTGTGCTGGCATGCGCAGCTACCCTTTCGGGTTTTGAGCAGGAACTCCACAGGTGCCTTCCACTCCTCGCTCAGTTGCTTCCTCACACGGGAAAGTGTGGTGACAGATGCACATGAAACCCAGGCTGAGGCCCATCACACACTGGGTCACTTAGAAAAGGCACCACTTTAGCCAATATTGTAGGACTTTTCACTGACTGCAAGGCAGAACAAAAGCCACCAACGGGGAGGGTTGGGGATGGGCAGGCTGGAGCACTCTGCTCTGTTCCTATTGATAAGCTCAGGTAGGCAGGCTGGAGCACTCTGCTCTGTTCCTATTGATAAGCTCAGGTAGGCAGGCTGGAGCACTCTGTTCCTATGGCCAAGCTGGGGTGGGCAGGCTGGAGGACTCTGTTCCTATCGCCAAGCTGGGTGTGGGGATTTGGGGGGAGGCATGCTGCGGTGCCTCAGGGGTTTGGAAGGGTCCTGGAAGATGAAAATGAAGTGCACGAGAGGGCAACCTAATATACTTATTTTTTAAATTAGTGATTCCTGCAATGGGTAATTTTTACTTATACACACTTCTAGTTGGTTACCTCTTCTCAACCTGAAATGTGCCTCTCCCTCCTCCCTTCACGACCCCGACACTCACAGTGGTGGTGCAATTGGAACCCCCTTTTCCCTTCCCATCTGTCACACCACTGTTCACAGCTCCTGAACTCAATTTGTACAATGTTTGGTGAAATTGCTGGCATCTTTTTCTCCACTTTCCTTCCCAGGTTTCTACCTTCACCCAGGGACAGTGGTAACTTGAACTTTCTCGAGATGATGGGGTGGAAAGAAATGTCCAGGGAGCAGAATACAAGCCATGGAAAGGCAAGGATCGAAAATTGGCTGGAGGTGAGACATCATTAAAAGGGGGTACCCTGGAGTCTCGGCTTGTGTGCCGAAGCAGGTGGTGGAATGATACCCAGAGAGAGGAGGAAGAGCGATATGCTCTCGGGCATCACAGTGGGACTATCAGAAGCCCTAATATGCTGGCCCGACAGGCAGGAGCAAGCATGGGTATCAGCTCTGGGCAATAACTAGTCAGAATGGTTATTGTTACCCAGAGAACACACAGACTAAGGGGGAAAGCAAGCCCAGAGCCAAAGCCAGAACGCCGACCTGTGCACGGGCAGAGACCCGAGAGGGAGGTACTGAGATCTGCAGGGGAAAACAGACTCCTGGGGAGAGGTCGGCCTAGTCAGGAGTGCTAAGGACTAGCTAGGGCCACTGTGCTGGGAGAGGCCTGGAGCTTCTCTGGTGCCAGAGGTTAGGGTTCATCAGTATGTTGTGGAAGGGCAGGAAGTGGGATGGAAGTGAGACGAGGAGCAGTGTAAAGCATCAATCAAGAGGGAAGGGTGGGGTGGGCGGTGATGGAAAGACATCTTTTAGGATGTTATATTCAAAAGGACTTGGAAGCATTAGAAGCCAAGACACGGGGTGGGAACTGGAGGCAGGTGGACTTCTCCAAATTGACAGAAGGGGCTGATGTATGTCCACTATTCTCACACCATTACAGGGGTGATGTTTTACACATGGAGCAGAAGGTTCAGTCACCAGGTAAAAGTGAGGGTCAGGATGAGGCCCAGAGGATGCGTCCCTGGAGAGGTGGTTCAGAGCTGGAGGGTGTAACCGGCTACAGGCTGTCCTTTGCCCTTTGCCCTCACCTGTCACTTTTCTCCAACAGGTCTCCAGGGGGCAGCAGAGAGGCAGCAGGTACCTGTATCCTTCCAGGGCTGCTGCTTCTGCCTGGCAGGTCCTGATGGGGCAATGTCTGAAATGGAAACAGCTGGACGAAGGTAACGGTGGGATTGAGGGCTCAAGGGACAAGAGGCTGTGGTCAGAGTCACAATGGATAGGTTAAAGATGGTGACAAAGCATGTGGGGTGGCCGTACGGTCAGGAGCCAAAGTGACAGAGTGAAGACCTTTGAGAGGCCAAAGATCAGGGAGTGGATGTTGAAATCAACCAGGAAGAAAGAGGAAGAAGAAATCTGGGGGGCAGCCAGTCACATCTGCCCTCCATGATAGGAAGGTAGGTGGGTGTCTAAGATAAACTGGGAAGACAGGATTACACCCCGAGACTGCCTCAATGCCACCAGGTAACAGTTCTGCAACAGTCCAGATCTTGCTGTTTCCCACCTTGGATGCTCGTGAGTGTGGGAGGAAGAGGAACATGTTCTCAGAGAAGAGCCAAGTTCCATACGGAAAGGAGACAAATACCACTATAGGGAAGAACTGAGTCCTGCACAGAAGCTGATGGCTGTGGAATAAGGGTTCACAAGGGAGATCATTTGAGAAGTATTTATTCAGCAGTCGGCCTTGGGACTGACAGGGACCCTACGCTCATGCGCTTAGATATTGGTAGAAGATGGGGAAAAGCTTGGGGTAGGGCTGGGGCTGGGAACACCAGAGGGTACAAAGTACAGGAAGCTTCTTTTGGGGGCAAAGAGACCTGAAGGGAAGGGTGGCCTGAACTTCACCCATGCCCTACGAAGCCACAGAAGACTAAAGTCTCTCAGTACAGAGGTCTGCAGAGCCCCCTGGTTACTTGACCAGGAGTTAATGAATACCTCCAATGCACAAATCATTTGATGTGTGGGCTGGAGGAGGTACTAGGGGCTCAGAGCAGGAGTATCTGACCACAAGACTGCAGATAGGGTGGGGTGGCCAGCAGCCATGGAGGAGGGAGGCACTTAGGTTCTCAGAGGCCTGTCTGATAGGGGTCTAGGCTTGAAATGTCGGGGAGGGGGCTCTTTGGGAGGGTAGGGTAGAGATAATGAAAATGTAAAGACCTCAAGGTGGGCCTTGAACTTGGGGATTCTCTGTAGGTGCTCTGTTAGAATCCCTGGGGGGAGTGCCTACCTGTGTACCCCCCATGGAAGAGACATTAAGCTGAGAAGCCACGATGGAGAGAGGGAGGGAAAAGAAGTTGCTGAGCCACTGGCTTAAGTGACGGGAGCCCCTGAAGGAGCGGCCCAGGGACCGGAAGGCTCTGCGCCTTCGGCGGGGTGTGCTGATGACCCTTTGTAGGTAAACATGGTGTACCCGGCCATCAGCAGCATGTCTGGGAGGCCCTACTGTGGCAGGGGTGGTGGCCTGAGCCATAAGAGGAGACCTCTGTGGAGCCATAACACCCCTGTGGGACAAGCTACAAAGAATGTGGTGCAGACGAGTGGGTCTTCGTGTCCTGTGAGAGAGAATGCGGTTCCGATAGACAATGGCAGCGTCTTCCTGTTGAGCAGTAGGATGGCTGGGAGATTCGGTGTCAGGGATGACAGCTTGCTCTGTGGTTTGCTCAGTGGGACGGTGGGAAGGCCAAGCTTGGGTGCGGCAGGCGCCTCTGGGCAGCCGGCAGATTCCGCTGGGATGCGAGGACCAGCCTGGGTGGGAGGATCTTCTCACTCTCAGCAGGGAGTGGACTGGCGAAGAGGGCTGAGCGGTAGTGTCCAGTGGCTCTGTACTCTTTCCAACACAGAATCTCAAACTGAGAGCTGGCAAGGACCTTGGGGATGCTCAATCCAACCTTTTACTGTATTTAGGCTCTCTTTCCCTGGAGAGGTAACAGCCTGCTCTCTAACAACACATCTCCAGGGACAGAGGGTTCCGGCTCTCATTCTGAGATGCCTTCAAATAAGTTTCCCAACATGGAGTAAAAACTTGCATATGGCTATCCTGTGACCACACTCTACCCAGCCATTAGCCCTCACTGTCTTTGACTAAATAGGAAATGGACTCTCATCTGCTTTCCTCACAGAGGAGTTGGTGGACAGGAAATGCATAAGGAAGCTGTAAACAAGGGCCCCGGTATCCCAGAGCTGAGGAAGGAAACATTCTGGCAAGCACTTCAGAGGCACACGTGCCTGATGCAGTGTGGGGACGGGGGCTCTAGTGATACAGTTGGTACTTGCAGACTATTCTCAGGACAGTTTAGGCTTTTACTGCCTTGCTGGAAAATTCCCAGGGTACAAGGCTAACCTGAGCATCACTTGCTATAACTGTGGTCCTTGGGACCTTGAATGGAGGGAGGCAGGAGTCCTGGGTTGAATTCTGGACCACCTACCGAGTTCTCAGCATCCGAGTCTTCTGAGCTGCTGATCACCACTATGCGCTCTTCTGCAATGGAAAGGGGTGTGTCGTTAGGTCTGGCCTGAGACGTACATTGGTTGGGGTGAGGGATCTGACCCAGGGGAATCCTTGCAAGCCAACAGGATGGGGGTGATGGATACCCTGTGTGTGTAGGGAGATGGGGTGTTGTGTGAACATCATCCCGTGTCTCCAAGGCATGATGTTTGACACTGAGAAAGTTTTAGGAAAAAGGATGTGGAACTACACAGCAAAGTACACGGTAAACTCCCTCACCCCTTAGCAATTTGTGGATTACCCCTGTCATACCCAAGGGCAGCACAGAACAGGACACTGTTGGCTTTGGGCTCCCAGATGGGATCAGAATGCACAGGAGGCAGCCGGAGGCTGCAGGGTATTGCATAGCTCTCTACCTGACTCTCCAGTGTTGCTGGTCACATGGTTGCTGATGAGGATCTCTTTTTCTAACGTGGGGTTTTCAGGGCTGAGAGGTCCATCCAGATGGGGCGGTGAGACCGCCCTGGACGTGCTGGGCCTGGGCTGCTCAGGGGAACTTGTGGCCAACCTTGCCTCGTTCTCCTCCATCGACTCTATCTTAATGATCTTCCTGGAGCAATCAGTATGGCAGCACTTTCTCTTCAAGGGGGTGGTTGTCTGGGAGGCTTCCTGCACAGTGGGAAGTCACAGGACTGGCTCAGGTGCCTCCGGAGTTGCTGGGATAAGTTCCTAAGCTAAGTGCCAGGGGCCGCAGAATGCTCCTGTTGCCTCTGCAAACAGGAATCCCTCCCAGGTTGCCATGGCCACTGATTATGGCCACTGATCCACAGCCTCCGTTGGCCTCAGAGCCCCATCTGTCTCAGCATCCCAGAGGGGCCGAGAGTGGTTCAAGCCTATTGGGGAGCTTCCTTAGTGGGGCTGCCAAGAGCAAGACAGAACGCAGATTGGGTGCTGAGCAAAAAGTTGCTCATGAAGACCTTATGAAGACCCTGATTCTCATCCAGCTACACCTCACTGTTGGCCGGAGCCTGAGTTTTCAGAGGCAGGCCTTACCTCTCGATAGGTGCTGCCTTTGATGGAGAAGGCGTACACGGGCACAGGGTGTGCTCCTGGCACTGACTGCACCACAGCCGCAGACTGGGTCTCAGACAGATCTAGGGCCTGTGCTTGCGTCCTCCGCACCTCACTGGGCTGTGAAATCAAGCAACAAGAAACTCAGAAATGACCACAGACACTAGGCTTATGGCCTGCCTCAATTGTCAGCTTCCTAGCCGCAGTCACAGAGGACGAGTTCTCCCCAACCCTCCAGGATGCCATGGTCAACACCGTGCCTGACAACCAGCCTGGCTTACTCACCTTGGAGGCAAGACAATCACTGCTGAGAGCAATAGCTCCCTTAGCAGCAGCAGAGTTGAAGCAGTGAGAAAATCTTTCCCCTCAGCTGAGCCTGACCTCTTGTGAGCTCACTTCTACCCCTGAGCCCTAACTCTGGACAGCTACTATACAAGTTAGACAAATGCCCGAAAACTCACTGGGCTTCAGTCACCTGTAAAATGGGAATAATAACACTTGATTCATATGGCAATGTGGATGACTTGTGTTAAGTACCATCAACATCCTTGGAAAAATGCCTGGTACTTATAGTCTCATTAATGGCGGAGGTGAGGATGGGTGATGATAATGATACTGCTTTGATGACTGCTGCATGTAGGCCTCAGTGCTCAGTGTTTTGGGCATCTATCTCAAAATGAAGCTGTGAAGTTCCTCACAAAGTGAAACAAAGAATTATCACATGACCCATCAATTCTACTCATCAGTATCTACCCCCAAAGAACTGAAAGTAGATGTTCAAATACAAACGCACGCACGCACGCACGCACGCACACACACACACACACAGGTTTAAATGTTCTGTTTCTCTGTCAGGCTCTCAGTCTAGTTAGTCCAGGAACTCCCTATAAGCAGCACTGGGTGCCTCTCTACTTCTATTGCACCTTAAATACCATATTATCTATGTTAAAAAAGGCAAAAGATATTCAGGGGGATTCAGTAAGAAAAAAACATGGGGGCTGGAGAGATGGCTCAGCAGGTTAAGAGCACTTGCTGTTCTTGTAGAAGCCCTGGGTTCAATTCCCAGCACCCATATGGTGGCTAACAATTGTCTGTTACTCCAGTTCCAGGGGATCTGAAGCCCTCTTCTGATCTCCCTGGGCCTAGGAGAAACAGGAGGAAGGACAGCTGAGCTGCTTCCCCACCCTAGCACTCCTCACCCTGGTGTATCGTCTCTTCCTCTCTTCCAGTCATATCAATGTGATGAAAGTAAACAAACCAGCAGCTTCAGGAAGGATGTGTGTGGGAGCTGGGAACACTGTGAGGACCAGAGGTGCCTCTTCTGACAGGGAAGATGCAGCCAGTCATTCCCTGGGGACGGTAGGTCTGTGCCTGCCTCATGTGACCTTTCACCTACCTACTGCTACCCACTTCCTTCCTGAGTTCCATCCTTAAGACTTGGGTGATGCCTATGGTGAAAGGCAGGAGGTTTTACAAAGAAGGGCACTGCTCAAGTTCAAGTTCAAACTGACTCATAGTTAAGAGCAAGGCTACCTCTGCCCCAGTTTTATCGAGGCACAAGGCCTAGTCCTCCACACAAGACTGGAGTTTCATGCTGTATATTCACCAGCCACTGGCACCTGGAAGAGAGCCAACCTGTGGGCCCAGGGCACTTTGTTTCTTTGCAGGTATTATCCATTATAGCACTATTTTTGATAGCAAAGCCAACTACATATGGCTAAGTAAGGCAAGCCCCCCCCCCCCATTCAATGGACCACTCTGGTTGCAAAGAGGTGCCAGGAAGGTATCAGGAAGCTCCCTGCCTCCTCATTCGGTAAGAATTCAGGAACACAGTGTTCAGTGAAAAGCCTGGAGCACAGTACCATATATACATACATACATACATACATACATACATCATACATACATATGGTACTATGCTGTCTTTGTCCAAAAACAGAGGGGGGAAATGCCAATATCTGTAATTACATTTGCTTATAATTATAAGAAGAAATTCTGAAAGAAAATATAAGTAATGAATAAAGAACTGGAATTAGAACTGGAAACATGGGGGCAGTGAGATGTGTCATTTATCTCTCTGGGCTTTGATTTCTGACCCTGGGAGTGTATAACCTACAAAAAAAAAAATAAATAAAGCATACTCCTTTTGCTTTTGAGAACATATATATGGAGGTTCAGTACCCAGGACATTTAAGAGTTGGCCTTTAGGCCTTCCCATAGCTTGCTGATTGTGGCTAAGTAGTAATAATGGCCTCTCTCTGGGCTTTAACCCATCTTCTGTAAGAGGCCTTAGACTCTAAGATTTCTCATAGCTCTAAAAATCTTCAAGTCTTGCCTCCTTCAGCATGCCTTTCCCAACTGCTCCCGCCCACAGCAGTCTCTTTCTCATGGGTCACCCTGTTGAGGCAAAGCTAGGAAGACTGACCACCTCTGCCAACCACTGGGTTGGACCAATCTGCTTGGTCCTGGGCTCAGTTCTTGGCAGGACATACAACCCAGTCTGGGGAGGAGAAAGGTACCAGGAAGGACCTACAGTGACAGGCAGGAGAGGGCTTATCCTGCTGCAGGGGAGCTATGGTTACGAGTGTGGGAGAGTGGAAAGACTGTCCCTGAATTTCTACTGTGGAGCGCACTACATCAGAGCAGTCCGAGATGAGATAGAGTACCACCTCAAGAATGAAAAGCTTCCTGTACGTGGAGTCATGTGTGTGAAAGCTGGATGTCCGGGGCACATCAGGAGTACCAATATGAAACCAACCTGCAACACTGCCATTCTTAGGTATATGATGGTCCTGGAATTCATGGGACAGAGCTCTGAATCCTAGCCTCTTCTCTATTACAAACCAAGAACTACACATAGGGGAAGTGGGGGTCTACCTGTGCTGGGCCCAGAAAATGGCCCACGTCATACCAGTGGGCTGCTCTGCCAGCCCTTGGGCCTGGTCCCTCCTGATCTAGCTCCTGGCCCACCCTCTGGCACTTGGGAGCTTCATGTGCCAGCCAGCCAACCCTCCCCTGATGCCTTCCTGAACTCTCTGCTCCTGAGAGCTCCAGCCAGCCACTTGCTGTTCTCACTTAGGCACTCTCTGTCTACAGTCACAGGGCACCAGGACTCCCAGCCCCTGCCTGCTGAGCCTTACCACCTCCCCTCACACAGCAAACCCTCATACCAGCTCAAGGTTGAGAGGGTCCCTAGAAGTGCTGAGTGCCTCTGGGCTGGCTCTCTTGGTTACAGCTGCATCTGGAGAACACAGAGAAAGGACAGGCAGGTCAGGGGCACTGCGGTCAGGGGCAGACTCCTGGAGTGTGGCAGTGACAGGGAGGAGGTCGTTTTTTTAATGGGAACTCATTGTTGGGCACACCTCCATAGAGGGGCTGTTGGAAGGAGAAATCAGTTGACAGCTGCAGGCATGAACCCAGCCAGAACAGATGGAAAGGGATTCATTTGGCTCCCCCCACACACCTCTTTTCCTATCTGGAGCATCATTTGCTGCCTAGATGGAGAAGGCCCAAGTCCAGTCCCTTTATCTTTATGAGTTCACGGCCACTACCTCTGAGAGGAGCGAGGGAGCCCTCTGCCCCTGGGAACTGCCAGGGGCTTCCAGATTCTCTCTTTTCCCAGGAGAGGCCCCTACACCAGCGGCTCAGAACTCACACTCTAGCCTAGAAATTTAAACAAAAGCACGGAATGCATTCTAGCGTACCCTTGACCTTCGTTTTGAAAGCCCTTTGACGTCTCCACCTCCAAATCCTGGGTTTGGGTACAGAGTCAAGCACGTATCATTCTCTTTTTTTTTTTTTTGTCTTTTTGAGACAGGGTCTCCCTTTAGTGCCAGCTGGCCTGGAGCTCACTTTGTAGACCAGGCGGGTCTTGAACTCACAGAGATCCACCTGCCTCTGCCTCCCAAGTGCTAGGATTAAAGGCATGCGCCACCACGCCCAGCGCACGTCTCATTCTCTAGCTAAACAATGTGACCTTGCCTTCTCTCCCAGTCAGACAGGACAACTTTCAAGATCAGGAACTGGTCTGCTGTTTTCCTGCCTCCCAAGAGTCCAATATTAGTCCATGCCTAGAGGCTGGCGGCTCGTTGCCGCGTCCTGGAAGCAGGGGAATCTCTTCACTGAGCAGGGTCTGACCGAGCCCTTGGCCCCAGGTTTTCTGAACCTCCTTTCCTAACCTCACTTCTTAGGTGAATTCTCTTTTTTGGGGCACAAGGCACTTAAAAGAACTCCCTAGAGTGTGGCGAAATGATGTCATATCTGGTTCTCAGCTCTGTAGCTTCTCAACTTCCACATGTTCCCCCAAGGCACAAAATTACAGCTATGCTATAGGGTCCTAAATGTTAGCAAAACTGTCTATGTCCCCCGTCCCCCTCGTCCTCCCCTCCCCCCTTCCGTGCCTGCCCTGTCCGATCAGCATCTTTTAGTCCTCTCATTCCGCACCCTGGAACCTAAAACCTGGTCAAACCCAACAAACGATAAAAATCCACATCTTTATCTGTTAAATGGGAGTGATCTTTTCTGTTCTGCTTCCCCTGGGGAGAGTAACGACCCTTTAGCCCTTAAACGACAAACAAGCTGCCTCAGCACTTACCAGCCCCCTGGGTGATGCAAGAGACGAGGTCCTGCAGGCGCGCCTTGAACTCCTCGAAGCCGTTGGTGCGCACCCGGACTTGCAGGGTCTGGGGCTCCTCCTGGTGCAGGCGGCCCAGCGCCTTGCGCAGGAAGTCGTGCATATCCAGCACTTCCTGGTCCGACGCATACAGCTTCATCCTTTTCACCAGCGTGCCGCCCGTACGGATGCGCTGCAGCACGGCATCCAGGTGGCTCAGCTGAGCTGCCATCTCTTCGTAGTCACGCTGATACCTCGCGTTCACCGCCTCCAGCAGCTCCTGTTCTTGCGCCTGCACGTGGGCTACCACCTGCCGCACGCGCGCGCGGATCAGCTCCTCCGTGTCTGCGCGTGCAAGCCCCAGCTGGCTGATAGCGGAGCGCATCTGTTGGTGCGCCCTGTCGAAAGTACAGTCCTGCTCCTGCAGCGCCTGTGTCATGGTGCCCAGCTCCTCCTGCCGCTGCTGGATCTCCTCGCCGATGTCGCACTGGAGGTGGTTGTGGTTTCGATCCAGGAGAGCACATGTGCAGCACAGCGGCTTGGAGCAGCCTCGGCAGTAGATGCTGCGGACGCACAAGAACCACTTGCTTTAGGGCTCTCCTGCCTTTTTATTTTTCTCTTTACATTTTTATCAAACTCCTCTTCCAAAGTAACTATACTTTGGATTGTGGTATGTTTCTAGGTGCATGCTTTCCCTACTATGGTTACAATCCTGGTACCCGATCTAACTAGACTTCGAATGTATGATTTAATTAAGAATCTTGAGATAAACAGATTATCCTGGGTTATTGGGGTGGGTCCAATACAGTCCCAAGAGTTTTGATAAAGGAAAGGCGGGAGTCGGGAAGAGCTAATGTGTTAGGAGCAGAGAGGCTGGAGTGGTGCTGTGTTGCTCGCTGGCTTTGAAGACGGAAGGAGACCCTGTCCAAGGAAGATAGGCAAAAAAGAAGCAAGAAACCCATTTCTCCCAGGAACCAAGGCCCCACTAGTACTTTGGTTTTTTTTTTTTTCCTCAGATCCATTTCAAACTTCTGAGTTCTAGAGTTACAAAATAACAGGTCTGTATCTTTTTTTTTTTTTTTTCAGGTCATTTTAAGTCCCTGAGATTGCAGCAATTTGTTACATCAGCCCCAGGAAACTATCGCTAGGCCTCAGCCTCATTCTGTGCTGCTTCAACTATTACCAGGAAAAATGCTATTATTTTCCCAGAGATCTTCTGTAACTTACGATAGCCAGCAATTATAAGAAAAAAAGCCCACCTGAAGTCAGGGGAAAAGATCTTACCTGGGGTGATGTTTGCTTAAGTCACCAAGATCAACATGACTTGGAATTATCAATAGACAGCTGGTCTTTAGTTTCTTCACTAGCTCTCAACCTTTCCTGTGTCAAACACAGGAGACTTATTCCAGGCCAGCAGAGTGTGGAAATGGAATAGGTCCTCAGCACATAGCTCTTCCGAGACAGGGCCTGACTGCAGTAAGCAGCAGATGGAACAGAGGTAGGGAAGTGTAGGTGCAGGTCTACCTGTAGTGTCACTGCAGGCCACTTAACCTCCAAAGCTCCTAGCTCTTTAGAAGACTAAGAGTAGACACTTAATTGGAGTGACCCATCAAGGGGTTGACACCCAGGCCCAGGAATTATCTTCTTAGGCAAGGGGTTCCTCCTCCCTCATTTGAGGGACACTCACTGAGTCTGTACTGTATACTTGGAGACAGACAGGCAGGCAGACAGACAGACTAATTCTCTTTCATCAAAGGAAATGAAAACAAATGCCGGTTCCACGTTCTCATTCACAACAGCAACCTGAGAAACGTTAGCCAATACTTAGACATCCTAGCAAGAAATATGTGTGATTTGTATAAAGAAAATGTCAAAAATCCATTAAGAGATGGAATTAAAAAAAAAAAAAAGAAGAGTAGATGAAGGCTAGATTAAAAAGACTAAAAATTATAATTCTCAAGATAACCTAAATGTTAAAAGCGACTTTAACTCAATTATGAGATTTTGAAATTTAGCCAAATGATTCTAAATGACATATGCAGAAATAAGTTAATCAAATAGCTAAGAAATATTCAGAAAAAATGGAGTGGAGGAAAGGGTCTTCTATTGGCCATATAACACTTTACAAAGTCACAATTATTACAAAATATGGGACGAGAGGGAGAATCAGAAGGCAAGGTAGGATTGAAATGCTGGCTTGTGGGACTGCCATCCTTAGGACAGCGAGTGGTACCACCATTCCCAAGCCAGAGACTTACAGGGTTATCATCTCAGACCTCCATTGCTTCAACAATAATTCACCAGTAATTCTAAATGAGGGAGTCTGCCTTCATCTACTTAAAATGTTATGAGGCCAGTGATGTGCAGCATGGAGCTAGCATATGCAGATGGCCACAGAAGAATTCTGGCTTCTTGTCTGTCAGCCTCTGCTGCAGCCTTTGTTCTTGCCTAGTTATTGCTGATCTGCTGGGGCACTATCCCAAGCTTCGCCTGACTACCTCAGTCTCTCCCACTCCAATCAACTCCCCACAATGCCTCTGATCCCCAAAGGTGAATATCATCAAAAGTAGGGATGACAGCAATGGCTGTGGCCCTTTAAACACAATCAAAATAGTGTCATGGCCATTCCATGTTAATAGATTAGAGCTTGGAACAGAGGTAAATCACTGGGGGAAAATTTGTTGAATTTTTGTAATACTACACTACAATCATATACAGATGAAGAACATTAACACAATTTGAATTTACATGCCAATAAATGTTGCAAGAAATAAGACACACTTTATTACATGGAAAAGCACAGTGGCTAGTGAGCTATTTTTACTTTAATCTATTTTCAGTAAATGAAATGGCAAATGGAATATTCAAAATAATCGTTAAGGCTGTGAATTTATAAAAAGATATTTAATATGAGATTAAGATAACATAACACTCTGTTAGTTATGTGACATGATAGAAACAGCCAGCTCTTCTGCTTAGTCACACCAATACTTCACTAACCTTACCAGCTTTGACAGAACACATCCAGATTGTAAAATCTGCCACAGCAGATTCAATGACTAAATAAACTAATCATTAAATGTTACTAGAATATGGGGATATACAAAAGACAGTAACTCCCTATGTGACACAAGCAAGTGTGGAATTATCAAGTACTTTTGTCACAACTATTACGGCTTTGCATGGATCTGGCAGTTCTAATATTGGTTACCCATTCAAATGACATTAAATAAGCTATTGTTAAATTGTAGCAGTACTGCTAGGCTATTACTAATGCTTAGAGTTAATAAAGTTGTAATATGAGAGGTAACAAAACAAGAAAAGGATAAGGGAGAAAAGGAAGAGAACGAAGAGTAATGTAAGAAAATGTCACTGAAATAGCCAGGCGTGGTGGCGCACGCTTTTAATCCTAACACTCGGGAGGCAGAGGCAGAGGCAGGCAGATCTCTGTGAGTTCAAGGCCAGCCTGGTCTACATAGAGAAGTCCAGGCCAGCTGGGACTAAAGGGAGACCCTCTCTCTCTCAAAAAAAAAAAAAAAAAAGAGAGAAAATGTCACTGAAATAAACAGAATTTTCAGACAGAGGAGCAGCAAGTTCCAGAATAATTCAATACAAAATGCTTGACCCCAAGACAGCTTGGTTAATTACTAAATTTTAAGAATGAAAAATATTTTTAGGCATCCAGACAAGAAAAAGGGGCTAGGAAGATGGCTCAGGGGGCACAGTGCCCGCTGTGTAAGCATGAGGAATGGAGTTTGGACCTCCAGCACCTGTATTAAAAAGCCAGTTTGGGCAGTGCACACCTGTGGTCCCAGCACTGGGAGCAGAAACAAGAAGATACCCAAGAGATGATCTCCAGGTTCAGTGACAATAAGGTAGAGATATTTAGCTCAGTAATTAAGAGTACTGGCTGCTCTAGCAGAGGACCCAGGTTCAAATATCAGCACCCAATAGCTGCTAACAACCATCCATGATTCCAGTTCCATAGGATCTGACGCCCTCTTCTGACTTCTGCAGGCACTGCATGATACAGGTGCTCTTAACACACATACAGGCATAACACTCATACAAATAAAATAAAAATAATAAATAAAGGGCTGGAGCAATGGCCTAGCGGTTAAGAGCGCCGACCGCTCTTGCAGAGGACCTGGGTTCGATCCCCAGCACCCACATGGCGGCCAAGAACCGTCTGAAACTCCAATTCCAGGAGAACTCCAGTTCCAGGGGAGTCCGACGCCCTCTTCTGACCTCCGAGGCATTGCACGTCACGGGTGCACAGACTTGCATGCAGACAATACATTCATACACATACGGAAATAAATAAAAAAAAATTAAAAAAAAATATTTTAAAAGGTAGAAAATGAAAGAGGAAGTTACCTGGCATCAACCTCTGGCCTCCATACGCACAGATGTGAGCACACATTCACACACACAGACACAGACACAGACACAGACACACACACACACACACACACACACACACACACATGCACACACACACAGGGAGGGTAGAGAGGAAAGGAAAAACCATTTGGTCTTAGCCCTCTGCCCATGCGTTTGATGGAGGAAGAAAATGGAGCAGTGGGTACAGCACTCAGGCGTGTGAGACCCAGGATTATTACTACATATAGGCAAGACCTGACTCGACTGAGGATTATAGGTGCTCACACCCTCAGCCTTGAGCCCCCGGGGACCCTGAGAATCTCTCACTAATTCGAAAGGCAATCACAGATAGTCTCAAAACCGAGACTCAAGAAGCTCAGAACACTGAAGTCCTCTTTGGAGAAAAGTGTTTACCAGAACACTCCTTCAGTTAGTGCTGGACTGAAACACAGAATCCATTGGAGTGCACAGCTCTGTGGCAGAGCACCTGCCTAGCTCCCTCCAGCAGTGACACAAACCCATGCTGAACCTTACATCCTTTTAATGAGGAACCAAAGCTGGGAACTGAGGACTCAAATCTTCATGCCCGAGTATTCATTCCGCTAATATAGTCCTAGGACAAGGGTGCTTTGTTAAAAAATAAACTGTAGTGCTGAGAAGTCTTTAACTCTAGTTCCAGGGGAATCCAACACCCTCTTCTGATCTCCGCCGCATTGCACGACACGGGTGCACAAACCTACATGCAGACAGTACATTCATACATATACAAAAATAAATAAATTAAAAAAATAAACTGTAATGGACGTTAATATTTTTTTTTTCAAGTTTACGTTGTGTGTGTATATTCGTGCACTCAAACACGTGCCAGTGTGCGTGTGGAGATCAGAGGAAAGCTTGCAGTAATCAGTTATCTTCTTGTACTGAGTGGATCCTGGGGCTTGAGCTCTGGTAACCTGGCTCTGGCAAGTGCCCTTGCACACTGAACCATCTTGCTGGTCCTCCGATAACTCCTTAATGCCAAGATAGTAGGAGTTTTACGCTCGTTTTTTTTAAAACTTAATCTTAGAAGAATCTTTTTCGAAGAGTGGGTTTTGTTTTCACTTATTTTTTGTTTCCTTTTTGTGTCTAAGGCTGAAACCCCCAGGTCTCAGACATGCTTAGCAGAAACTTCAGCAGCTACAGTAAGAAAATGTACTTTGAAGTTAGGCAGGTCTCACTTGTTTCTTTTTCTTCTGTTAAACTGGAGGAAAACGAGACTTGACACTGCTTAGGCAGCATGCTTACTTTCAGTAGTCTGACTCTAAAGGAAAACATACTCTGAGTTCTAAATAAGCAAGCTGCAGGATCTTTTCTGTTAGCTTCAGGAAGGCAGAGGCCAGTGAGGGGGGGGTAGCAGACCACACACCGCAGTCAGGAGCCCTTCATTCTGTTCTGACCTTGGCTGGGGTGAGCCCCTCTCCTAGGGTAACTCCTATGAACACTGTGACTTCCCATCTCCTTTTGGTGGGAACAGGCCTCTCTTCCTCTACACTCTTTCCAGGGGGTCAGGAATTAGATAGGACAGGAAGAGCCTCTCAGAAGACAGGTGGGTGGTCCATTGTATGAATCCAACCAGAGCACCTCATTTTGCAGCTGTCCTGGAAAGGGGGTGCCCAGGTCCTAAAAGCCAGAGTGCTTTACAGGGCACTGGCGATACACTGTCCTCTGCACCCTGGCATTGCAGGTGCCTAGAATTTTTTTTCTTTGATGTCTTTGCAATAGCCATTTTTCTGAGGCACATTAAAGGTGAAACCAGTATGGAATTAGGCTTCCCTCTAGGGAAGACACACCCATGAGTTTGGGGAAAGTATGATTTGGATATCAGCTGAGTGTCCCCCGGAATTCGGAGCAGACTTTCAAGGAGAGAATCTGACCCCACTGGAGATTTGCTGAGACTCAGCTTCAGAGATTCTCCCTGTCCCCTGGGGGCTCCAGGCTGAGGGTATGTAACTTTCTGAGCTCCTATAATCCTCAGGCAAGGATGGGCAGGGAGCCTTAGGGAGGGAGTGGCTTGGGGGAAAGCCAAGTCACAGAAACACAGAGAAGCCTGTTCTGGTGACACAATCTAAATATCTGATCAGGCCAGGTCAGGGTGCAGCCCATCCTTCCTGGCTTACATCAGCCACTAGCTAAACATTTCTCATTCATTTATATTGGTTGTTTTCAATGAAACTCATAGAATTCAACAAACCTGTTCAAAGGAAGGCTTAAATGCTAACTCTTTTTATCAAAGTGTCCCTATTCCTACTCCTAATCAAATATCCCAGGGCACTATATCTGAGGGCATCTCCTGGGGCCCCAAGCATCATTGCCAGGGAGCACAGCACTGTGCATACTCAACACACCCTTAGCCCAAAATGCATCAAAGAAACCCATTATCGTTTGCTTGGCAACTGTTGCTTAAATTCCAGGCATTCAATAACTGATCCTTAATTGACTGTTCAATGGCCAGATGGACATTCTGAAATCAAGGGCCCTGAGTAAGAACATAGAAAAGTTTAGAAAAGGGTCACATACTATTCTTTCTGCCACGCTGCCCAACTCCTGACAACGGCCTTTTATCTGCCACGTGGTACTCCTCCCTGGCCAGAAGGCAATCTGTCATATCATTGAGTCCCAATTAGCCACTGTACACTAGCTGGGTTCAGGGTGCATGCCTTTAATCCCAGCACCTTGGAGGCAGAGGCAGGTGAATTCAAGGCTATCCTGGTCTACATAGTGAGTTATAGGTCAGCTGGGGCTACAGGGAGATCCTGTCTCTAAACAAGATACAGGGCACTAAGAACTGCATGGAGTTAGGAGAGTGGAGACGGGCAGAGCTGGGGCAGGATGACACCCAGGGTGCAAAGTTTGGGAAGATTCTTGCAGAGGGTTCATGACTACAAAGCAGGTGAGGGTCTCCTTTTAGTTTGCAGCCCTACCACCTGGCTAACCTCTTTGCAGTCCCAGTATTGGGTGGAATCGTCAGCACATTCCTCTACAGCAGCAGCCCAGCCCTCCCCTGATGTGTCACAGCTTGGTTGTGGCAAAGTCATTGGTCTCTGAACCCTGCCTGGGGCTGCCAGGCTGCTTTCAGTCACCTGATGCCAAGCATTCCAGCTTCTGATCTTGGAAACTCTCCCATTATACTTCTTAAAATTGATTAATAAAAAGGCTTTTGTTTTCTCCATTCAACTATAGCATCTCCCTTCGATGACTCTGGGCTAATCCTCTCCCCCCAGCCCAACAAGATTTTAGGAACTGACATCCAGACACAGAGAGAGCTAGACCCATAGCGCCCATCGGCGAAAGCCTCCTCAGGTGGACCTCCGAATCCTGCAGGCTCTGACAGTGTGAGACCCAGTCTTCTCCCCACCCAGCCCGCTTTCTTGCAGACGGAAGGGGAAACCCCTTTTCCTTCCAGATTCTATCCATGTCCAACATATGATAGTAAATCCTCTCAAAATCTTTACCAAACAGGAATGACACAAGAATAAATATACAGCCAAAGAAATAAATATCATTCTTCTAGCTACCAAAGTTGCTCACTTGAGACAAAGTACGAGAGTGCAGAGAGAAGCTCTAACCACGGCTTCCCTCAGTGAGTTCCCACTGGCACCCTCCACAGTCCTGTGAACACACTGCAAACTGTTCAGTGACAAGAACACGAGTGTGTGCATGAAGAAGAGGCTGAGCATGGTCAATGGTTTAGAAATTGCAGGGAAAAAAATAAATAAATAAAAAGAAATTGTAGGGTAAAGTTAGGTGTGGTGGTGCACACCTTTAATCCCAACACTTGGGAGGCAGAGGGATCACTGTGAGTTCAAGGCCAGCCTGGTCTACAGCGTGAGTTCCAGGACAACTAGGGCTACAGGGAGACCCTGTCTCAAAAAAGATCAAAAAAAAAAAAAAAAAAAAAAAGGAAAAGAAAAAAAGAAAAAGATTGCAGGGTAAAATTCTACCTCCCCCCAAGCCCTCCTTGTCTGACCACATTTCCTGTCCCTGTACAGTGCAATTCCTAAGCTTCACAGACTCTCCAGCACTCTGCCTTGCACAGGAAGTCTCCTCTCTCTGGCCTTTCTCTTTCCTTCTCAGTGGCACTGCTAATCTAAGTAAGCATGACCCTGACTTGGAAGCTGCCTCTCTGCTCATCCAGGCTGGCAGTGGAGTTTCTGAGACCTGTCTGCCCTGCGACAGCTGGGGTTAAAGGGTCCTGGACAGGTGATGCTGGCAAAGGAACATAACATATGAGACAGTGTGATCATGGCACTATAGGCAGCGGGCAATGCGGAATCCCCACCTCACATCACTCTTCAGCCTTCGATATTCACTGCTGATGTGGCCTTTCCAACACAGAGACCTCATGAAGGCCAGGCTGGATCTGTTTGTATTTACACCCTGAGACTTAACAGACAGAGAATATGCCACATGCCCGTAGTGACACACTAATTGGCTGAAAGGATGTATGCCACAGGCATGGTGATCACACCCAGTTTAGTGCCACCTCTTGTGCTGCCCCCAGCTTGAGCTACCAGTCAGCTCTCAATGGCAAAGGACAGGATGGTTTATAACTTTAACTCATGACCAGAGGGAAGTTGAGTTGTGGATTATTTAGGTTTGGCAAAGAAATAACGATTCCTTTTTTTCAGTAAACTAGTACAAAACAGGGTGGTGACTGAGTGCCCTCTGGCCTCCACATGCATGTGAATACACATGAATATACACATATATACACAGAGTTGACACTGTACATGTATCTTTTTCTTGTCACTATTTCCCAAATATCATAGTCCAAAAACTATATACATAGCATTTATACTTTTTAGCATTGTAAGTAAACTGGACTGGGGTTTTTTGCCTTTTTATTTCTTTTTCCTTTTGAGACAGGGTCTCCATTAATAGTAGCCCACGCTGTCCTGGAACTCTGCTATGTAGACCAGGTTTGGCCTGGATCTCACAGAGATCCACCTGCCTCTGCCTCCAGAAACAGGGATTAAAGACTGTACCACCACAACCCAGCCCTTTTTTTTCTTTCTTTATTTTTTTTGGGGGGGTCTTTTCAGAGGGTCTCCCTATGGCCCCACCTGTCCTGGAACTTGCTCTGTAGACCAGACTGGCCTTGAACTCACAAAGATCCGCCTGCCTCTGCCTCCCAAGTGTTAGGATTAAAAGGCGTGCGCAACACACTCGGCCTTTTTTTTTTTTCTTTTTAAAGACAAGGTCTCACTAATCTAGCCTTGGCTGGCCTAGTATTATGTAGACCAGGGCTAGTCTGGAACTTACATAAATCCAGCTTACCTCTGGCTCACAAGAGGTAGGATTAAAGATGTGTGCCATCTGCAGTCCTTTATCTAGCCCTTGGGAAGCAAGGCAGGTGGATCTTTGTGAGTTCAAGGCAGTCTGGTCTAACAGAGTGAGTTCCAGGACAGCTGGGGCTAACAGGAGACCCTGTCTCAAAAAGACAAAAAATAATAAATAAATAAACAAATAATTAAATAAAGATGTGTGTCATCACACTGGGCTTACAAGTAATCTTGAAGTGGTTTAAAGTCTTATGAGAGAATATGCATTTATCTGTGGAGCTGAGGGATCAATCACTCCCTCAGATATGAAGGTCTATATATCATTGTTCAAAAAATGAAAGATTACAGGGGCTGGATAGATGGCCTAGTGGGTTAAGAGCGCCGACCGCTCTTGCAGAGGACCGGGTTCGATCCCAGCACGCACACATGGCGGCCGAAGAGCCGTCTGAAACTCCAATTCCAGGAGAACTCCAGCTCCAGGGGGAATCTACACCCTCTTCTGACCTCCGCGCATGCACGACACGGGTGCACAGAAGCATTGCAGACAGTACATTACAGAAATAAAATAAAAAATTAAAAAAAAAAAAACAAAAACAAAAAAATGAAAGATTACTACATAGGTTATTATAAAACATATAGAAAAGACTAATAAAAATCAACATTTATAATCTATTAAATAAGCTATTTTTAAAATTAATTTTATTTATTTATGTGTATGAATGTACTGTCTGCATGTAGGTTTGTGCACCCATGTCGTGCAATGCCTCGGGAGGTCAGAAGAGGGTGTAGGATTCCCCTGGAACTGAAGTTCTCCTGGAATTGGGTTACAGACAGTTCTTAGCTGCCATGTGGGTGCTGGGGATGAACCCGGGTCCTCTGCAAGAGCAGTCGGTGCTCTTAACCATAGGCTTATCTTCTCCAGCTCCCTAATAATACTATTTTTAATACTATTATGGATAATAGCATTAAAAATGTTTCAAACTTTGACGCCTTGCTAGGGATTAAATGATTAGTGTATTATGATCAAGCAGAGTTTTTCCTCCTGGGAATCAAAAACTGGTTTGGCCAGGCTTGGTGATGCATACCTTTAATTCCAGCACTAAGAAGGCAGAGGGAGGTGGAATCTCTGTGAGTTCAAGGCCAAGCCTGCTACAAGTGAGTTCCAAAGCCAGCTGGGACACAGGGAGAAACTCCATCTAACACAACAACCTCCCCAAAACTGGTTCAATGTAAGGAAACACATTGATTTAGTTCATCACACTAAAAGGACATCCTCCTAAGGACACCTATTCCTGGTTAATAAACCACAAATGGAAAGTAATTTCCTAAAGTGATTTGTAAATATCACCTAAGTCAACAATAAGCATTATATTTAACAAGAAAACACAAACCTTCGCATTTAGGGAACAGGATAAAGTTATCTTTGCTCACCGCTGCTATGCAGTACTGTCCTGGTGGTCTTAGATAGTGAAGCAATGCTATATGAAGGTGGTAACTTGGGCTGGTGAAATGGCTTGTTAAGCAAAGGTTCTTGCACATCAAGTCTGATGACTTGCATTCAACCCCAAGAACCTACACGGTAGAAGGAGAAGACCAACAGNATATTGCCTACTTATATGTAAGATAGAAATTCATATCTCATGATTCTTTATTATCTAAAAACATGGGTTAGAATATATATAATCGGGCCGTAGAAAATAATTTCCCAATCCTAAGGAATCCGAGCCATGTGAAAGGACTGATAACAATAATAAATTTAAGTCCATGATAAACAAGAATAGTATTCAATTGTATTTAATTTGAATGAGGAGAATAACATGCATGATTCAAATCTCCTTATATGGGGAAATAACAAATTAGAAAGAACATACATTTTGATGACCATGTACAAAATCTAGTTCGATGTATAACTAACAATCTCATCATAAAGCAACAAGCTTTTTATTTCCCTCACAGATTAAATGCATAATGCCTTATCATATGTGACATATAAGTAATTAGTGCTTTTTATTGAACTGTAGAATAAATTCTATCAGGAGAGCAGAGAGGTATTTCAATTTAATGTCTACTTGACTGTTCAAGTTATTAAATGGTTTGACCTTTTTTTTCACTTCAGAATAGAAGTTCTGAAGTGGGAAAGTGTATGTGAAGTTTTAGCAGTTATTAAATAGAAAGTATCTAAATAGGTGCACTGAATCAAGTCAGAATATTCTGCTGTATTTAGTTTTCTCCATTCTTTCACAGTTCCCTTTCGCCTAGAATGGCGTTGAAACTGCAGATATTGCACTGTCCTTAACCATTCACCATGGGTGCTAAACATAAAACCAGACTGGAAAACCAAGTTATTGATTAATATTTTCAGGTAACAATTCAGGGGTGTGGAGAGTGTGTGGAGTAGGAGCCGGTGTGTACTTACGTTTTATACTGGTTCTCGAAGGTGATGGCGCGGCTCAAGAAACAAATTCCCACATTAAAAAATTATTCTTCGAGAATTTCATATATTGGTACAATGAAAATATGATCATGTCCACCCCAGTTTTCCCCATCAACTCTTTCCAGATAACCCCAATACAACCAATTTCATTTCTTCCTCCTCCATCTTTCCTCTCCTCCTGCCTTCCCCTCCTCCTCTTCCTTCTCCTCGCACTCCTCTTCCTCCTCCTCCTTTCCTCCTCCCCTTTCCTCGCTCCTCCTCTTCTGTCTTCCTCTTCCCCTTCTTCATCCACCAAGTCCAATGAGTGCTGCCTATATGTGTGTGGCATGGATCCATCAACTGCAACATGGGAACTGCCACTAGCACCCCCAAAGAATGATTCTTCCTCAGAAGCTCGCGCCCAGTGAGGGGGCAGGTATGAGGTTTTCGCGACCTATATAAGAGAGGAGCCCTGTTTAGGGCCAATCAGCTAGTGGTTGGCGGCAAGGAGACTATGATCAAAAAGCTGCAAAGTAATAATCGAATTAAGCCGTAGTGGGCTGTCTGGTTTGGTACGTTTGTGTGGGTTGGGATCTTTATACAAATTCTACATTAGGTTAGGTCTTTGATTGATTTTAAAGGTACCGGTCCAAGTGGTGTTGTTCAGAAGCCACTCATATACCCTGCGCTTACATATACTTTGACTAGCTTATGTCCTAGAACATCTTCCTTCTATTACTGTCACTTTTAATTTGATTAGATTGGAATAGGTATCGATATTTTGTATTATGATCTCCTTATACATTGTATGGGCTAGTTTTCAATTGTAATTTGGGCACTCGTTAACTCAATGGCACCACGCAAGATGCGAAGGCATTGATAACTATGGGTTCTGACTGATACTTGATAAGTGGTTTAGTTTAAGGTAGTGGGTCTGTTAGTTTGGTTCCTACTGTTTGCTTCGTATTATCGCTGGAATTATAGTGTCCTTAGTGGTGCTATTAGCTTGTTATGCAATATTCTGGTGGTGTTTGATTACCATTCCTGGAGACGGCCTCCAAGTAATTATTTTGGCCAGCGGAGGCGCAGCGAGACTGTGCATACTCAACACACCCTTAGCCAAAATGCATCAAAGAAACCCATTATCGTTTGCTTGGCAACTGTTGCTTAAATTCCAGGCATTCAATAACTGATCCTTAATTGACTGTTCAATGGCCAGATGGACATTCTGAAATCAAGGGCCCTGAGTAAGAACATAGAAAAGTTTAGAAAAGGGTCACATACTATTCTTTCTGCCACGCTGCCCAACTCCTGACAACGGCCTTTTATCTGCCACGTGGTACTCCTCCCTGGCCAGAAGGCAATCTGTCATATCATTGAGTCCCAATTAGCCACTGTACACTAGCTGGGTTCAGGGTGCATGCCTTTAATCCCAGCACCTTGGAGGCAGAGGCAGGTGAATTCAAGGCTATCCTGGTCTCATAGTGAGTTATAGGTCAGCTGGGGCTACAGGGATCCTGTCTCTAAACAGAATACAGGGCACTAAGAACTGCATGGAGTTAGGAGAGTGGAGACGGGCAGAGCTGGGGCAGGATGACACCCAGGGTGCAAAGTTTGGGAAGATTCTTGCAGAGGGTTCATGACTACAAAGCAGGTGAGGGTCTCCTTTTAGTTTGCAGCCCTACCACCTGGCTAACCTCTTTGCAGTCCCAGTATTGGGTGGAATCGTCAGCACATTCCTCTACAGCAGCAGCCCAGCCCTCCCCTGATGTGTCACAGCTTGGTTGTGGCAAAGTCATTGGTCTCTGAACCCTGCCTGGGGCTGCCAGGCTGCTTTCAGTCACCTGATGCCAAGCATTCCAGCTTCTGATCTTGGAAACTCTCCCATTATACTTCTTAAAATTGATTAATAAAAAGGCTTTTGTTTTCTCCATTCAACTATAGCATCTCCCTTCGATGACTCTGGGCTAATCCTCTCCCCCCAGCCCAACAAGATTTTAGGAACTGACATCCAGACACAGAGAGAGCTAGACCCATAGCGCCCATCGGCGAAAGCCTCCTCAGGTGGACCTCCGAATCCTGCAGGCTCTGACAGTGTGAGACCCAGTCTTCTCCCCACCCAGCCCGCTTTCTTGCAGACGGAAGGGGAAACCCCTTTTCCTTCCAGATTCTATCCATGTCCAACATATGATAGTAAATCCTCTCAAAATCTTTACCAAACAGGAATGACACAAGAATAAATATACAGCCAAAGAAATAAATATCATTCTTCTAGCTACCAAAGTTGCTCACTTGAGACAAAGTACGAGAGTGCAGAGAGAAGCTCTAACCACGGCTTCCCTCAGTGAGTTCCCACTGGCACCCTCCACAGTCCTGTGAACACACTGCAAACTGTTCAGTGACAAGAACACGAGTGTGTGCATGAAGAAGAGGCTGAGCATGGTCAATGGTTTAGAAATTGCAGGGAAAAAATAAATAAATAAAAAGAAATTGTAGGGTAAAGTTAGGTGTGGTGGTGCACCCTTAATCCCAACACTGACAAGGAGGGGATCTATGCAGTCAAGGCCAGCCTGGTCTACAGCGTGAGTTCCAGGACAACTAGGGCTACAGGGAGACCTGTCTCAAAAAAGATCAAAAAAAAAAAAAAAAAAAAAGGAAAAAGAAAAAGAAATTGCAGGGTAAAATTCTACCTCCCCCCAAGCCCTCCTTGTCTGACCACATTTCCTGTCCCTGTACAGTGCAATTCCTAAGCTTCACAGACTCTCCAGCACTCTGCCTTGCACAGGAAGTCTCCTCTCTCTGGCCTTTCTCTTTCCTTCTCAGTGGCACTGCTAATCTAAGTAAGCATGACCCTGACTTGGAAGCTGCCTCTCTGCTCATCCAGGCTGGCAGTGGAGTTTCTGAGACCTGTCTGCCCTGCGACAGCTGGGGTTAAAGGGTCCTGGACAGGTGATGCTGGCAAAGGAACATAACATATGAGACAGTGTGATCATGGCACTATAGGCAGCGGGCAATGCGGAATCCCCACCTCACATCACTCTTCAGCCTTCGATATTCACTGCTGATGTGGCCTTTCCAACACAGAGACCTCATGAAGGCCAGGCTGGATCTGTTTGTATTTACACCCTGAGACTTAACAGACAGAGAATATGCCACATGCCCGTAGTGACACACTAATTGGCTGAAAGGATGTATGCCACAGGCATGGTGATCACACCCAGTTTAGTGCCACCTCTTGTGCTGCCCCCAGCTTGAGCTACCAGTCAGCTCTCAATGGCAAAGGACAGGATGGTTTATAACTTTAACTCATGACCAGAGGGAAGTTGAGTTGTGGATTATTTAGGTTTGGCAAAGAAATAACGATTCCTTTTTTTCAGTAAACTAGTACAAAACAGGGTGGTGACTGAGTGCCCTCTGGCCTCCACATGCATGTGAATACACATGAATATACACATATATACACAGAGTTGACACTGTACATGTATCTTTTTCTTGTCACTATTTCCCAAATATCATAGTCCAAAAACTATATACATAGCATTTATACTTTTTAGCATTGTAAGTAAACTGGACTGGGGTTTTTTGCCTTTTTATTTTCTTTTTCCTTTTGAGACAGGGTCTCCTTATAGTAGCCACAGCTGTCCTGGAACTTGCTATGTAGACCAGGTTGGCCTGGATCTCACAGAGATCCACCTGCCTCTGCCTCCAGAACACAGGGATTAAAGACATGTACCACCACACCCAGCCCTTTTTTCTTTCTTTATTTTTTTGGGGGGGTCTTTTCAAGACAGGGTCTCCCTATGGCCCCAGCTGTCCTGGAACTTGCTCTGTAGACCAGACTGGCCTTGAACTCACAAAGATCCGCCTGCCTCTGCCTCCCAAGTGTTAGGATTAAAGGCGTGCGCCACCACGTCCGGCCCTTTTTTTTTTTTTCTTTTTAAAGACAAGGTCTCACTATCTAGCCTTGGCTGGCCTAGTATTATGTAGACCAGGCTAGTCTGGAACTTACATAAATCCACTTACCTCTGGCTCACAAGAGGTAGGATTAAAGATGTGTGCCATCTGCACGCCTTTGATCCTAGCCCTTGGGAGGCAGAGGCAGGTGGATCTTTGTGAGTTCAAGGCCAGTCTGGTCTACAGAGTGAGTTCCAGGACAGCTGGGGCTACAGGGAGACCCTGTCTCAAAAAGACAAAAATAAATAAATAAATAAACAAATAAATAAATAAAGATGTGTGTCATCACACTGGGCTTACAAGTAATCTTGAAGTGGTTTAAAGTTTATGAGAGAATATGCATTTATCTGTGGAGCTGAGGGATCAATCACTCCCTCAGATATGAAGGTCTATATATCATTGTTCAAAAAATGAAAGATTACAGGGGCTGGATAGATGGCCTAGTGGTTAAGAGCGCCGACCGCTCTTGCAGAGGACCCGGGTTCGATCCCCAGCACCCACATGGCGGCCAAGAGCCGTCTGAAACTCCAATTCCAGGAGAACTCCAGCTCCAGGGGAATCCTACACCCTCTTCTGACCTCCGCGGCATTGCACGACACGGGTGCACAGAACTGCATGCAGACAGTACATTTACAGAAATAAATAAAAATTAAAAAAAAAAAACAAAAAACAAAAAAATGAAAGATTACTACATAGGTTATTATAAAACATATAGAAAAGACTAATAAAAATCAAACAATTTATACTAAATTTATAATACTATTTTTAAATTAATTTTATTTATTTATGTGTATGAATGTACTGTCTGCATGTAGGTTTGTGCACCCATGTCGTGCAATGCCTCGGGAGGTCAGAAGAGGGTGTAGGATTCCCCTGGAACTGGAGTTCTCCTGGAATTGGAGTTACAGACAGTTCTTAGCTGCCATGTGGGTGCTGGGGATCGAACCCGGGTCCTCTGCAAGAGCAGTCGGTGCTCTTAACCACTAGGCTATCTCTCCAGCTCCCTATAATACTATTTTTTAATACTATTATGGATAATAGCCTAATTAAAATATTTCAAACTTGAGCCTTGCTAGGGATTAAATGATTAGTGTATTATGATCAAGCAGAGTTTTTCCTCCTGGGAATCAAAAACTGGTTTAGGCCAGGCTTGGTGATGCATACCTTTAATTCCAGCACTAAGAAGGCAGAGGGAGGTGGATCTCTGTGAGTTCAAGGCCAGCCTGGTCTACATAGTGAGTTCCAAGCCAGCTGGGGACACAGGGAGACCCCATCTCAACAAAACAACCCCCCAAAACTGGTTCAATGTAAGGAAACACATTGATTTAGTTCATCACACTAAAAGGACATCCTCCTAAGGACACCTATTCCTGGTTAATAAACCACAAATGGAAAGTAATTTCCTAAAGTGATTTGTAAATATCACCTAAGTCAACAATAAGCATTATATTTAACAAGAAAACACAAACCTTCGCATTTAGGGAACAGGATAAAGTTATCTTTGCTCACCGCTGCTATGCAGTACTGTCCTGGTGGTCTTAGATAGTGAAGCAATGCTATAGAAGGTGGTAACTTGGGCTGGTGAAATGGCTGTGTAAGCAAAGGTTCTTGCCATCAAGTCTGATGACTTGCATTCAACCCCAAGAACCTACACGGTAGAAGGGAAGACCAACAGGCGCTGTCCTCTGGCCTCCATGTGTGTGCTACAGCACCCGAGTGCCCCCCACAATAAATACATAAATGTATTTACCCAGAAAATCCAATCCTATCAACTGAAAAACTTACTAGAATTAATGAGTTCAGTAAGACCACTGAATACAACAGCAATACACATAAATTAAGATCATTAGTGAAAGATAACGGTGATAAACCAGATTTCATTCACAATACTATTGTTATCAATTATAAATTAAAGATCTTCTATGTAAATAAAGCTATGAAATACAAAATACATAAATAAATAATAATCAAGGCCTGTGGCAGAGTGCCTGCTTGGCACTTACAAAGCTCCGTCCGGGTTTGATCCCCAGCACCACAAATCAAAAAACAAAATCTCCAGAAAGATTAGTTCAATTTAATATGATTTCAATCTAAACCCCAATGAATATGTAAACTATGAAACTATAAATTATAAGAACAAAAGCAAAAGTAGGAGTTGGAGAAATGTTCAAGAGCATGTTCTGCTCGTGCAGAGGACCTGAGCTGGGTTACCAGGACAAGTTCCTTGGCTCACAGCTGCCTGTAACTCCAGCTCCAAGAGATCCAGTGCCCTCTTCCTGCCTCCATTAGCAACTGCGACCACATGCATATTCACATATATAAAAACCAATTTTTTTTTAAAGCAAAATTACTTTTTATAAAAAACAAATGGGAAAATGTTACAAAAACCAGGATTAGAACAGGAATAGCCAGATCATTGGGAAGGAATAAGGATTTCTACATATACTCACGAATACATGGGAATTTAATAGAATAAGAAAGAGGCATTTCAGATCAATGGGCACAGTGTAAGACTAGCCAATGAATGTGGCTGAGAGGACTGGCTTTCTATTTTCAGGGAACAGTAAGGATTCCTATCACACACAAATAAATTCCACAAGAAATAAAGATTCAACTACAAAGCCATGAATTTTATTAGTTTATGTATTTACTTCTTACTTCTTTATTATAGTGCTAGGCATTGAACCCAGGACCTCAAGCATGACAGACAAATGCTGTACCACTAAGCTACACTGCCAGTTCCCAAAACATTAAATTTGAAATAGAATATAGGAGGCTTTTTTTGCATGCACTGTTATTAAGATTTTCTAAAAAAAAAAAAAAGGGCCTGACTGGTTTGCCTGCAAGTAAGTACATTACATGCATGCATTGCCTGAGGAGGCCAGAAGAGGGCACTGGATTCTCTCTGTAACTGGAGTTACAAGCATCTGCGAGCTTCCATATTGGTACTGGTCCTCTGCAGGAGCACTCTGCAGGAAGAGCAAGTACTCTAACTGCTGAGCCATATCGCTAACCCGGAAGACTATTTTTAACATTGGCATGAGATCCTCCTTGGGATGTGTCAAAGACAGATAATTCCTCAAAGGAAAGGAAAACGGGAAAAGGAGCTAAACCGGCAATTCACGAAGGGAACGCAAGGGCCCATAAACGGACTGAAAAGCCATTCAACCTTAACGACAAGAGAAATGCAAATTAAACAATAATATAAGCTGTCGAGGAACATAAAAAGGGGGCAATGAAGGAGGGAGGAAATAAGCACCCCAAGTGCAGGGTAAGTTACCAGGAAAGAAGGCAGGTGTCACGTGTCAGGAATGAGCTGTCAACTTCCTAATGCCTGTGGTACACAGTGGGAGGAACTGCATACAATCTATTTCTGAGTGGTCAAAAATTCACTTATTACACACTACCTTATTGGCCAAAGGTGAAAGGGCAAAACATTATAAGGTTATCTACGGAAGTAGGGAACGTGGTGGGAATTAGGCAAATGGGAATGGAAGGGGGAACTGTTCTTTTACTTAGTATGTTTTGTTTGTGAACCATATAAATGCATTCCCTATCTCAAAATAGAATATTATAAGTGAATTTCATTTTTCTTCCCCTCCCTCCCTTCCTTTTCCCCATATACACATTCTCAGACAGCACTTCCCAGGGCTGCAATTTCAATTTTTAGACAAGATCCTACCTACCCACAGCTGGGCCTAGAATCCAGCCTTACTGAAACTTCCTTCTGGCTGGGAAAGAAAATTCCAACCTAAGTAAGACTTCTAAAGTTTGTGACATGTACTAAAATATGTTTTCACGTCCCTTCACTTGCAATGGCACTTCTAAAAAATTTGTCCTAAAGCGATACTAGGTAGGGCTGCAGCCTAAGAAACTACTACCATCCATGCACGGAGAGGGACGATGTAAACTGGGGTTATCACCACAAATAAGCAGAGCTCTTTTTGAGTCACAGTGCCCCTGAGCCCCTTGTCCACCACTGTGTGACTGCAACTTTATCTCCCTGCCTCCTCTGGTCTCTGGGTTGCTCCAATCGGCCCCAGGCTGTCCACTTACTTAGTCTGCATCCGGTGGCTGGGGTTGGAGCAGAAGATGTTAGACTTGCGCTTGCCATCTAAGAATTCACGCACCGAGTTGTCCCGGAGCTCCGTCAGAGGCTGCACCTCGTGCTTGAGGAACCACTGGTGTGCCTCAAAGCATTTGACACATAGGAGCTGTTCGCACTCGAAACACCAGAAGTCAGCTGACTCTTTGCAGCGGGTGCACACAGCCTGTGCGTCCACGATCTGCCTATACACGGACAGGCGCCGCTCCAGGCTCTCAAAGAACACGTTATCCAGGGCCTCCGCATCATCATCAGCTTGCCGGGGCGCCTGGCAGATGGGGCACTGCAGGCCAGAAACCTCCAGGCATCCAGAGCACACTGTATGCAGGCAAGGAAGGAGCTTGGGACACTTGGCTTGGCCCTGGCAGGCGGGACAGCGCAGAAACTGGAATTCCTCCTCCATGGTTTGCTGGGGAACCGAAGGACGGACATGAGGTCTACAGAAAGCCCAGACATCTTGTCCCCCACTGACCACCCACCTCTTCAGCTGGAGGATGAGGTGGGTGGGACCGCACCTTCCCTTCCAGCCAGTCACTAGAACTTGCAAAGCCCTGGCTTATCACCAACCCTGTCATCCCATTTACTTGGCTCTTGGTCTTCTCACTGCACAGTTTACTGAGCATCGATGTACTTCCTATCAAACTCATTAGTGGGCCCTGAGATGCACCATAGGATACATGTTTGCCTTCAAGGAACTCAACTTTGGAGGGTAAATACACTAAATACCACCCTCGATAAAGTACTTGGCCGGGTGTGGTGGCGCACGCCTTTAATCCTAGCACTTGGGAGGCAGAGGCAGGTGGATCTTTGTGGGTTCAAGGCCAGCCTGGTCTACAGAGTGAGTTCCAGGACAGCTGGGGCTACAGGGAGACCCTGTCTCAAAAAGACCAAACCAAAAAAAAAAAAAAAAAAAAAGTTTTTAATATGCAGGTCATGGTGGCGGGCACAGGTAGGATAGGATATGCTGAAGAGGTTGAAGAAGGGAGAACTATCATATGTTCTGTTGCTGTGGTAAACATCACAGCCAGGAGAATCAGGAATTTCAAGCTAGCTTGTGATATATATTTTTGACAGGCCTTTAATCCCAGCACTCGGGAGGCAGAGGCAGCTGGATCTCTGTGAGATTGAGGCCAGCCTGGTCTGCACAGCAAGTTCCAAGAAGACCCTGTCTCAAAAACAAAACAAAACCAAAACAACAACAAAAAACCCCCACAGTGCTTAAAATATCCGAGGGGAAATACTCAAAAAGTTAAATGTCTTCGAACTACCAAGTGAACCAGAAACTCTACTCCTAGGTATATACCCAAAAGAACTGAATATAAAAATCTCAGCAGATGCTTGTATATTAATATGAATAGCAGAATTAGGTTCAATGGTCACAATAATCTGTGCCCACCAACAGAGGAATGCACAAACAAAATGGGTCTGCATATGTAATGGAATATTATTAGGCCTTAAAAATGAAATGGAATGAAATTCTAAACATGAATAAACCTCGAAGACATGATAAGTGAAACATGCCTATCACAAAAGGAGAAATATCATATGTTATGGCCAAAAGAAACTTGGGAAGGAAGCGGTTTATTTGGCCTATTGGTTACAGTCCTTCATTGAGGGAAGCAGGAGCCCAAGGCAAGAACCTGGAGGCAGGAACTGGAGCAGAGACCAGGCAGGGGTGCTAGTTATGGGACCGCTCCCCTGGCCAGCTCAGCTACCTTTCTTACACAGCCCAAGCCTCCTGCCCAAGGATGGCATTGCCCACAGTGGGCTGGACCCTCCTACATCAATTAGCAATGAAGAAAACATCCCACAGACAGATACACAGGCCAGTCTGATGGAGGAAATTCCTCAACTGACAGTCTCTCTTCCTAGGTGTGTCTAGGTTTGGGTCAAGTTGACAGAAACAAACTAGCACATTGTATGATTCCATTTATATGAAATATCAAGAACAGCCTACATTTAGTTCCAGCACTTGGGAGATAGGGACAGGTGATCTCTGTGAGACTGAGGCCAGCCTGGTCTGCATTGTGAGTTCCAGGGCAGCTGGGGCTACAGGGAGTCTGTCTCAAAAAAAAAAAAAAAAAAGAATAGTATAGATTAGATAACAAACAAGCGGGCTAAAAATTATGAGTAAGAAGTCACAGCAGAAGACCATACTGAGGTAAAAAAAAAGAACTAAATTTCATTCTATCAAAAGAAGGGACTGTTATTCTGAAATTTATGCATCATAAATATGGTAAATATGGAATGCTATCTTGTTCTGGTAAACAAAACACACTTGTGGACTGTAATGTATCAAAATGGAGTCAGCTCTGCTCTAGAAATCAGCTATCAACAAAAATTTAGGTTTCGTAAGTTACCCATCATTATCAGTAAGCTAAGAAGTAAGGAGAAAACTACTGACTTGTGAAATAATTTCATTTCCTATAAATTTTAGTTATTTATATAGAACATTATTCTACAGAAATAAAATTGAATGTATAATAAAATTAGGACCATCCACATTTAGACTGCTGTACTGTTCAACAAAAGCCGTTCTTAGCTCAGCAAGGTGACACACACCTTTAATCTCAGCATGTAGGAGACAGAGGCAGGTAGATCTCTATGAGATAGAGAATAGCCTTGTCTCCATAGTGAGTTGCAAGCTAGCTGAGGCTACAGAGAGACCCTTCCTCAAAAACAAAAACAAAAAGTTATCTTATTTCTTAACATTTACCACAAAGGAAAAATTCACTTTATTTCCATTTTACATGGTTATAACTTTGAGAACACACAGTCAATTGAATAATCTCTGCCTTACTGCCACAGCAGTAAGTTCAGCTAGGACGTGACCTCACGTCTACTCTGAGAGACCTTATAGTTACTATAGATATAAGAATTAAGACGAGGGCTGGAGAGATAGCCTAGCGGTTAAGAGCACCGACTGCTCTTACAGAGGACCCGGGTTCGATCCCCAGCACCCACATGGCGGCTAAAAACCGTCTGTAACTCCAATTCCAGGAGAACTCCAGTTCCAGGGGAATCCGAGACCCTCTTCTGACCTCCGCGGCACTGCACGACACGGGTGCACAAACCTACATNAAAAAAAAGAATAGTATAGATTAGGCAATAAGGGGCCATCACTTCAAGGGTACAGAGTTTATGGGGTAATGAAAAATTCTAGAAACAGATGGCAGCGATAGCTCCACTACAAGGGAACTCCCTACTACCTGGGAACACCCTACTACATGGGAATGCCCTTAATGCTACTGACTGTCCGCTTAGAAATGGTTAACATGGTGACTGTTACATCGTGTGTATTTCACTATCATCACTACAACAGAAAAACATCTTCCCAAAGCGCCCAGTATAGTGTCTGGTCCACAGAAGCACTCGTAAATGTTAACTAGTATTATTAAGTAGCATTATTCTTAGTAACAAAATGCTAATAAATAAAAAGTTGGGGCAATATGACTTTGTTGGTACCTTTATGAAAGGGAAAAGACAGGAGCTTAGGCAATTCTTTCCACGGTAAGGCAACACTTCCTGGAAGACCAAGAGCTAGGCCTCCTGAAGAGAAGCCACACAAGCTGCCCTATGGTAGCAACAGTCCTTCACTTCCCATCTGGGAACATGGGTTTTTGTTTGCTGAGACAGGGTCTTGCCTTGACCAGCTTTGAACTTTCTTGGTAGACCAGGCTGGCCTGGAACTTGTCACCATCTTCCAGCCTCTACATCCCCAGGCTGCCCTTACTGGCACGTGCCACCACATGGGCCAAGAACATGAATTGTGTGGTTTTGTCATGCCTGGGGCATGTCCTAGCTCTAGGCCAGTGTGACATGTCTACTCCTGTCCTTCTGTCTAGCCTGTGGTCCTTCATCTAAGGCAGGATGGTCACCCCATAGCAACCCACTATTCTCACACACACCCACACACACCCCGCACGCTCATCCTGTTTCCCGTCTCTAATCTCTCCTACCCACCATACCCCATGCCCCAGCCAGGAGGGTCAGGACCTTCTTTTCTGGCCTTCTCTCCTCGAACTCTTTAGGACGCTAGGTCACGTGCTTCATTAAGACCTTGTGCTCCCAACTCCACCATCAGAGCAAAAGAGCAAACAAATCCCCTAAATCCCTTCACTCCCAAGCCCATGTGTACCTCTGCCGGACTACGGCTGGGTTCATGGCCTTCGGAGGGGGCTTCTGGGGGAGGCATGGTGGGCGCGAGGGGCAGGGCAGGGTCCTGGTGGAGGCCGGGAGATCCGCAGGATGTGTGCGCCTTCTGCATGTTGCTTCTTGCAGTTTCGATTCCTCGTTTGGATGTCAGAGAGCGGGAAGAGAGACACCAGCTAGAAGGCTGAGCCGACAGAGCTGTCCAGCGGGGAGGTGCTCGCAGAGGACCCGCCTCCCGGGAGGAAGTGAGACAGGCTGGGGCGGGTCTAGGGGCGGAGGGGCTGGCAGTGGGTTTGTGGACACCTGCCGGGATCCGAGAGGCAGGAGAGGCCAGGGAGCAGGGGAGGGGCAGCTGACGAGTTCTAGATCAGATTGTGCTACCAGGAAAGACACTCTCTCTCTCTCTCTCTCTCTCTCTCTCTCTCTCTCTCTCTCTCTCACACACACACACACACACACACACACACACACACACACGAAGAGGTAGCTCGGTCTATGAGCTCACGCTCACAGCCTTGCGCTCACCCAGCTAAAAACTAGACACAGAAATGAGCTACATGCGGCCCCTCTTTGAGATAACCTCCAGGTCGCCCGAAATGGAGAAGTTGACACCGTAACGGATGGGACTGGGTGGAAAGGCAACTCTCAGCCTGGATGGAGGGTGCGGGAGGAATTCATCAGGAATTCATGCATAAATTGGCACTCAGAGAAGAGCATGTGTAAAAGGAGTGGAGGTTTGAAACAGGAGAGCCTGCTTGAGACATAGTTGGAGCCATTTTCAGATTTAAGAGGCGACATCAAGAGAAATGATGGCTGAGAGGTGACGTTATCATAAGACATAGATGGGACCAGTTCTCCATGTGATAGAACTGATGAAGGGTTTGGTACTAAAGAACACCATCAGCCCCTCTGATGGCCTAGAGACAGGGGCCTATCAGAAGGGGCTGTGGGCTGCAGTGAAGGACCTGAGTCCTAGGAGGACACTAGTGAAAGAACAGGAACAGGATGATGCCTTGAGTGGTGGTGGAGGTGTCTGATGAATGTGAGGTGAGAACGGGGTTGGGGTGCCACCGGCCCTCTGGGGTGAAGAGGATGAGGAGATAGAAGTTTGCTCTTGATCAATGAAAAGCAATTCAGAACCCAGTGGATGCAGGAAAAGGCGCAGTTTCCAAGCAGTCTCATTGGGTGGGTGCCCTTGGTTCAAACTTCAAACTATCCCTGCCACTTCCCTGACTCCAGGGTGCACCCATTCTACATTCACTTCCAATATGGAAAAGACTAAAAAGGACGGCAAAAGGCCTCTGCTCTTGTAAAATAAAAAGAGCTGGGGTGAGGGTGGGGGCCGAAGTGTGCCCCCCCCAGACTGGCCCTACCCCCCGGGCCTTTAAAATCAGGCCATCAAGCTAAGAAAAGCTAAATATGGCAGACTGGAAATGAGCTATGACAGGAGGCTGGAAAGGCAGGACTGGGAAAACTCCATCCTTTCTTTGGTTGCTGTGTAAGATGGCCTCCTGCCGACCTGCCCCATCATCCTACTAGGTAGGAGTTAACACTTCTTGGGGTAAATCTGCGATCTTCATTTGCACTTTTTAAGGCCACGGGAAGACAAGTTATTACCTCAGGTAGCTGGATCAAGGAGTCGGATCAGTCTGGTGTCCCCTCTGCCCTCTCATCTTACAGCTCTGTGCTACACTTACCCCACCATGACCACAAGACTGAGACACACGCGCGCGCACACACACACACACACACACAGAGTTATTTCCTGGCGTGTCTGCACATAAGATTACTCCTTTGTACCAAAGTTCCTCTAAATCCACAAATTACAAAGGTCTGCACAGGCTGTTTTCTGTGCTGTGCAGTTATAAAAGAGATTAATTTGCTGATCCTGTCATGGAGAAATCATAGATCTCGATAAAGCATTTCTACTGTGTGTTTGGACAGGGAGAAGAGTGATGATATTTCTTTGATTCTGGAGATAATGAACCTGGACATCCTCTTTTAAAGCCAAACTTCCACTCTTTCTGAGGCTAGGTGAGAACAAGAAGGTGGGCGAGGCCCAGCAGAGACCTCAAAACGCAGGCCAGGCTCCCACGCGCTGAGACTGCAGTTCGGTCCTCCCAGCATAGAGGGCGCTGTGGAACGACGGGTGCGGACCCGGACTGCTTCTGCGCGTAGACGCCAAGCCGGAAGTGGCGATGGCGACAAGGGCGGGGCGGAGCCCTGGCCGGCTGGGCAACGTCTGAGCTACCTGAAGCGGGAGGGTGGTTAGGGGGGGTTGAGGCGCGGGGCGTGTCCGGCTCAGAAGTCATGCTCGGCCGGGCTGGGTACCGGGCGCTGCCCTTGGGCGATTTTGACCGCTTCCAGCAGTCGAGCTTCGGCTTTCTGGGCTCGCAGAAGGGCTGCTTGTTCTCGGAGCAGGGAGGCGTGGCGCCGGGGGCCGGTGAGTGGCCGCCCAGCACGGCGGATCCGGGGAGACAGGCTGGAAGCTCCAGACTTGCACTCTTCCTCTAAGAGGAGGGACCGCGAAGGGGATAGGTTGTGAAGGGGTCAGAACTGGCGTTGAGGTGCCTCTGCTGACTTGCCCTCCCTAGGGCCCTGGGCTGCAGCCCCAGAGCCAGTATAGACCCCATCTTCTCACACCTCAGGCCCCCTCATACTTCTTTTAAAATACAGGTTTCTTTGTGCATAGAAAGAAGCCAAGTCCTAGACAGAAGAAGTCACCGGCATCCTAAAGGCATCTGTAGAGAAATGGAAAAGTAGTCACCCTAGGGTAACAAAGTAGGGTAGGGCGTCTTCCTGTGTTCTGAAGATGCATGGAACAAAAAGGCGGGCCTGCAGCTGCCCAGTGCTTGCTCTGGCTGTTTTGCTCCGAAGTCTTATGTGGCTCCTTTGACTGACACTTCTCAGCCTGACCTTGGAAAAATGGGGCCCTCCGTGGGCCTCCTGTACTGTCAGCACATGAAAGGCTTCGGGATTGATGACTGTTGGTCTCACTACGTAGCACCTGCTGGACTGGAACCTGCTATGTACATACACTAGGCTGACCTTGAACTCACAGAGACCCACCTGCCCCTGCCTCTTCCTCCTGAGTGCTGGATTAAAGGAGTACGCCACCACGCCAGGCCTTTGGTATTGGTGAATTCCCCATATTCCGTCCCCTGCACTTAGGATTGCCTCTAACCAAGGGTTCTTTTCCTGACCAGGCTTGGAGCTAGTTAGGGGCTTAGAAAGCCCTGTAGGGATGGACTTCCTTGAGGATGGAACGGTCTCTCGTCTGTCTGCTTCCTGGCCAGGCTGGGAAGAACGCAGAGATTAGTTCTTTGGAAACTTTGGGGCTGTCTGTTCCACTTCACCCTGGATTTTTAGTTCTCCGGTGGGAAGGATCTTCAACTTAAGCCTCATCTTTCCAAACCTTGTCCCCATATTGCTTGAATTAAAATATACATTTTTTTTTTGAAACAGGGTCTCCCTATAGCCCCAGCTGGCTTGGAACTTAAACTGTAGACCAAACTGGCCTTGAACTCACAGAGATCCGCCTGCCTCTGCCTCCCAAGTGCTGGGATTAAAGGCATGTGCCACCATGCCCGGATGAAATATACATATTTTTATTCTAAGGCACTAAAATGGGGGCAAGGACTAGGAAGGGGTATCTTGGTCTCACCTGTGGCTCTTATTGATGAGCAATTATTGTCTTATTCTTATCAGCGAAGGCATTTCATCTTTATGGACCCCCTTGAAAGCATATTTCTGAGCCTCTTGGCAGAAGAGGAGTGTGTTACAGCAGAATTCATTTCTCTGTTGGAAAAGAACTTCACACAGATTCCATTGTCAGATTCAGTGGCTGTTACCTAGGAGAGAATAAAGCCTTGTGAGGTTGTTGTACTGATGTGTGGTCCCTAACTAGCATCCTTCCAAAGCTATGGGGATAGTAGGCAAGAAGCCAAATAGAGTCAGAAGGCACTTCTGAAGCAAAAGGCAGGCAGAACATAGGGTTGGCCCACTGTGCTCACAGGAGACCGGACTTGAAGTTGTCCTGCCAGGCCCAGCTGGTATCTGTGACTGTTTCTCCTCTTTTGCCCCCAGATGCACCCCAGAGCTGGTTTTCTTGCCTCTGCCATGGCCTTATCAGTTTCCTGGGGTTCTTGCTGCTCATGATCACCTTCCCCATTTCTGGCTGGTTTGCTCTGAAGGTAAGGTTGGCTGCATGGTGTTAAGGGTGGGAGGGTTAGGGGAGAGGGAAATGTTGCCATTGATGAGTGGATAGCCCCTTGCCTCTAAATGTTCTCACACTTCTGTGAAATGGACAGGCAAAGATTGTTCATTCTCATCATTCAGATTAGTAAACCGAGTCCCAGACTCCACCACAGTCATCCTGGGAGCCAGTAAGGAGTAGAAATAAGTCTTCCCAAGCTCCTGAGCCCTGGAATGTGGACACAGATACCTTTGCCAAATTGTCCACCCTTTGGTTCAGGCCCCAAAACACCCAGTGTGCCCATAGAAATAAGTCTTCCCAAGCTCCTGAGCCCTGGAATGTGGACACAGATACCTTTGCCAAATTGTCCACCCTTTGGTTCAGGCCCCAAAACACCCAGTGTGCCCGTAGAAATAAGTCTTCCCAAGCTCCTGAGCCCTGGAATGTGGACACAGATACCTTTGCCAAATTGTCCACCCTTTGGTTCAGGCCCCAAAACACCCAGTGTGCCGCAGAAAATAATGCATAGCAGGATCTCAGGCTTCATTTCACACAGAGGTGATACAGGTGGGAAAGAATGAAGAGTAGAGCTTCAGTTGAGTGCCAGACCTGACAGCTTCAGCCAAGGTGGAGCCCAGGCACGCCTTCCTGTTTGTGTGGCCCTAGGCAGCAGCCAGCATCTCTAGAAAGCTCCCCCACCCTGCTAACCTCGTGTGTGTGTGTGTGTGTGTGTGTGTGTGTGTGTGTGTGTGTGTGTGTGTTTAGGGAGTACTTAGGTGAACCCAGATCCTACTTTTGTAATACCACTGAAACAAATGCTCTATGACCCTGGACTTCAGTTCTCAATTTGGATATAACTGTTTCTTGAAGGGCTCCAGGGATCAGAAGTTGGTGAAGCCTTTTGCTTAGCATGCTGTTAGAGCAGCCTAGCCTCCCCCCCCCCCCAACTAATCCAAGGGCAAATAGTTTCTTAGGATGAGTCATGTCTAGCTTCAAGCCAAAGTGATTAAATTTCTCCAAGAATCAAGTCCTTACATTGTGGTGACTAACACCTCTCTTACTGAGAACTGCATTCAAATCATACCCCTTTCACTGCAAAGCTGTGTGATTTCTGAGCCTAACCTCTCTGAGCCTTGATTTTTCTCATCTAAACATAGCTGTGACATATCTTTAACACAAAATAATTTAGAGGACAATTTCAGAAGTTTCTGTCCTTGGTTGCGTGACCCAGTATGTTTGAGCTGAGCATTGTGATGGCATGTGTGTGGAGGCCAGAGGTCAACCTGAGTTGACCTCTTCAGTATTGTTCTTCAGGCACCGTCCACCTTATTGTTTAACATAGGGTCTCTGCCGGGCATGGTCGCGCATGCCTTTAATCCTAGCACTCAGGAGGCAGAGGCAGGCGGATTTTTGTGAGTTCAAGGCCAGCCTGGTCTACAGAGTGAGTTCCAGGACAGCTGGGGCTACAGGGAGACCCTGTCTCAAAGAGGACCCCCCCCATAAAAACAATAGGGTCTCTTGCTGGCCAGGAGCTCTCCAAAAAGGCCAAGCTACCTGGGATCCACCTGGAAGCCCCAGGGATCCACCTGGGAGCCCTAGGGATCCACCTGTTTCTACCTCGCCCCTGATGGGATTACAGGTGCACACCACCACACCCAGATTTTTAAAATTTATTTTATTTTTGTTTTACGTGTAGAGTGTTTTGCTAGGTATATTTAAGTCCTCACAGTGTCACGCAATGCTTGCAGAAGCCAGGGAAGGCTCCTGGATCCCCTAGAGTTACCGACTTGTTAGCTGTTATGTGGGGTTTGGAACTGAATTTGGGTCTTCTGCAAGAAGACTTCGGCTGAGCCATCTCTGCAGCCTCTTCCCCCACCCCAGCTTTCTTTACAAGGACTTCAGGGGTGGGAGTCAGGTGCTCATGCTTGCATGTTATTGAGTTACCACCTAAACCCCCAGGAATCCTTAAGTTATGGCATGGATATGAAATTTGGCCCACAGGTTCATGTATTGAGTTTGCTTGCTTGCTAATGGACTTTGGGAAGTGAATGGAGCCAGGGGCTCTGATCTCATCAATGGCTTAGCCCTGTGAGGGAGTCACAACGTGACAGCATTATTGGGAGGTGGTAAAAGGTAACAGGTGGGGCTTAGTTAGGAAAAGCGGGAAGGTTATTGGGATCAAGTCGTTGGTAGCTGTGTTTCGTCCTGGCCTCTTTCTGTTTTCCTTCTACTCTGCTTCCAACTGACGCGAGGTGCAGGGCTTCCTGGCGTACACTTCCTGGCATACACACATACACACACACACACACACACACACACACACACACACACATGTACACACGAGGATACTTGATTGTGGCATGGTAAAAGGGGAAGAGGATAGAGGGACCTGGCAAATGACATTGGCCAGCCTAAGCAAAATACTTCCAAACCCTCTTCTTTGCCATTATGAATAGATTGTGCCCACTTATGAGCGAATGATTGTCTTCCGACTGGGCCGGATCCGTACCCCACAGGGACCTGGCATGGTTCTCCTTCTGCCTTTCATCGACTCCTTTCAGAGAGTAGATCTGAGGACTCGAGCCTTCAATGTTCCTCCTTGCAAGGTGAGGGGCTTCTCAGCTGCCCTACACAGAAGGATTGGGGCCTGTGCATGCATGGTGCATTGTGGGTTCCAGGGCCTTGGCCTGTGATCAGTAGAAAGAAAAGCCAGGAAGTTAGTGGAGATCAGGAAGGCATCCTTGATGCATACCTGACCCTACCTACTTGGAGACACCATTTGCTTTTAAAGAGCTAGCTACTAGGCAGGGGGATCAAGTGAGGTGGTCTCACTGGGTGCGACCTCCCAGCAATCCTGACTCCTTGAATGTCCTCTCTGTCAAAATCTCCTGAAACAGTTGGCCTCCAAGGATGGGGCTGTGCTGTCTGTGGGGGCTGACGTCCAGTTCCGCATCTGGGACCCAGTGCTGTCAGTGATGGCTGTGAAGGACCTGAACGTGGCCACACGTATGACAGCTCACAATGCCATGACTAAGGCCCTGCTCAGAAGACCGCTGCGGGAGATTCAGATGGAGAAGCTCAAGATTGGCGACCAGCTCCTGGTACGTGGCTTCTCATGAGTCTTGTGGCAGGGTTGACTTTCTCTTCCAGGCTGTTTTGAGCAAGTACCAGGCTACTCCGGGCTTTAGCTTACTCTGTGTCCCAAGAGTATAACCATCCAAAAGGGATCTAGGTGGGGCCCCTGAGTTGAGGACAGAAAAGTCCCAGACCATACCCATCTGGAGCACTGTGTCCCCAAGAAGAAGTACTATGTAGCCGGGTGTGGTGGCGCACGCCTTTAATTTTAGCACTTGGGAGGCAGAGGCAGGCGGATCTTTGTGAGTTCAAGGCCAGCCTGGTCTACAGAGTGAGTTCCAGGATAGCTGGGGCTACAGGAAAACCCCGTCTCGAAAAAAGAAAAAAAAAAAAAAAAAAGTACTATGTATAAATTCTTGGAGCCACGCTCCTGAATGCTGAGGTTTTTACCCTTCACTGCGGCTGTGACACCAGCACAGGTCCTCAGGGGCCATCTGCAGTTCCTCTTTTGCAGGTGAGAGGAACGGCCTCCCAGTGCAGCTACCTGCTGGTTACTTCTTTGAATCTGATTTTTGTGGACTGTGACATTGGGATCTTTTTCCTGGTCTTATTCCATATGTATGAAAAATTAGGTACACTAGAATTCATCTTACTATTTGCTGCTTGGTGGAGTTGAAATCATTGTACATGCAGCGGCATGTCCTGGCCACACCCAACTTGGGGTTCCTCCTTGTGCTGTCTTCTTTGGGGAACATGGTGAAATGGGGTAAATCCTAGCCCCTGGTCCCTTTAGCAAGGACATTGAAAAGCATCCCCACTGGAGTTTGGTGAAATTCCTACCAGAATACTATCAGTCATAATAGTGGTCTTTACAGCACAGTGGTTGTTCATTTTGTTTTGTGGCGTGGCAGTGCCAGCTGGGGATGGAACCCAAGGATGTGGGCATGTTTGGCATGTACTTTACCACTGAGCCACCCTGGCCCCTGGCCCAGCTTTTTATGGCTTATGGAGTCCTTGTATGTACCCCAGAGCATCTCAGCTTCACATTTTTGTTCTGAAAGGACCAGTATTATTTCATTTTAGCAGGAGGAAACCAGAAATTACTCCACTTGCTTCTAAGAGCCATGGTCAAGGGCAGAGCTGAGCCAGTGCTAGATCATCTGCCTTTCTACCCATATCCAGTGCTCAGTCTAACAACTCAGGTAATAAGTTTCTAACAGATTTTCTTCATGCATCCACCTCCCATTATAATTCATCTTTAGCAAGAGGAAAGTCAACCTCAGCCTTGTGCTGCTTTGGTGTGAAAGAGGCGGTTTAGAGGAAGTCCATCCAGAGTGTGAGGGTCACTTAGGGTCCGTTGCTCAGGTGGGGTTGGCTCCTGGGAGAGTGGGGCGGACAGGAAACCCCTGGAGCTGCGTTCACCTCTCCCAGCTTTGGTACAAGCAAGTGTGTGTCCCTTTGGCCACTTTTCATCTGTGGAAGCCGAGGACCCTTCTCACCCTCCAGTGAGCCCTCCCCACCTGTGTGTGTCCCATCTAGGGGAGTGTCTTGTTATGACCCCAAGAAACTGTGCCAGGAGCCTGCCTTCCCTAACCCTGCGCCGTTGAACACTTGCTGCACATCCAGGCATCCGCAGTGCTCTCCCACTGCTCTGGCCTGGCAGAATTTGCAAGCTGTACCTCCTCACCACAGCCCTCTGCCAGCACCCCCATCCCTTGGCTCTTACCTGCAGCATGAAATAGTGCGTCCATTCTCAGCCCTCAACAGTGTCCACCCAGAAGCTAGGAGGGTCTTTGTCCAAAAGGCAACTCTGCCTGGCTACCTCTAGGTCTAAACTCTGGGGTTCTCTGGGGTTCCTTGTTGCCTCAGAACAAATCCAATTGGCCAGGAAGAGGCTACCTCAAACCTTTGTTTACTCAGCACCCCAGCCACACTTTCGAGTCTTAAGTGGAGCTATTGCTACTTAAGAGTTCCTTGAACTTTCCGGTCTCGTTTGCCTAGAGGAGCCCCCTCCATTTCTACCTGGAGTGCCTTCCTCCCTCCTTCCTGTCTCAGCACATGCCATTCCCAGCTGGATGCTTCTCTCCAGTGGATGTGGGACCTCCACGCTATGTGTGGCCATAGTGGCCCACTCAGGGAAGATGCTGGGGGGAAGCCTTATCTAGTGATTTCATTTCCCTCACTGTCCTTCAGCTGGAGATCAATGATGTGACCAGGGCCTGGGGGCTGGAGGTGGACCGTGTGGAGCTGGCTGTGGAAGCTGTGGTGCAGCCGCCCCAGGACAGCCCAGCTCTGTCCAGCCTGGACAGCACTCTCCAGCAGTTGGCTCTTCACTTGCTGGGGGGAGGCATGAACTCCATGGCAGGAGGTGTTCCACCCCCAGGACCAGGTAAGGGGTATGGAGGGCTCACCAGCTTAGCACACAGCAGACTTGCTTCACCCGTAGCTAAGCCCTCTGTGATGAGCTGATTCAGTCTGCCCTGTTTCCAGAGGTAGAGCATGGAGCAAGTGGAGGGTGTAGAGGCCCTAGGCAGCCTCTGGAAGGAAGCAGCAGTCCTGGAAGAATGACTAGAAAGTGGGCCGTGTGTTCTAGCTGGGTTAGCTTAGACATGTGCTTTGGGGGTGTCCTCTGGGAGCCTGAGGCAGCTTTCTAGCAGAGAAGGCAATTGTGCAAAGACCTGAAGGATAGAAGAGGAAACTTCACAGAAGGGATGGAGTGATTCTGACCTTGTAGCATGCTGACCTGCTCTCCGCCTTCCTTTCCAGCCCCATTGGCAGACACCTTGGAGATGGTGAGCGAAGTGGAGCCTCCTGCCTCTCATGGTGCTGAGGTTGGAGCCAGCCTGAAGCAGCCTGTGGCTGAAGGGTTGCTGACTGCCTTGCAGCCCTCTCTGTCTGAGGCTTTGGTTAGTCAGGTGGGGGCTTGCTACCAGTTCAATGTCATCCTGCCCAGTGGCACCCAGAGCACCTACTTCCTGGACCTCACTTCAGGTGTGGCTGTGTTCCCTGCCTTCCCCTTTCTACTGGGGTTGCTTATGCCCTCCCCACCCACATTCCTTCTAAGACTGCCCCCTTCTTCTGCCAACTGAATGAACCTGTAATGCCTGTCTGGGCTTTGGTCTCCCTGCCATCAGCAGAGCAGTACAATCAGATAAACAGGAGCTCTCATACCTGGTAGGCCTACTATGTCCCAGGCTCTAACTGAGCACTTTTGATGAACTATCCATCCTTGTGACAGAGGGGTTATCTTCTCAATTCACAGATTCGCAAATGGCAACAGTAAGACCTGAACGCACTATTAGAATATGAGCTGTCTGTGTGTCTGTGTGTCTGCGTGTCTGTGTGTGTTGGAAATTAAACCCAGGTCCCTGAGCATGTTGAAGCCACACCCCCAACTCTAGAGCCTAATCGCCTAACCACTACTCCCTGCTGCTCCCTACTACTCCGTACTGCTCCCTGCTGCTCCCTGCTGCTCCCCACTGCTCCCCGCTGCTCCCCGCTGCTCCCTGCTGCTCCCTACTGCTCCCTGCTGCTCCCTGCTGCTCCCTGCTGCTCCCTGCTGCTCCCTACTGCTCCCTGCTGCTCCCTGCTGCTCCCTGCTGCTCCCTGCTGCTCCCTACTGGTCCCTGCTGCTCCCTACTGCTCCGTGCTGCTCCGTGCTGCTCCCTACTGCTCCCTACTGCTTCCTGCTGCTCCCTACTGCTCCCTACTGCTCCCTGCTGCTCCCTGCTGCTCCCTGCTGCTCCCTACTACTCCCTACTGCTCCCTGCTGCTCCCTGCTGCTCCCTACTGCTCCCTACTGCTCCCTACTGCTCCCAGTGGGATGTGTGGACTTCCCTCAGCTTTTCTCCTACTAATGCTAATGCTTCCTCTTCACAGGGCAAGGCCGAGTGGGACATGGGGTGCCTGATGGCGTCCCTGACGTGGTGGTGGAGATGACAGAGCCAGACCTTCAGGCCTTGTTGTGTAGGGAGCTACGGCCCCTAGGGGCCTACATGAGTGGGCGGCTGAAGGTAAAGGGTGACCTTGCTGTGGCCATGAAGCTGGAGGCTGTCCTCAGGGCCCTGAAGTAGCAGTCTTGGTTGACCATCCATCACCTACCCCAAGCCTGGTGCCAGGCCAGAGGAGCTTCTTGGACTAGGGCACATTGGTTGGGGCCGTGGAAAGTTGAGCCCAGAAGTTTCAGGTCCCACCAGAAGCCTGGGAGGCTGGGATACAGCTCATGGTTGGTGACTCCGCCTGTCATGCACGTTTGTCTGCAGTGGTTCTCTGGACAGGCCTTGGCTCGTTCCATCCCCAGCCCAGTGCCCAGCCCTGAGGTGAAGATAAGCGGAGAGCCAGGCCTACCCTACCAGCTGGCAGCCTGACTGGAGAGACAGGAGGCACAGAGGCAGCCCTGTGGCAGCTGTGGGTGGACCCCACCACAGGGCTTAAAGGGTAGGGAGTGGGAGGAAAGGTAGCCCTCCAAAAAGAGAAAAGGTTGCTGCCGTGGAGCCAGGTGGGCCCACCTTCCTCAGGGCAGGCCAGACCAGGCTAGTGGGGGAGGGCATGGGACAGAAGGGAGCCACTGCCCTGCTGGCCTGCTCCAGAGGAAGCCTGACTTCACCCACCAGCTCCACCCTGCATGTTTGAGGTGCTGGACCCAGGGCAGCATGCAGGAGAGCCCTGCCGATCTGTGCTCACTGGAGGCTTAAGAGTTTCTGACGAATAAATGGTGTTTACTGTGGAGTGGAAGTGCAGCATGGGCTGTGGGCGTGGGGTGGCAAGGAGGGACTCCCGGCAGGGACCACGGCTGGAGGCTGAAACAGGCTCAAAGTATCGAATGTTTTCCTTCAGGGTGTCTCAAGATCCCCAAAGTCAGGTTGTGGGGTGCTCTCTATTTCTTTTTCTGGGGGGGGGGATAGATTTGCCAGGAGAGTGATGACTGTGTAAATAATAACTTAATGAAGAGCAAGTGTTCTCACAATGTGTTCAAGAGGGGTGTGGAACCACCGTGGGCAGTCCTCCTGCTGCCCTGGACACTCTTGCTTCCCTGACTGATGAGAAACAGCCAGGCTTGGGGCCTGGCTCAGGGCTCAGCCTGCTTTCTGCTCTACTGACCTTGCCCTGACTCAGTGCTGAGAAATGGATCTGACTTCCTGGAGCAGCTATGAGGGGGAAACCAAACAGCAAAGCCCACAGCCCTCAGCTTATCTTCTGGCACCAGGCCTTCCCCTTGACCCCTTTTTCCTTCCTGGTACTAGGCCTTGCCAGTTTGCCCCTCTGACTTTTTCAGTGCCAGATACTGTCTTGTCCTCCACCTGGCCTGGGACTTCCCTCAGGGCTAGCATAGGCCCCACTAACTGTGGGGCTCCTCTTGAGGGTCCTGGCCTACTGTCCCTGTCTCCTCACCTGGACGCCTCTCTTGGGCTCTGTAGGGCTTTCCTATTGGGACTCTGTTCCAAAGCCGCCTCTCTAGGCCCCTCTCTAGGTTGCCAGGTTGTTGCCTGGCCTCGTTCCACACTCCTTTATGCACAGCACCATGGAGGCTGGCATTGCACCTTGTCAGGAGGTGGCAGTGACAGGGAAGGGAGATCACAGCTTGGGAGAAACTGAAAGTCCTCAGAGTTTCTTTGTGGACTTTAGAAAAATCAGTGTAATGTTTCGGGGAACCCAAAACTCAGGCTGTCTGAGTGTGAAATAATGCCTGTGTCAGCCATTGCCACCTATCTTGAAGGGCCCTCCCTGGGTGAAGCCAGCGCTGCAGAGCTGCACTCCATAGGTTCACAGGCCCTGGGCTGGGGTCAGGGTAGACCTGGAAGTCCACAGGCGGGAAGTGCAAGCATACTAAAAGGGTCAATCAGGCAGCTTCCATTGTCTGAGGATGCAAGGCCTGAGACTGCCCGGTCGAGGTGGCCTGGGGAGAGAAGGAAAGCTGCTGGACAGAGGAGACCTCCCTGCTAGGTCATAGGGGGAAGAGGCAGGCCAGCGCCTCCAGTGACCTGTGAGGAGGGGATAGAAGTGGTGGCCATTATTTTTTGTGCATAAGGGAGAGGAGGGGGCTGGTGGATTTATCTGTTGAGTTGGAGGCTGCGGGGAGACAATGTCAGGCTCTTTCCTTTTCTGGAGTCTCAATTCTTGTCCTGGGCCAAGTGGAGTCCAGCCAGGAGAGAAAATCTTTTTTAGTGGTGACCAAAGGTCAGTGTCTTCAAGGGTAGTGAGGCCCCCCCCCCCCCGTGTGAGGCCAGGTGGGGGTAGTTCAGGAGAACCTCAGGATGCAGAGCAGTAAGCTCGCTTCCCAGATGGGAAGACTGAGGCCGGCAGACCCAGAGTAAATCTCCCCCAAGGGACTTATAACCGGTTCTCCTAAATGTGAAGAGACAGGTTGGTTTAGAATAAAGGTCTCAGGATCCTGGGGCTTTCCAGTTTTCCTGCCAAGCCTGACCCTATTGTATGAGACAGGGTGAGTGCAGGCTTGGGGGCAGGACAGGGATACCCAGCTCATGATCCTCTACTTCATGAGACAGAGTCAGAGGCAAAGAGGGGAGACTGGAGAGAGAGGAAGAGTACTGGTACTGGGTCACTGGAAGGGCTCACTCCTGATAGCCCCTGCCAGTGGGAGTTGGCAGACCTGCCCAGAGCTAAGTCTCTAGCCTGCTTTGTACTGGATTCACAGAGCCTGCCCAGTGTCCACCATATAATGGGCACCAGTACTAGTTTGAAAGTTAACTTGAACCAGGAGTGGTGGCACATGTCACCTTTAATCCCAGCACTTGGGAGGCAGAGGCAGGCAGGTCTCCATGAGTTCAAGGCCAGCCTGGTCTACATAGCAAGCTCCAGGCCAGCTAGGATTAAAGAGAGACCCTGTCTCAAAAAGATGACAAAAAAAGAAGGAAAAAAATAAAAGAAAGTTAACTTGCTGGATAAAATGAAAACATCTTGGGGCTAAAGAGCTGGCTCGGAGGACTAGAATTTGGATCTCCAGAACTCATATAAAACTGGGCAGGTATGGTGGCTACCTGTAATTCCAGAACTCAGGAGGCAGAAATGGGGTCCCTAAGTCAAGATGGCTGGCTAGACTAACCAGAATTGGCAAACTCCTGGTCCGCTTAAAGAGAAAGCTCTAAGAAAACACATGACATCAACTTCCAACCTGTATGTGCACATGCACCGCACATGTGCCACATAGACACATGCACACATATGCAAAAAATAAATCTTGGATATTTTTAGAAAGATGGAGGAAGGCTCCTAGCACTTGGGAGGCAGAGGCAGGCGGATCTTTGTGAGTTCAAGGCCAGCCTAGACTGCAGAGTGAGTTCCAGGACAGCTGGGGCTACAGGGAGACCCTGTCTCGAAAAGACCAAAAAAAATAAATAAATAAATAAAGATGGAGGAAGGCAGGGGGAGAAAGGAAGAAATAATGATGGAGCACTAGTCAGATTGCAGAGGGTGTCAGAGCGTGGAAAGCTCAGGACCCTGGAAGAAGGAAGGAGAAGTATACGGATGAGGAGAGGAAGCCAGGTGCTCTTAGAGTTACTCTAGGCTCACAGGTCTGTGTCCGCATTCAGACTCCATCCCAACTTTGGGAAAAGACTGGCCCAAGAGAGGGACCCTGGAGCGTACCTCACTGGCTTTGGATGTTATGGACACCCAAACCACTAGGCCTGAGGCTGTGGTGAAGACAAAGCCTGCCAGTGACCCTGGGGGAGGTTAGGGGGGACAGAGAAACCTAAGGAGGGATACCCAGCCATCTCCAGGGCAGCCAGCCTCCTGCCTCCTAGTCTAGACTGCGTAGCAAACCTGCCAAGCGTGTCACCATCTGACAGTGAGGGGCAGCAGGTTCCTCTTCCACATGCGGCTGTAAAGCTAGAAAGGGTCCCAAAGGGTCTGAGGCACCTCAGTGGAGGGAACATATGGAGACATCTAGCCCTGTGCTCCCATACCTTCATACATAGACATCCCTGCTTCACCTGGGCTGGGGGGAGTTGTGGGGGGGTTGAGGTAGTTAGGAAGTGGGGGGAAAGTTGGCCAAGAGAAATTGGGCAGGGAGGACTAGTATGATCTAGAATTGCAGATCCTGGAGTTAAAGCTGTGAAATGGGTTCCTTATGTCAAAGGCTATTCCCCCACATGTTATCAACATTAAAATTCAGGATGCCTACATTAAATGCAACACATTATTGTAAAATAATACAGTGTGATCTGTGTAGGTTTTCTTGGAAATGGTTTGGCTAAGACCAATTTATGTTGTAATTATCCACCAGTTTGCAGCCTTCACTTACTTTCATTCTTGATGTGTTCACATAGTTACAAATCTAACATGCAAATCATTTTTTTACAAATAATTTTCAAATGTAATGTACACATAGAATTAATGACATACATTAATAATGGGTGATATCTTATAAACATCTGATTAAAAATTTATTAATTTGGATTATTCTTTAATGTCACTTTGGGGCCAAGACTTTTTTAGGTTTAAACATTTATATAGGTCCCCGAGACACTAAAGAGGTCTGGACACACCCCTTGGTGACCTCCTTATCTAAAGATAGGTAATTGTTTCCCATAGGAAAGTCATAAAGAATAATGATGGAAGAAAATGAAAACACAGCACAATACCTGGTGAGCTCTTACACCCAACAGAAAGCATTTGATGTTAAACATATCAGTGCACAAGGGCAGGGCGTGGTGGCACACGCCTTTAATCCCAGCACTCAGGAGGCAGAGGCAGGCGGATTCCTGTGAGTTCAAGGCCAGCCTGTTCTACATAGTGAGCTCCAGGCCAGCTGGGACTAAAGGGAGACCCTGCTTCGGGGAAAACAAACAAACAAACAGTGCACACACACTATTCAAAACTGGTATTGGAGATGCCAAGCCTGGGGAAGCTAACTGCTGTTGTTTTGCTAAATGGACATGACGTGCCTACCAAATTCCCTCCTCAGTAACTGTGCCCAGTAGAAGAGTGTGTTGTCAGCTTTGCTCAGAAAAGCTTCTTTGTGTAGTGGTCAGTGGTGACTGTAGAGACTCATAAGTGGTCAGCATACGGCCATAAATGGGCCATCACCATCACCCCTTTCAAAGGTTCACAGGACATCATGGAAGAAGGGGTGGAAACAACATAAGAGCTGGAGGAAGGGGAAGGAGGGGTGTGGAGGGCCAGCGTCCTGGCCCTCCTGGCTGCTGCACTGCTGAACGCACTGCAACGGTGATCATGTACGCACAAGCTGGGGCGGTGGCCGGGGGTTAACACCACATCATGGAAGAGGGAAGGACTCAGGGGCCCCCACCTTTCACCCTCCACAAATAACTGATGAACTCAATGGATTAGACATACAGAAAAAGGAGGGAGGGAGAGAGGAAGGGAAGGAGGGAGGGAAGAAAGCGGACATTGTGAGCAGGAGGGAAGCTGGCTGGTAAGAGGAAGAGTGTTAGCAGAAGTAGGAGCAGCGAAGGAAAGAAATAGAGGGTGAATATGATTGAAATGCATTATTTATGAAACTGTCATACTGAAACCCATTATGTATATATTAAGATATAACAATATATGCTAATAAAACATTTACATTTTTACTCGGCCCTCACTTTGTGCTGGATAAGGCAGTGCTCTAGGTGGTACTGTTACAGCAGTGAACAAACTCAACCAAGACCTGTGCCCTGTGGGATTTACAGTCTGGTTGGGAGAACTAGTAGTAAAGATTAAGTATGTTAGAAGGGCATGTGTGTCCTGGAAGAACAGCAAGGAGTCTGTTTGGCTGGGGTCAGAAGAGGCAGAGGTAGTCGATGAGACCAGAGGGGAAATGGGACCTGCACATGTAGAGCATTGCAGGCCACTGTGAGGACTCGGTGTACAGTGGGAACCACTGGGGGATTCTGAGCAGATACATATTAAGATACTAAACATACAACAGAACAACACATAAGTAGAGCTCTGACCCACAGCCTGGAGCCGCTTGCCCAGGAAACCAGTCCCCTCATCTGTAGTCAACAGCCTGGAAGCAGCCTGCTGCCAGGCACAGTTAGGAAGCCAGATTGCCAGCCCAAGCAGCCATCCAAGAAGCAAAAGCAATTTCTGTAGCAATGAGCCTCAAGTGGCCAAGGCTGCATCAGTAACTGACAGCTCCCCTAATTTTTGTCATTTCCTCCATTAGGGCCAACTAGAGAAAGTCAAATATGTCACTTTCGTATGTTATATCAGAAATATAGACAGACATATTTGTCTTTCCACAATGTCAGAATTTATTAAATAGCCAATGCACAAACTACATTGGTTTTTTTGGCTACGATTTACCAAGTAGTCCCAATTTCCCTTGATAGCTATTGGCAAATAGAGCTTCTTTTATTTCAATGTTAGTTACTAATATTACATTTATTTCCTCATTCTGTGCACACTTGTACATGCCAGAGAGAGAGAGAGAGAGAGAGAGAGAGAGAGAGAGAGAGAGAGAGAGAGAGGAGAGAACACAACTCATAGGAATTTATTCGCTCCATTGCCCCCCGTTACTAACATTAACTCTCAGATCACACATTATCACTTCACACAAAAGTATGCAACCATGCAGGTTATAGAATGACTAAGAAAGGGTTAAAGAGACTGCAGAGTTTAGAGAGGTTCTCCTGAAGTTGGAGGCAAAGAGCTGATATGGGAGGGGGGCAGGCTGGAGACACAGCTCAGTGGTTTTAGAGTATATACTGCTCTTACAGGACCCAGGTTCAGTTCCCAGCACGTGTGTCAGGGGGTTCACAACTGCTTGCAATCCCAGCTCCAGGGGCTCCAACTCCCCCTTCTGGTCTCTGTGGGCACTGCAGTCATGTGTACAAATTGTTTCCCCAGTCCAATTAAAAACAAAAATTAGGGTTGGAAAGACGGCTTAGCAGTTAAGAACACAGGCTGCTCTTGCAGGGGTTCCTAGGATCAGCTAACAACTGTCCATAATTCCAGTTCCAAGGGATCCACTCCCTCTTCTGGCCTCCATAGGCATTACATGTACAGGTGCACTTACATGCAGGTAACACACATAACATTTTAAATTTTTGAATAAAAATATTAAAAAACACTGATACCGGGCGTGGGTGGCACATGCCTTTAATCCTAGCACTTGGGAGGCAGAGGCAGGCGGATCTTTGTGAGTTCAAGGCCAGCCTGGTCTACAGTGCGAGTTCCAGAACAGCTGGGGCTACAGGGAGACCCTGTGTCGAAAAGACAAAAAACAAACAAACACTGATACAGGCTCAGAGGAAGAATCCGTGGGGGACCACATTAGTAGTCTAAAACCACAGGTGTAGGTGCAGGTGCATCAGTGTTAGGAAGAGGTGTCAAATTTAGGTCTCCATGGTTGACAGGCTGAATGTCATGAGTTGGAACCCAGGAAAAGAAGAGTTCTTTGTTGTGACAAAAAGCCTGCCCAAGCCCTTGCACAAGACCCTGCCCAAGCCCCTGCACAAGACCCTGCCCAAGCCCCTGCACAAGAACCTGCCCAAGATCCTGCACAAGACACTGCCTAAGACCCTGCACAAGACCCTGCCCAAGCCCCTGCACAAGACCCTGACTAAGACCCTGCACAAGACCCTGCCCAAGCCCCTGCACAAGACCCTGCCCAAGATCCTGCACAAGCCCCTGCCCAAGCCCCTGCACAAGACCCTGCCCAAGCCCCTGCACAAGACCCTACACAAGACTCTGCCCAAGCCCCTGCACAAGACCCTGCCCAAGCCCCTGCACAAGACCCTGCACAAACCCCTGCACAAGACCCTGCACAAACCCCTGCACAAGACCCTGCACAAACCCCTGCACAAGACCCTGCACAAGACCCTGCACAAGACTCTGCACAAACCCCTGCACAAGACCCTGCACAAGCTCCCACACAAGTCACCACACAAGCCCCTGCCCGAGCCCCCACACAAGATCCTGGACAAATTCCTGCACAAGCTGAGCAATTGGGTAACTACTTGTTGTGCCTACCATGTTTAGGTCTTGGGGTGTGCCTTCTTTGGTACTCCCAGATGAGGGGTTCTGTCAGAAGTGGTTGATAAACTCATGTGTCTGGAGTTTCTGGTACTATTTATGGGCTCACATGAATTAATTATCAGTTTGTCTCTCCTGGTGTGCTGGCAGATGGTGCTGACTTGTGTTAACAAAATCTTCAGTCATGCTTTCTTGGCACCTAAAGTCAAAATGGAGTAACTCAGGTCAAAGCTGTTACTTTGAAAAATGGAGTCATTCTAGCTAGAGACAGCCTGAAAGCTGATATTACATACAACATAGAGTAATTCAGAGCAGGCCCAGTTTACTCTCCTCGTATACACCCTAACCCCATGGGGTACATGCTCTTAATTATGTGGTTGGTTTAGCCATGTCACCAGCATCTGCTCAGGACACATGTGAAGTCTTTCCTTTTTCATCCCCTGTCTACCTTTGAGTCTCTACTTTGAGGGCCTTTGTGTTTCTCCTTTGATTGATTTGTATGTATTTCAGCAAATGGCTGACTCTGTTTGCATTTAAAGAAGCTGCTCTGTTGAGAACAGGTTGTATACAAAAGCAACATCCATGAAAGCTTTTTCAGTAATTTGTGGGGTTTTTTTGTTTTTGTTTTGTTTTGTTTTCCTTTGACTGGTTATTTTATTTTATTTTTTTGCCATTACATTTATTTATTTATTTTAATATATATTTTGTACAAGATTATCAAATCTAGACCCCATGTTCCCAACCCTACCCTCCACCCCACCAGAGCTCATGCATTCTGCCAAACATGCTTTTCATCTCTTTCTCAGTCTTTCTCGATATTCTCCATGTGGAAGTTGACTGTTTTGAGCAGAAGTTCACTGTTTCAGTCAGTTCTTTGATGCAGTCCTTTCTGTTGTTGTTGTTTCCAATATGTATCACTCCCAACTGCTTGGACAAAAGCTCAAGGGGCCATGCACAAGAAATACTTACAACTAGGTAATTGGCACTAGCATCCACAGATGAGGGATACCATTTGACAGTAATTTGTTTTAAAGACACAGGGCTGGTACAGGACAAGCATTGTATTCTGGCCATCTATATTTTAAATTTATTATTTTTAAAATAACTGTAGATTCATAGGATGTCGCAAAGAGATGTATGGAGAAGTTCTGTTTGCTTACACCAGCATACCATACAACTGTGCTACAGTATCAAACCCAAGAAATCAACATTGGCACATATTGATTCAGGCTTCATGCACTTGTTGGTGTTTGTGTGTTGCTGAGGAAAATGGGTGGGGGAGCTACAGTTACCATGGTCTGACTTACCTTGTTTCAACTTATGATGGTATGAAAATGATATATATTCAGTAAAAACCACACTTTGAATTTGGTGATATTTTCCTGAACTCTTGATTAACAGTTGAATTCTGGCCAGCAGCGGCTCTGGCTCCTGCTCAGGACACCAGCATGAGGAAACAAATGATCCATCAGTGTGTTGTGTCGCTAAGCTGGCTTGATTGTATTAGAAGTGTTTTCAGTTTATTTTTTCACTTACAGTGGGTTCCTTAGTACATAACTCTTTTGTAATCAGAGAAGCATCTGTATATATTTCATTTTTCACTCCAGTTCCTAGAAGAGAGCTCTTTTTTTTATAATTCTTTTTTTTTCCAATTTTTAATTTTTTTTAACAATAAGTAATAAGTTATAAGTACAAGCATCCTTCATTTAAAACCAATTTGCAAGCAGCTATGCCCAAACCCACACAGCCCAAGGCTCCCATCGTCCAGCTGGTGAGGCTTATATGTACAATCATGTTGATCAAATGTGTCCAGACTATGTTTCTGTAGTTTCACCATTCACCCCAATTGCAGCCCTTACGTTCTACCATGCCCCCTCTTCCGCAGATTGTTCCCTAGGCTTAGAAAAGGGGCACAGGTGGACGAGAAGCAAAACAGTCTACTTTCTCCGGAGATGTTGTTTTGGACTCTGATCGGTTCTGGCTGTTTCCTTTCATGGGTTGACAGTTTGTCCAGGAATAACCTTTCAATCCTACTAATGAAGCACAAGCAATTAGATATATAGGTATTTTAACAGTACTACTTATTATGGTAGGTTACTTTGGTATAGACACAGATGTTTGGATGGTTTGCTAATCCATGAATTATATTTTTTCTGCAAAAGATGACAAGGTCTTACTGTGGCTTATAACTTCTCCTAACCACTAGAGGATGTAAGCTTGTGGCATCAGCCGTGAATTATTCCTCCAAGGAGAGAGCTAATAGCCAATTAGATTTGGGATATACAGGCATGTGGCTGCCACTGCTGCACAGTATTTCCAGGCAGGTGAGGTGTAGATGATGCTGACAGAGGAGTCTTGCTTGACTCAAGGAGACCAATTTTTGCTTTATTGATTTAGTGTCCTTTGGTAACACTCCCTGGCATTCTAGAGACCAACTGTACACTTGCAAGTACGGTCTCAATACATCTTTCCTATGCTTGCATCAGGTCTTCAACAGCAGGGCCTTACCGCCTCTCTAGAAGAGAGCTCTTTAATCACTCCTGAAATTTCCTGTGTGAAATTAGGAGTGTCTTGGGCTATTCATAAAAAGCATATTTATAAAAAGCCTTGTTATGCTGGGTGTGGTGGCACACGCCTTTAATCCCAGCACTCAGGAAGCAGAGGCAGGCGGATCTCCGTGAGTTCAAGGACATCCAGGTCTACAGAGTAAGCTCCAGGCGAGCTGGGACTAAAAGGGAGACTCTGTCTCAAAAAATACCAAAAAAAGCCTTTTTATATCTGAGTTTATGCTAATAATGTGGCTTTTGGGGGAGCCTGGATAGTGCCAGGATGTGGGCTCCTCACCAGAAGAAGTGGTACAGATGCAGCTTTCATTCTGGTCTACAGGGAAGGGAGATGGGCGGAGGATGTGTTCACTTGCTAATGGCCAATATTGTAAGTACCATGTCAACAGCTTAGAACTCCCTCCATAAAAACTCTAAGCAATGAGGTCTGGAGAGCTTCCAAGCCAGTAGACGAAGGACAATGCTGAGATGGGTCATGCTGGCACAAGCAAGGGAGTCCATTTCCCTATTCATCTCTGCCATTTGCCCATTCCTGAGCTGTACCCTTTACTCAAAGCAGATACAGAATGTTGGGTTTTGTTTGTTTTATCTGTGAACCATTCTAGCAGATTATCAAGTCTGAAAAGTAGGGTTGGGATTGGGTGGGCAGAAACAGGTAATATGGGGAACTGGTACATGTGACTGGCATTTGAAACAGGCAGTCTGATGGGACCCAGCCCAGAAGACCTTCAAACCTGAAGCTAACTGTAGGTAGCTAGAATCAGAATAGAAATGAATCCGTGAACACCGATTTGGTTATCTGGAAATCAGAGAATTGGTTGGTGGTAGAAATGGCAGCACTTTTTGGTTATGTGATCCTGTCACCCCCGTGTGGTCAGGAGTGGCTGCCAGAACAAGTGTCAGCCTAAACTCCCTCACACCGGTCCTCTAGAGATGCACAGTCCCTCCCATTCCTTCTGCCCCAGAGCCATTCATCTGTTCTCTGTCACTAACCCTGTCATCACCATTGGCCCATAAATAAAATGTATTTTTTTCTTTTTATTTATTTATTTATTTTGTTTAGGGATTCACAATATAAGAGCACAGTTGTTTTCGGATCACATTAACTTTGCTCGGTTTGCCATACAATTAGGTAATTGGCGCTAGCATCCACAGATGAGGAATACCATTCATCGTTTGTTTTCCTGGGAATGTGTTACTTCACTTAGCATGATATCTTCTAGCTCCATCCATTTACCTGCAAAGTTCATGATGTCATCTTATTTTTTGAATGTATTCTTTTGAGATTGCCAATTTCACTCAGCTTAAGTCCCGGGAGATCCACCCGCCAAGTCAAGTTGCTGCGGGTAGCTTTAGAGTCATTCTTTTTGATTGCCAAGTAGCAGTCTGTGGTGTGGACGGACCGATGTGTTTATTCACAATTTGAAGGACAGCTGACTGATTTCTTTATCTGGGGTTATTACAGATAAAGCTCCCACAAACACTGTGCACAGGTCCCACTGGGAAAATGTGTCATTTCCTTTGGGATAAATGCATGACAGAGAACTGCTGAGTCCTGTGGTAAGACCAGTTCTCATTTCAAAAAGATCGGCTTATATTCTGAAGTTACAGCTAAGCCTGATAGTGCATTTGTGTGAGAGAAAAGAGAAGAGTCAGGGAGGTGATTATTTTGTAAATTTTTATTGAATTTTTGTGTGTTTCATACAGAACATCTTAATCACCTTTATATCTCCTATACTGGCACACTCCCATAACCCCAACCCCCACTGGAAGTCACGCAGTCTGTCCTTTGTGTTAAGGCCTACCAAGTGAAGTTAGTGTTCCTAGAAGTCCCTCAGTACAAGTTCATCCACTGAGGTCTAGTCAGCCTATCTAGAGTCCCTCCCTTTAAGAAGACCAGCTCTTCCTCACCCAGCAGTAAACAGCTGCCAGTAGTTGCTCAGCTAAGAATGGGGCCTTCTCATTTCCACAGTTCTGTGCTGGGTTTTGTCTGCTTGAGTTTGCATGGGTCTTGTGCATGTTGACATATTGCTATAGGTTCATATGAGCAAGGTCCCAGGAAATAGAACTCTATTTCCATATGGTCATGCACCTCCTTCCTGGCTCTTACAATCTTTCTGCTCCTTCTTCAGAAATGGTCCCTGAGCGCTGGTGGGTGGAGTTTAATATTGGAGTCACTGGGTTATTGACGCTAGCATCCACAGATGAGGGATACCATTTGTGTGTGTGTGTGTGTGTGTGTGTGTGTGTGTGTGTATGTTCGCAGGTGCATGCATGCCTCTGCACACATGTGTGTAAAGGCTAGAGAGCAGAATGATGTGTCTTTCTCAATAGCCTCTCTAACATTTTTTGAGACAAGATCTCTCAACTAAACTTGTAGCTGCCCAATTAGGGCAGGTTGGCAAGCCCCAGGAATTATTCTCCCGCCTCCTCCTCCCCAGTGCTTCAACAATCACAAGCTTGTGCCACATCCTCTGGCTTTCTGTGTAGCACAGAACTCAGGTCCTATACTCCTGACCCACAGAGCCATCTCCACAGGTCCTACAGGTTCGTTATTACATGGTTACATTCAGTCTTTCTCTTTGATGTCCAGAGCTACTGCTCAGATTAAGGGGTGTCTCTGGGGGGCATTTCTGGGGCTTGGGAGGATTCAGGGATGGGCCAGGCTCTTTCTTGGGGAGGGGCCTTCCGGTTTCACCTCGTTTCCCTGCACCTGCAGGCCAGGTGTCTTAGCTAATCTCCAAGCTCAGGTGGAGCATGGCGGTCCAGGTGCCACTGCTCCTCAGACCCTTCCAGCCTCACTGAGAGGCCCTGATCTCAGACGCAAGCATCCCCAGAGAACCCAGAACCGTCTATTAATAAACATCACTTGGCCATGGTTTAGGACCAATAAGGCCACCCAGCTCCACGTGAAGCCCAGCCGTTATCAGAAGTTAAGGAGGGGAGGAGTTAGTTACCCACAGGCCAATTCTTATTGGCTGGAGTCTGAGTCTGACATCACTGACTATAGCCAATCAGCAGCTTTCTCGCGTTCAGTCTCTCGCCAACTGAAAACTGTGTTCCGTTGCTTTCCAGTGAAGCCTGGGCTCATCTATCGGATCATTGACCTGTCGCTCAGAGTCTAGGGTCGGAGTAAAGACAGGGAAGAGCAAGAGCCATTGTTGAACAGCTCCTCTTCTGTGCTCACACTCCTGGTATGCGAGGGGCGGCATCCCGCCAGACCGTAAGTGACACCACCACTAAACACACACTTAGAAAAGCTCTTTTCTAAGCCCTAGAGTGGTTCTTGGTGAAGGAACCAGGATAAACTTAGCATGTAGAAGGAGGACGGGGAGGAAAAGAGGGAGGAAGGAAGGAAAAGAAAGGAAAGAAGGGAGGGAAGGAAGGAAAGGAGAAAGAAAGGGATAGGGGAGGAAGAAAGGGTGCAGAAATGGAGGAAGAAAGATGGCTAGGAAGGAAGGAGGAAGGAAAGGAAGAGAGGAGAAGTAAAGAAGGAAGAGGGAAGCGAGGAATGAAGGAGAGGAGAGTCGGGGAGCATGTCTGTATGCAGAGACACTGTGGTTGCCTCGAATGCCTGGGAGGCCCCTGTATGAATGCTGAGGAGACTTTCGCCTCCACTGAGAGCGTCAAGTGGAACTAGAACCAGCCATGATGGCTTCTCATCCCGAAGGAAGGATTCAGCTCTTTCCCGGTGGGCGATACCTGGCTCAAAGGTTTCTGGAATGTGTTCCCAGCATGCTTGTTTCCTTCCCACCTAGGTATGTGTGCCCTCTGAGCTCGGTTCACTTTGTTTAAGGTCGATGGTGTGAAGGGCCCTTTGGCCCAGAGAACACAGTTCTTCTCTGTCTGTGAGTTTTTGTTTTGTGAGATGACGTTTGACTCAAGTTGTCTGCTCTCCCTGCTTCAAGCCAGTGCCTGGGCTGAGGTTAGGAGTGGGGTTCTCCAGGATGGAGTGGGGGCTCTGCCCCTGGCTCTCAGGGTGGGCTGGGAGGGGTAAACTGTGAGGCGTGGATGCAGGACATAAGCCATGGGCCCATCTCAAGGGAAGTGCACAGGCCCCCTGCTAGGGAAGGAGCCACCCCTCCCATCGAGCCTTGCTCCCCAGGGACTTGCCATCTACATCATCATCCCCCTCTATCCCAGAAAGTGTCCTCCAGGTTGCTTACCTGGGCGAGGACAGGGCTAAAAGGTCTCTGGGCCTGAGTGACCGAGAGATAGCAGGGTCTGCCTGGAACAGTTGTGGTTTTCAGTCCAGGGCCTGGGACTTATGAATGGACAAGGAAATTGATGTAGTGAGATTGGAATGATGCTTTTAAAAATGAAATGGGGCTGGCAGAATAGCTGAGTGGTAGAGGGCTTGTCTAGCTTGCAAGAAACCATAGGTTCAATTTCCAGCACTGCAAAATGAATTGATTAATTTTAAAATGGAGTGGTGTTTTAAAAATAGAGTACATAGGGTTTTGTTTTTGTTGTTGTTGTTGTTGTTGTTGTTGTTGTTTTGGGTTTCTTTTTGCATTAAATTTTTCTTTCTGTCTCTGGACTTGTTCTCTTTTAAAATGTATTATTTTTTTCTTATTTTTTACTTCATTTTTTAACAAGTAATAATTTATGAGTACAAGCATCCTTCATGTAAAACCAATTTGCAAGCAGTTATGCCCAGACCCACACAGCTCAAGGCTCCCACCACCCAGCTGGAGGGGCTTATATGCCCAATCAAGTTGATCAAATAAGTGTCCAGTCTATGTTGCTGTAGTTTCACCATTCACCCCAATCACAGCCCTTACATTCTACCATGCCCCCTCTTCTACAGATTGTTCCCTAGGCTTAGAAAAGGGGCACAGGTGGACGAGAAGCAAACAGTCTACTTCCGCTGGAGATGTTGTTTTGGACTCTGATCAGTTCTGGCTGTTTCCTTTCATGGGATGACAGTTTGTCCAGGAATAACCTTTCAATCCTACTAATGAAGCACAAGCAATTAGATATATAGGTATCTAAACAGTACTAATTATTATGGTAGGTTACTTTGTTATAGACACAGATGTTTGGATGGTATGTTACTCCATGAATTATATTTTTTCTGTAAAAGATGACAAGTTCTTACTGGGGCTTATAACTTCTCCTAACCACTAGAGGATGTAAGCTTGTGGTATCAGCCATGAATTATTCCTCCAAGGAGAGAGCTAATAGCCAATTAGATTTGGGATATATAGACATGTGGCTGCCACTGCTGCACGGTATTTCCAGGCAGGTGAGGTGCAGCTGGTACTGACTGAGGAATCTTGCTTGACTCAAGGAGACCTATATTTGCTTTATTTGTTTGGTGGCCTTTAGTAGCACTCTGGCATTCCAGAGACCAACTGTACACTTGCGAGTGTGGTCTCAATACATCTTTCCCATGCCTGCATCAGGTCCTTGACAGCAGGGCCTTACCACCTCTCTTCTTGCAGGTATCCCAGTTTACAGGCAAGAAGCCTTTACCTTTTGAGGGGCTTGGGTCCCCTTGCCAACATCTCCTTGGCAGAATAATCCATTGCTGATATCAGAGCTCTCCTGTAGTAATATATTTTGCTTACATGCACAGCTTAAAAAGATTTTAGCATTATATTTGGCTCTGAATAGAGAATAATCCTTTTCACATTTCCTATGTCTATTAGTCAATTAAAGAAAGCAGTTATACCGGTTTTATAAGAGATTACCTCTATAACAGTCGGCTCTAAATTACGGTTAGAGAATGACTTCATTACCATCTTATATTTCTTTGTTCTATGAAAAGGAGGTAAGAAAGTCTCTCATATTAAAATTTTGCAGCACCTAGAAGGTACGGTTCATTAGGGCTCATTATAAACAGTTGTTACAAATAGGATCCACAGAGATGTTTGATGTCTGTAGCAGTCTGAGGCTTTTCTTCCTTTTAATGCTTAGATGGGCCAACTTCTCTGCTGGTATTTCTTGGTACATCCTGCACATTGCAAAGCTGTATCTTTTCTTTCTCAGCCATTAAGTTGGTGACGTTTTGACCTGTGGGAACATACAAATCTTTTCCCATAGTTAGTTTTAAGATTTAAATGGAAAATTTGACAAAAAGTTTTAATATATAACTGTATCCCCCCCCTTTTTTATTTTAGGTTTTTATTTTTTGACCCATGAGTCTCAAAAAGACAGTTGTAGTACACATACCTATAGGCAGGAATCAAGGTTTAAATTTCATTAAATTTACCCAAGCTGTTTTGGGTGACTGTATGTTGCTAATTTGGGAAGCAAGGTTAGGAGTATTCCTTAAGTTAAATTATCCTAAAGGTAAAAGACAATGTTACAAGATGATACTGTATAACACAGACATTATAGAGAACATTTGTATATATTAGTACCAAGGTTATTTTTATACAGATTTTAAGTATAACAAATATGGAAAACAATTTATATTTCCACTTAACTTAGATGTATTACCGTTTTTGTTAAAACCTTTAAACCAATGTTGTTTAATATAGATATTTTTACTTTTACCGAGTCCTAAAATACCATGTAGTTTGTAGATAGAGTTTGGGCAAAATTGGATACTTGTTAAACTCACATCAATTAAAAATACCTTAATTGGATATAGACCCGTGTCCCTCTCCCATCCCTCCCACCCCTCCAGTTTCACCATTTCAGTCAGTTTTTGATGCAGTTTTTCTCTTGTTGTTCTTTCCAATAGGCATCCCTCCCCACAAGAAATATTTACAACTGGGTTATTGACGCTAGCATCCACAGATGAGGGATACCATTTGTGTGTGTGTGTGTGTGTGTGTATGTGTGTGTTCGCAGGTGCATGCATGCCTCTGCACACATGTGTGTAAAGGCTAGAGAGCAGAATGATGTGTCTTTCTCAATAGCCTCTCTAACATTTTTTGAGACAAGATCTCTCAACTAAACTTGTAGCTGCCCAATTAGGGCAGGTTGGCAAGCCCCAGGAATTCTCCCGCCTCCTCCTCCCCAGTGCTTCAACAATCACAAGCTTGTGCCACATCCTCTGGCTTTCTGTGTAGCACAGAACTCAGGTCCTATACTCCTGACCCACAGAGCCATCTCCACAGGTCCTACAGGTTCGTTATTACATGGTTACATTCAGTCTTTCTCTTTGATGTCCAGAGCTACTGCTCAGATTAAGGGGTGTCTCTGGGGGGCATTTCTGGGGCTTGGGAGGATTCAGGGATGGGCCAGGCTCTTTCTTGGGGAGGGGCCTTCCGGTTTCACCTCGTTTCCCTGCACCTGCAGGCCAGGTGTCTTAGCTAATCTCCAAGCTCAGGTGGAGCATGGCGGTCCAGGTGCCACTGCTCCTCAGACCCTTCCAGCCTCACTGAGAGGCCCTGATCTCAGACGCAAGCATCCCCAGAGAACCCAGAACCGTCTATTAATAAACATCACTTGGCCATGGTTTAGGACCAATAAGGCCACCCAGCTCCACGTGAAGCCCAGCCGTTATCAGAAGTTAAGGAGGGGAGGAGTTAGTTACCCACAGGCCAATTCTTATTGGCTGGAGTCTGAGTCTGACATCACTGACTATAGCCAATCAGCAGCTTTCTCGCGTTCAGTCTCTCGCCAACTGAAAACTGTGTTCCGTTGCTTTCCAGTGAAGCCTGGGCTCATCTATCGGATCATTGACCTGTCGCTCAGAGTCTAGGGTCGGAGTAAAGACAGGGAAGAGCAAGAGCCATTGTTGAACAGCTCCTCTTCTGTGCTCACACTCCTGGTATGCGAGGGGCGGCATCCCGCCAGACCGTAAGTGACACCACCACTAAACACACACTTAGAAAAGCTCTTTTCTAAGCCCTAGAGTGGTTCTTGGTGAAGGAACCAGGATAAACTTAGCATGTAGAAGGAGGACGGGGAGGAAAAGAGGGAGGAAGGAAGGAAAAGAAAGGAAAGAAGGGAGGGAAGGAAGGAAAGGAGAAAGAAAGGGATAGGGGAGGAAGAAAGGGTGCAGAAATGGAGGAAGAAAGATGGCTAGGAAGGAAGGAGGAAGGAAAGGAAGAGAGGAGAAGTAAAGAAGGAAGAGGGAAGCGAGGAATGAAGGAGAGGAGAGTCGGGGAGCATGTCTGTATGCAGAGACACTGTGGTTGCCTCGAATGCCTGGGAGGCCCCTGTATGAATGCTGAGGAGACTTTCGCCTCCACTGAGAGCGTCAAGTGGAACTAGAACCAGCCATGATGGCTTCTCATCCCGAAGGAAGGATTCAGCTCTTTCCCGGTGGGCGATACCTGGCTCAAAGGTTTCTGGAATGTGTTCCCAGCATGCTTGTTTCCTTCCCACCTAGGTATGTGTGCCCTCTGAGCTCGGTTCACTTTGTTTAAGGTCGATGGTGTGAAGGGCCCTTTGGCCCAGAGAACACAGTTCTTCTCTGTCTGTGAGTTTTTGTTTTGTGAGATGACGTTTGACTCAAGTTGTCTGCTCTCCCTGCTTCAAGCCAGTGCCTGGGCTGAGGTTAGGAGTGGGGTTCTCCAGGATGGAGTGGGGGCTCTGCCCCTGGCTCTCAGGGTGGGCTGGGAGGGGTAAACTGTGAGGCGTGGATGCAGGACATAAGCCATGGGCCCATCTCAAGGGAAGTGCACAGGCCCCCTGCTAGGGAAGGAGCCACCCCTCCCATCGAGCCTTGCTCCCCAGGGACTTGCCATCTACATCATCATCCCCCTCTATCCCAGAAAGTGTCCTCCAGGTTGCTTACCTGGGCGAGGACAGGGCTAAAAGGTCTCTGGGCCTGAGTGACCGAGAGATAGCAGGGTCTGCCTGGAACAGTTGTGGTTTTCAGTCCAGGGCCTGGGACTTATGAATGGACAAGGAAATTGATGTAGTGAGATTGGAATGATGCTTTTAAAAATGAAATGGGGCTGGCAGAATAGCTGAGTGGTAGAGGGCTTGTCTAGCTTGCAAGAAACCATAGGTTCAATTTCCAGCACTGCAAAATGAATTGATTAATTTTAAAATGGAGTGGTGTTTTAAAAATAGAGTACATAGGGTTTTGTTTTTGTTGTTGTTGTTGTTGTTGTTGTTGTTGTTTTGGGTTTCTTTTTGCATTAAATTTTTCTTTCTGTCTCTGGACTTGTTCTCTTTTAAAATGTATTATTTTTTTCTTATTTTTTACTTCATTTTTTAACAAGTAATAATTTATGAGTACAAGCATCCTTCATGTAAAACCAATTTGCAAGCAGTTATGCCCAGACCCACACAGCTCAAGGCTCCCACCACCCAGCTGGAGGGGCTTATATGCCCAATCAAGTTGATCAAATAAGTGTCCAGTCTATGTTGCTGTAGTTTCACCATTCACCCCAATCACAGCCCTTACATTCTACCATGCCCCCTCTTCTACAGATTGTTCCCTAGGCTTAGAAAAGGGGCACAGGTGGACGAGAAGCAAACAGTCTACTTCCGCTGGAGATGTTGTTTTGGACTCTGATCAGTTCTGGCTGTTTCCTTTCATGGGATGACAGTTTGTCCAGGAATAACCTTTCAATCCTACTAATGAAGCACAAGCAATTAGATATATAGGTATCTAAACAGTACTAATTATTATGGTAGGTTACTTTGTTATAGACACAGATGTTTGGATGGTATGTTACTCCATGAATTATATTTTTTCTGTAAAAGATGACAAGTTCTTACTGGGGCTTATAACTTCTCCTAACCACTAGAGGATGTAAGCTTGTGGCATCAGCCATGAATTATTCCTCCAAGGAGAGAGCTAATAGCCAATTAGATTTGGGATATATAGACATGTGGCTGCCACTGCTGCACAGTATTTCCAGGCAGGTGAGGTGCAGCTGGTACTGACTGAGGAATCTTGCTTGACTCAAGGAGACCTATATTTGCTTTATTTGTTTAATGGCCTTTAGTAGCACTCTGGAATTCCAGAGACCAACTGTACACTTGTGAGTGTGGTCTCAATACATCTTTCCCATGCCTGCATCAGGTCCTTGACAGCAGGGCCTTACCACCTCTCTTCTTGCAGGTATCCCAGTTTACAGGCAAGAAGCCTTTACCTTTTGAGGGGCTTGGGTCCCCTTGCCAACATCTCTTTGGCAGAATAATCCATTGCTGATATCAGAGCTCTCCTGTATTAATATATTTTGCTTGAATGCACAGCTTAAAAAGATTTTAGCATTATATTTGGCTCTGAATAGAGAATAATCCTTTTCACAATTTGAATGAGTCTCAAAAGCATTATGTCAAGAAGGAATACTTTTATCTCTGTGATACACTCTACAGCACAGTGAATATATTAAATTGAATATAAATTTTGAAGTCAAGAACAAAAAGAAGGCTGGGGATAGATGTGGCTCATTTGGTACAGTCCTTGCCACAGAGCTTTGGGTTCAGTCTCTAACATTCCAGAAACAATGTGTAGTGTTCACAACATAATCTCAGCATTTGAGAGGTAGAGGCAGAAGGAAGAGATGCTCACAGTCATCCTTGAGTACATAGCAAACTTGAGACTGGCTTTAGTTAGAGGCTTTGCCTCAGAAACAAGCAAACAAAAATCATCCAGAAAATGCATTTCAAATCATCTTACCACAAAAGATGACAAGATGATGGCTATACTAATTAGCTTTATTGAATCATTCTGTTGTAGTCATAAATCCTACTGTCACTTTGTACCCTGTAAAGTAACATTATGATTTTTTGACAATTTTCAATTTACAGTTTAAAAATTAAGCCAGGCATGGTGGTGTATGCCTTTAATTCCAGCACTCGAGAGGCAGAGACAGGTAGATCTCTGTGAGTTTAAGGCCAACCTGGTCTACATAGTGAGTTCCAGGACAGCTGGAGCTACAGGGAGTCACTGTCTCAAAAATACTGAGGGGCTGGAGAGATGGCTCAGCAGTTAAGAACACTGACTGCTCTTGCAGAGGACCTGGTTTCAATTCCCAGCACCCACATGGTGGATAAGGAACCATCTTTAAACTCCAGTGTCCCGGGGATCTGACACCTTCTTCTGACCATCCATGGCATTGCCGACATTGGGCTTACAGAACCTAATTATGCAGACAGTACAATCTAACATTAAAAAACAATCATGAAAAAAAAATTAAAAACATATGTTTTGTGAAAGAAGCAGAAACAAAGGCTGCATATTGCATGGATTCTACTAATATGAAACTCTACACAATGACAGACTACAGAACAGAAACACTTTAGTGGATTGCTGGGGCTTGGGCCTGGGAATTCCCTCCAAGGAAACTGAAGAGGAAAGTTTTGAGGGCATTGAACTTTTCCTCATCTTGACTGCTGAGGTATTCATATATTTATATTTATATGTTTGTTATCTTTTGCTTTCTTTTTATTTTTTTTTATTTTATGTTCTGTATGTGTAGAATGTACTGTCTGCCTGCAAGTTGTGACCCGTGTCGTGCAATGCCTGCGGGGTCAGAAGAGGGTCTCGGATCCCCTGGAACCGATTCTCCTGGTAATTGAGTTCCGATGGTTTAAGATGGTTCTCAGCCACCATGTGGGTGCTGGGGATTGGACCCGGGTCCCTCTGTAAGAGGGTCACGCTCTAACCACATAGCCATGCTCTCCAGCCCTTGTTCCAAAACCTACCACTGACACCTAAATGGGGTGGATGTCACTTTATGCAATTATCCCTTGAAATTGTTTAAATTATAACTTGAAAGGTAAAGAGACAATGGCTGCATTTGAATCGGAAGTGAGATGACCTTTGACAGCATGCATCCAGAAGAACCACCCATCCCTGAGGTAGCCCTGTGGCCTCCCAATGCAGTGATGTCTGCTCTCTGACAGGCTGCTGGAAAACCAGGCCACGCTAAGGTTTTCTCCAGCTGGGCAGGAGTATGCTGTCAGAGAACTGAGTTCTGGAGCCCAGGATATGGTGTCGATGGCATCGCAGGCACTGGCCCAATGCTATGGGATATGTATATTGACACAGAAAAGAAGAGCTTCTATCAGGAGCTGACATTTGTTTGCTTGTTTTTTTGGGGGAAACAGGGTCCCCTGTAGCCATAGCCTGCCTTGTATTGTACTATGTAGCCTCTGCTTGCTGCCTCCTGAGTGCTGGGATTACAAGACATGCACCATGACCCAGCGTAGAATCTGATTTTGTTTAAAGTATTTATTTATTTAAGTTATTTTTGGTATGTGTTTGTATTATTGTATTTAGTTGTACTGTTCTGCATGTATGGTTGTGCACCTGTGTCCTACAATGCCAAGGGTCAGACCTTGGAGTTAAGATGGTTGTTCCTGTCTCAGCTGCCCATGTGGGTGTTGGGGATCAAACCCAGGTCCTGTGCAAGAGTGTCAGCGCTCTTAACACTAGGCAGTCTCTCAGTCCCTACATATGCTGGCTTTTGAAGCCCACTTGTCCTGCCCAGGGCCCCTAGGTACTTAGTTAGGTCTTGGTTGGAGGCTTATGAAGGCTCCAGGCTCAGCTCCTGGTTTGGGGTCTGTGCTGGGTAGCTTCCATTGTCAATCTGACACAACCTAAAAAAGGAACCTCAGCTGGGGAAGTTCCTCTATCAGACTGGCCCATAGGATGTCAGGTAAGCATTTTCTTGGTTGTTGTGGGGTAGGACCCAGCCTTACGTGGGGTAGTGCCATCCTTGAGGAGGTAGATTGTGTAAGAAACAGGCTGATGGGCGGAGAGAAGTGCTCAGTTGCTTACGGCACTGGCCTTTTTTTTTGCAGAAGATCCAGGTTTTGTTCCTAGCAAATACATGGTGGCCACAATTGTCCCCAGCTCCAGTCCAGTGAATCAAGTGCCCTCTTCTGGGCTTCCTGGCGTTTGCAAGCTGCTTGGTGCTCTTCCATCTCCATGTGGGCACCCAGTCAGCTATGCACACAAAACAACTCATACACATAAATAAAAATTATTTTTTTAATTTTTTTTTTAATTTTTAAAATTTTTTAAAAATTTATTATTTTAAAATTATGTTATTTTTTATTGTGTACGAATGTACTGTCTGCAGGTGGGTTTGTGCACCCATGTCAGGCAATGCTGCAGAGGTCAGAAGAGGCATCGAGTCCACCGAAATGGAGTTAAAGACAGTTACCAAGCCGTCATGTGGGTTTGCTGGGGATTTGAACCCATGTCCGCTTGCAAGAGCGGTTGGTGCTCTTATACCGCTAGGCCACCTCTCGCAGCCCCCCAAAATAAGTAAATTTTTTAAAACTTTTATTTATTCTGTATGTGTCATGTACCGTCTGCATGCATGGTCTAGGTTGCACCCGTTGGGGGGGTCGTGCAATGCCGCGGAGGTCAGAAGAGGGTGTCAGATTTTCCCTGGAACTGGAGTTCTCCTGGAATTTGGATTTCAGATTTTTCTTTTTTTTTACCTGGTGGGTGCTGGGGATTGAGCCCGGGTCCTCTGATAAGAGCGTCGGTGCTCTTAACCAGCTAGGCCATCTCTCCCCCCAATAAGTAATTTGTTTTTAAAAAGCAAGCTAAGCACAGGCCAAGAGAACAAGCAGGTAAGCAGTGTTTGTCCCTGGTCTCTGCCGCAGCTTCTGCCTTGGGTTCTTGCCTGGGCTCCTGGCTTCCCTCGTGATAAACTCGTGCCTCGTAGCCAAATAAAACCCTTTTCTCCCTAAGTGGTTTAGTCAACTGTTTTATTCACTAGAAATAGAAAAAAACGAAAAACAGGCTCTAATGCACCTCTACTGTGGCATCTCATGTCCCAAGCCAGGCAATGTCACAGCCTATGTAGACTGCAGGTCCAGCAGTTGCTCCCGCCGGTGTCTGATCTGCATCCAGCTGTGGTCTCCCCTTCCCAGGTTGGTCTGGACTCAGTTCTCTAATTGCCATATCCATCTCTTTCTTCCTACCCTTGTTTTTTCCCTTCTTCTCTCTTTCCTTGCCACGTCTGTTTTACAGGAAGTATCTCTGGAGCCCAAGGAGCCCAGCCCCATGAGAAGCAGCTAGAGATGCCGAGGGTAGGTAGGGCCTCCGCTGTCTCCGTCCATCCCTACCTCCTCTCTTGTTCATGCTCATTGTTACCAAGTGAGGGATCCTGTGGTCCAGCCCATGGTGAGGCTGCGGCTTCAGGGCCCAGGGCAGGCTGAAGCATTCCAACAGGCCTTGGGAAAGATGGTGAGCCCTTAGTACTAGAGCTGAACCAGAGGAAGACAGGCCAGGCTGCTGGGCAGATGCTGAGGTTCTTATAGCCAGTGCCCAGGATGCTGGAGGTGATCCTTTCAGTCAATTTGTGAAGCCAAGGCCTGTTGGGAATGGAGAGTTCTGTGTGCCCTTCATGGTTGTAGCTGAGGTAGGCCCCAGAGCCTCCTCCCACCTCATGTCTATCCCTGGCAGCAGTGGAGTTGGAAGTCCTGGGTGAATCAATCCAGTGCACCCCAACCTCAGAGAGAAGGGATGGCAGGGGATGGCTTAAGATTTCACCACCAAGGGGCCTTCTAACCATGTTTGAGTTGACTTTACCCCCTAGTGTCCTTCTAACCTGAGCACTCCAGGCAACCCAGAGGAAGGAGAGAGCTGGTGTAGGGTGGCATCTTTGAGGCACACCCAGGTGGCAGCTTCCGTGATCTGGGACTCAGGCTGTACCTGGACTTCTGCTCAGCCTCCTGGTGCAGACCCAGATGTACAGTGGCTGGCCAGGACCCCTTGGCAGGTTCTGCTGCTTGGTTAGTCATTCCAGGGGCTACTCCAGGAGGCTCTGGGATGTCCCCCTCCCAGCCTTGCTGCTAGGGACCCTGAGGCTAGGATAGCGACAGAGCTCAGTGAGGAGGGAAAGGCTGCCTGGGTGGGCTGAGCTGAGGGCCGGTGCTGGTACTGTAGCTCACCAGGTGCCTGTCCTGCAGTAACGCCCCTGGCTCCCAGCAATAGCAGGTAATAAGGCACAGAGGGGCCTGGTGCAAAGTCACACGGCAAGGAGAACTGGCCTGGCCCCCAGACCCCTAGTTCTTGAGCTAAGTTTCTTTCCCTTTCTCATGACGTCATCTGATAGGGAAGATGGGGAAACCTAGGCCGTGAGGGAGAAACTAAGGGTTGGCAGGGGGGGGAGAACCTGGCTCAGGGGTGAGGGAAGACAGGGGCAGGGAGGAACCAGAGGGTGGAGGGGCCACAGGGGTCGGTGGAGGGAAACAGGAACTGGCATGAGGAACTAGGTGAGGTGGGGAGAGAAAGGGCTGGCAGGGATGGCAGAGAAACCTAAGGTGCAGGGGGAGGGCTAAGGTGGCAGGGGTGGGAGGGGGAGAACAAGGGCTTGGGGGGGAAGACTAAGGGTGGCGGGTGGGGAGAACAAGGGGGAGGTGGGAGAGGGGAGAGAAACCTAAGGGCTGCAGGTGGAGACCAAGGGTGGGGGGGGGAAGGGGAGAGGAACTAAAGGCTGCAGTGGTGAAACGGCTGGAAGTGGAGGTGAACCTAGGGCTGGGATGGTGGGGGGCAGAGAAAACCTAAGGGTCGGCAGTGGAGGGAGACAAGGGGCAAGGTGGGGAGGGGGAGAGGAAGAGACCAAGGGCAGGGGATGGGGTGGAGGAAGGAAACCAAGGCTGGCCAGGGTGGGGAGGGGGAGAGAAACCTAGGGCTGGCAGGGGTGGGGGGGGAGAGAACCTAAGGGCTGGCAGGGGTGAGGGAGGGGAGAGAAACCTAAGGTCTTGCAGGGGTGGGGAGGGGGGAGAGGAAACCTAAGGGCTGGCAGGGTGGGGAGGGGGAGAGAAACCAAGGGACCTGGTCAGGGTGGGGAGGGGGAGAGAAACTAAGGGTGGCAGGGGTGGGGGGAGGGGGAGAGAAACCTAGGTCTGCAGGGTGGGAGGTGGAGAGAAACCTAGAGGGCTGGCAGGGTTGGGAGGGGGAAAGAAACCTCAGGCTGGCAGGGGTGGGGGTAGAGAATCCTAAGGCTGGCAGGGGTGGGAGGGGAGAGAACCTAGAGGCCTGGCAGGTGGGGGAGGGGGGAAGAAACAAGGGCTGCATGGGTGGGGGGGAGAGAAACCTAAGGGCTGGCAGGGTTGAGAGGGGGAGAGAAAACTAAGGGTTGGCAGGGGTGGGGAGGGGGAAGATAAGCCTAAGGGCTGGCAGTGGGGGGGAGAGAAAACTAAGGGCTGGCAGGGGTGGGCGGGTGAGGACTGAGGAGGGGGAGAGCCACTACCACCTCTGCCCTCACTCCTTAAGGGGGTCCTCTTCCCAGGAATGCGGCTTGGTCTCAGGCTAAACCTCACAGTGTTTCCATGACAGAGGGCCTGGTGCCCTGCAGGTCGCTGGGTGCTGGCGGTAAGGCAGCTGCCCTTCCCACACTCTGTGGGGAGGCCAACCCCTGGGAATCTCGCCATCCCAAGCCATCTGTGGCCAGCAGGCCATGTACAGAGCTCCAGAGTAGAAAAACCTTGTTTATTCAGCACCTGGGAAATCTTGCTGTGCGGAATGGCCAAAATATAAAAATTAAAACCAACACAGACAAAATGATGTGTGTACAGGAGAGTTGGGTACAAAATGGGGCCTGGCATCCAGATTCCCTTTGGTTTCATTCCACCTTAACTGCCTGAGGCTGGCAGGGAGGGATGTCCCAGCGTCCAGCTGTCCTGGGCCATGGGCTAGGGCACTGAACTTCTTCGGGGAGGCTGCCTGGGAGCAGGGCCTGATTTGCAAGCAGAGACATTGCTGTCTGTCCCCTCAGAGATCAGGATCTAAGGAAAGAAAAAGAGCTGGTCAGTGGCACAGCAGCCTGTGAGGCAGGGCCCCCACGGCCTCCCCCGCACCCCCCATCACAGTCCTCAGCGGCTTCTTCCCCTGCCCCGTCGGTGTAATTTTCTTCCTAGCTGTTAATGGTTGGAAATATGTTTCTGTCTGCTTTATTCTTCCCATTATTATTGTGTCGAACTCTGCCTTTTTTCTTAAAAGAAAACAAGTCTCTTTCCCGCCTTCTTCTAAATATAAGCAAACCCACAGGCTCAGTCCCCGGCCCTTCTGGAGCGCTCCTCCGGCTTCCTGTGGCCGCTGGCCCGCGCCCCCTGTGGTCAGGTCACGGGGGATGTTCTACATAAGACCTGGCCCTTTCCAAACTTAATGTAAAGAGCTCCGTGGAAGGAAGGGCCTTGGCCTCCACAGCACAGGCCTTAAGACAGCCCAAGGGAGGCTCAACTGCTTCTCTGTCTACCCTCTGAGGGCCCTACCAGTGTGCATGGGGCCCCTAGGGATAGAGACACTATTTTGATGCCCGTCGGCCAGCAGGGCAGCATGTAGGGCTGGGGGGGGGGGGGGGTGGCAGGCTCCCACCTCCACAGCCCCAAAGCCTCCGTTTCCTTCACGCCCCTCGCTGTCTATCTCCCTTTCTCTCTCCCCCTTTTTTTTTTTTTTTTTTATTTTTTTCAGTTCAATTTATATTCTCCTTTCCCTTCCCGCCCCACCCCACCCCACTTTCCAGAAACCCTTTACGTCTCAGGTAGCCCATGAATGTGGAATGGCTGACTGAGATTGGCCTTAAAAAGAAAGAAGGTACTGGAAACTCAGGCCTGTGAAGAAGGCCAAACTGCCAGTGCTGAGCAGGAGGCAGTCACTCCACACGCACCTCGCTGTGCCTGCATGACTGGGATCTGGTCCTGCCCCTGAGAACTACCATCTCTGTGTTGAAATGAAGGCTGAGGGTCGGGGTGGGGGGTAGTGACAATAAAGTTGCTTCTCTAAATGGCTGACTCTGACCACATCCTTAGTCCTGATCCTGGTCACACACAAGACCTTGACCCAGGTCATACACCAAGCTCTGATTCTGTCACACATGAAGTCCTGATCCTGGTCATTCAATGGGTCCTGACACCTACCACACACTAAGCCCTGACCCTGTTTACATATTAAGAGACCAACCTGGTCATACACTGAGCCCTGATCCTGGAATAAGCTGACTGATGCTTTACCCCACAGGCTTAATTCTCCTACTTGGCCAGCCCTTTGACAAAGCACATTTTGGGGGGGGGGGAGCTCTTTTGGGACTTGGGGAAGTCTACCTCCTGATCCCAGTTGGACTAAGCTTAAAGCTCTAGGGTATTTTTTTTTTTTTTTTTGGTCTTTTCCGAGCAAAGGGTGCTTCCCTGTAGCCCAGCGGTTCTGGAACTCACTTGATAGACCAGGCTGGCCTTGAACTCACACAAAGATCTGCCATGCCTCTGCCTCCTAGTGCTAGGATTAAAGTGTGCCAAGCCACGCAACTCTCAGTGTGTTAATTTTTTATGGAAAAGATAGTTACTTTGATCTAATCAACTTTGTTTATTTTTAGGTTTTAATTTTATTTAGTTATTTTTTATGGGTATAAATGTCCCTGTCTGCATGTAGGTTGTGCACCCATGTCGTGAATGCCCGCAGAGGTCAGAAGAGGGTTGTCAGATGCCTCCTGGAACGGAGTTAAAGACAGTTCGTAGCCACCACGTGGGGGGATCGACCCAGGGCCGCTGCAAGAGCATTTTGCGCTCTAGCTGCTAGGCAATCTCTCCGCCCCATAATCAAACTTCTTAAGCTGGGTATGGTACCACACTTATTAGCCCACACTTGGGAAGCAGAGGCAGGCATGGATCTCTTTGAGTTCAAGGGCCAGCCCTGGTCTGTATAGTGATTCCAGGCCAGTCAGATCTATACAGGGATACCCTGTCTCAGAATACAAAACAAACAAAATCAAACAAACAAAAACCAAAAAAAAAAATCTAAATCCTAGTCCCCCTGCAAAACACTTCCCAGAGGGAATCAGGAGAAAGACGAGTTCAACTGGCCAGGGACAACAAGAGCTAAGCACCCTGCCTAGTACCAAGGACCAAAAGCCCAGGCTTAGATTTTATTAACTGCCTGTATGATGGTCATGTGGGGCAGATGTTGGATCTGACCAGAATTACTCCTAATCTGTGTAATCCAGTCCACTTGATAAACACACTAAAGACAGCAACTGCTCTTTGAGCAGCACTATTTTGTGCTGGGATCCGCAATATGCCAACATCAGGGCTGGAAGTCTTCGTCCCAAGCCCACGTGGGAAGTGCCTGTTTATCATTAAGAAAAGAAGCTCTGAGAAGAAAGGTGGTATCTAATGTTACAGAGCAAGGTGCCTGTAAAACTACGATGGCATGCACTTAACTGGACCGCTCAGCCTTCTGCCAGTTTCCAGCTGAAATTTTTAGGAGCCACAGAATTAGGTCCCAGGTTAATAACCCACAGCCTGAGTCCCACAGTGAACACTCAGCTGGCACAGAGCAGGCTCTCCTTGCTGAACCTAGCCATAGCTGTGTATGGCGACTAGTGACCCAAAGTATAGGTATCTATATCTCCAGGTATGCAGGTGGCTGGGGCAGGGATAGGCAAGCACGTACTGGACAATTTTGCAGTTCGTTGTAGAAACGTAGCGACCTGTGTAGTGAATGTTGCATCTCACCACATTGTTGGTGAAATCAGACTCCAAAACAATGTACTTGGGGTTCACATGCACCTGGAGAAGGAAACAGAGAGAAGGGTTCTAGTCAGGAGCTGGAGGTGGGAGACAGAGACAGACAGGGAGACGAAGACCTGATAGCAGAGAGAGAAGATGGGAAGAGATTGGGGCAGCTATGGTCAAGAAAGCTTCACACACGTTGCACGCACACACACACAGATCCTGCGCAGGGCACTGTGGGTCAGACAGCCATCCCCGAGAATGCTGTAGGAAGGGGTGGAGGAGGGAGTCAATGCCCAGCCAGCTTGAGCTCCACAGTCACTGCTGTTTACTGCATGTCCCTGTGCAGGTGATAAGTGTCAGGTGCCTAAGGTCAGGTGCTTGCCCTGCCCTGGAGTGAGCCTTCATTGAGCAGACGGCCCAAGTATACACTGTGCTTTTTATCTGAAAGGGAGCTACAGGGATATATTGTGACAGATAGGTCAGTGGATTGGTTAGGAACAGTTACTGCAGAACATTTAAGGCTGAATGCAAATAGAATGCCTGCCTAGAAAATGGCAGGCCCATCAGATGTCAAAAAGAGTAAACAAAAACAAAAATAGAAAACCAAGGTGGTAACAACGAGGGATCATGCCTTTACTCCCAGTGCTCGGAGGCAGGGACGGTTGGGTATCTGAAGACTGGAGGCTAGCTTGGTTTCACAGTGAGTTTCAGGCCAATGGGGGACTACAGAGAAATCCTGTCTCCAAAACAAGAGATGTTACTTTTAAATCTTAGTGTGCTCCTCACAGCATGAACTATGTATTGTTCAGGTTGGCATTTACTCACTGTGTGGGACTCAGAGGGCCTTCAACAGTGTTTGATGATAGCTGCATGGTGAGATCAAGCAGGGCTCACTCACCTGTGGCTCAGGCTGAACACACTTCTGTGCTGTGTTCTGAGGGCCACCTCCCATGGCTCTCCCCATGCTGAATTTGGGTGTGGCATTAAGTCCAGGAGAGCCAGCAGAGCGATCCCCACCCTCACTTTGTGCTTGTATGTTGAGGCTGAGATTTGACTTCCCTGGATCAGGCCACAAGGACATGGGCCAATACAGTCTGCATGGGTGTGCCAAGCTGGTATGTATGTCACTGGCATGCTTTTCTACTTGTCCTAGACTAAGAGAAGGAAAGGACTCTTGGTCACAGATGCCCTAGGGTCCTCCCACAGAGGGGAGGATGGGCCACATAGCTCTTTGGGTCTTTGTCACTTGAGAGACAATGGTGTCACCACCTCCCCTGTGACTACAGTGGGGATAAAGGTTCCTTAAGGTCTCCGGTGAAAGAGAAGTCACATCTACTTGAGACAGACTATCAGGGGAAACATAAAACCCCAGCTAGTGTTGTAGATGGCAGCCCCGCTTGGCACCTGGGAAGAGGGGACACAGCCAGGAGCTGGAGTGTCTTTCAGAAATGGGGGACACAGAGCATAAGCATTAAGTTGGAGAGAATGTTCTAGACTGTGAGGCCTACCTTGAGGATGTAGTTCCCAGGCTGCACATCAGTTATGTCGATCCACTGGCAGTCGATGTCTGCGTTGTAGGTGTCATAGCAGCCTGGACTCAGGCCCTGGGGAAACGAACAGAGGGCCGTGCCGTGCTACCTGGCAGTCCAGTGTCCTCTGTCTCTCTGCTGCTCCCCTACCTGGGCCCATGGTGACTCTGGCCTTTGTTGAACCACCAGACGGATAAACCAGAGAAAAGGTGGAGGAGATGCAGTATGGGGGGGGAGTGAAGTGAAGCGGCAGGTGCTCGGCAGAGCCAGGTGAAGAACGGATGAAGAGACAGGCTGGACATAGGGGTATTCTGTGGATGAACCAATGGCAGTATGGCCTGGGGTAGGTAGACCTATGTCCCTCCTTAGGTCATCGTTATCCAGACTGTGTGGCAATGTTCTTTTTCTCTCCAAGACAGACACCTCTTAGAATGAAGCAGGAAGGGGCTTTGGCAAGGCAGAGAAATCCCTGCAGGCCCTTCAGTGGGCTCAGGACTAGAAAGAAGACTCTCACTCCAACCAGAGCTTTGGGACTTGCCCGTCCTTCACCGGTTTGGCCCACTCCTCATTTCTGTACTTCTGTGCCCACCCTGCCATGCGGGCCTAACCTGCGTGTGAGAGGTGCATGCGTAGCGCTTGAGGTTGCCAAAGTCACAGGTGCTGTCCTCGCAGATCAGAAGCTGCCTGTGTGGCCCTCAGCCGACCTTCTTGCCGAGAGCATCAAGCAGGTCGTAGTGGCTGAACTCATCCATGCTTTGGTAATGTCTGGGGAGGAGAAAGAAGAGGGGGCATTGTTTTTCTGAGGACTTCCCTCCTGTCCCCCTCCTGAGATGGCCAAGATGACCTTCTCTTACAGCTTCCTGCTAACTGGGCCCTTCTATCCTGAGTCCCCAGAGTGGCTTCTCTGACTCTGCGCCAACCTAGAATGTCTCCTCCTCAGGCCTGTCCCTTCCCTTCTTTTCTGGCTTCTGCCTGTTCTGGCCTCCTGTAGACAGAGCCCTATGTCTAGAGATCCTAGGAATGCCACCTTTTGTTTTAATTTTATTTTATTTTTGTATTATATAATGTAACGGTCTGCATTTAGGTCTGTGCACCCCTGCCGAGGGTCAATGCGCAAGGTCAGAAAGGGCGTCCAGATTACCGTGGAACTGGACTAAAGACGGTTTTTCAGCCCCATGTGGGTGATAGGGATCAAAACCAGGTCCGCTGCAAGCAGTTTGGCGCGCTTAACCCACTAGGCCTATCTCCCAGCCCCAGAAGGATCACTCTTCAGTCCATATTTCAACCCAGTTTTGCTGAGAGTCCCCCAAGGAACTTGCCCACTGGAAACACCTCCCCAGGTGGAAACCAGCACCCGCATCTCCCAGAGGACCGTGGGGGGGCACCGAGCTCCTGGCATGGGGGTGCGAGGCTGGTCAGGGCCCCACTCACTGGTGGCAGCTGTGCCACTCCCAGGTGTGACGTGGCCGGTTGGGGAGGAAATCTGCAGTACCCTGGTTCTTCACACGCTGGGGGAAGCGCAGCAGCACCCGCAGGTCGTAGTCGGTGGCCTCAGGGGCATAGGCTGTGCTGTGGGGACAGACAAGGAGACTGGAATGGTACTGTGATCTCCCAGCCCAGCCTTTGGCTACTGTCCTCCTAGTCTTCCCTTACCACCAAAGGAGCCAGGGCTGGAGAGATGGTCAGCAGTTAAGAGAACTGGCTGCTCGTACAGAGGACCTGGATTTGGCTCCCAGCACCCACAAATAGTGGCCTAAACAACTAGCGAACATCCAGTTCCAGGGAGCCAATGTCCTCTTCTGGACCCCATAGGCATTGTACACACATGGTATTCTTTCATAAATACAGGCAAAACGGTAGACATATTTTTTTTGTTCTTTTCGAGACAGGGTCTCCCTGTAGCCCCAGCTGTCCTGGAAACTCACTCTGAAACCAGGCTGCCTTGAACTCACAAAGATCCACCTGCCTTGCCCTCCGCCCAAATGCTATGATTAAAGGCGTGTGCCAGCACGCCCGCATCATACATAGTAAAGAAAGAATAACAAGTGTGGGTGGTAATGTGGATGAGATACAGAGACAGGAGGGTTCCTAGAGCTTGCTGACCACCCGTCCCAGGCTGACCACCCTCCCAGGCTGACCAGCCTGTCCCAGGCTGACCACCCATCCTAGGCTGACTGGTGACTGCCCCATACCAATAAGAGACCCTTTCTCAAAGAAGATGGATGGCATTCCTAAAGATGACCTCAGAGCTGACCTCTGGCTCCACATCCACATGCACATACATAACTGTATGCACATACGCACATACATACATACCTATACATACACCACAATACATGTATGTGCACACACATGCACACGACATACCGGTACACACATGCACACATATACCTGTACATGCACACATGCACATACAGACATGTACACGCATTACACACATACATACCAATGTACATGCACACACGATACCTGTACACACTCATACCTGTACATGCACACAGACATACATACCTGTACATGCACACATACCTACCTGTACACACATACATATACTACCTGCACACACATGCACATGCATGAGCTGTTAAACACATACAATACCTTACACGCACACACACATACATACCTGGAGCACACATGCATATGCATGCGTATACACATGCACGTACATGTCTGTACACACACATACATACCTGTAGCACACACATGCACATTTCCATACCTTAAAGAACACACATGATGCACAAACACACATTGAAAATTAATAAATAAATTGATAAATAAATAAAGCCAAACAACTATACCCAAGAGGTTTTCATTTCTCCTTCCTCTGGACAGAGCTTTAACTGGTGACCAAGTATGTCACGTCTTGGGTGTGGGTCTGAAAGTCGGGCCTGAGCCAGCCTCGCCTCCTCGTGCTCCTGCTCCCATGCCTTCTGCTCCGCCTGCAGTTCTGGAGTGCGCAGCGCAGGAAGCCTGTTCCCTAGCAGTCTTCCCTCTTCCCTCCTTCATCCATTTTGTTTGCATGACCCAGAACTCCAGAGCTCATTTAGCTTCCTGAGCACAATTCAAGTCTCCTCCCCAGGAAGTCTGCCCTGATTACTCCAGGTACCCTGCCATGGCTCTCAGCTCTCACAATCCTTCCCACAGTACACTCTGATGCCATATGCACCCAAGGTTGGTATAGGCATGTCCAGGCTCCCTCATTGCATGGCTTCAAGGCCAGCAATGTGCCCCCTCCCCTTCAAGGAGCTGGGCACTGCTGCAGTGTCTGCTTTCTATTCACTTGCTATGCCAAATTCCCAACTCAGACGGAAAAAAGAGAAACAGGGAGAGGACACGGACACACACACACACACACACAACACACACATCACACAACACGTACAAGGAACAGGAAGCCGGGCTGCCATTCCCTCCGTCCTTGGCTGACCACTGACAGCTGTCCTGGCTGGCCTCATTTGGGGCTAGGTTGGGAGGCCAGAGGCCAGAGGTGGCCAGTCTTGGGGATTAGCTCCTTCTGAGAGTATGTCTGGATGGCAGGCAGCTCAGACTCCCGTCTGCCAGGACATGCGGCCCTTGGCCTTGTCTGGGGGAGGCTTGGAATCCATCTGTGTCTGGGTTGGAACAAAACATCCTCCTCTCTTTGGTGAAATCCTGCCCTGCTGCTCCGCCCAGCACATCGTGGGAAACCAGCAGGGTCTAGCTTCTAGGCCCAGCTTGGCCAGAGTCTCAGGGCAAGACTTGGAGCAAATTCCCTCCCTGCTTTGGGTTCAGCCTGCAGTGTGGGACCTGGCCCACAGCTCTAGTCCACACTTGAAATGACTCTGGAACATCCTCCCACTGCAGGCCCCAGCCGTGCAAACCCTTCCCTCCTTGACCTCGCTCAGCCCCACTCTGCATCCTGGCTTCCCCCTACTCCTGCTGCTTGCTTGGTTTCTGCCATCAGAGCCTGGGATGGGGGGTCACTTACTCCAGTTAGATAAAGAGGTTCTCCAGGACAGAAAGCAACCTGCCCCCCTTACCCTTCTGGGAGCCCAGGGATCGGCACTTTGAGACACTCCATGAAGATGAAGTGATTGTTTGGTGTTGACAAAACCCTTTAGAACTGGGTAGGCTGCCGTGGAGGCCCGGCCCCTCCCACAAGGAATAGCAGCAGTCACGGTGTGCTCTCCTCCAAAGGAGGGGACACAGACAAGTCAGATCAACGAAGTGGCCATTTGTTATGAGATAAATATCTGGGACCAGAATGTAAGTCGACTGCTCTATCACTATCATTAATGTCATTTGATTTTTATTTTTTATTTTTACATTGCTCTGATCATAGCAGTACTGTCATTGTGGAATTTGCTCATTTAATAAATTAAGTATGTGTTTATTTTTTGAGATAGGATCTCTTTGTAGCCCTGGCTGGCCTAGAATTCAGAGATCTGCCTGCCTCTGGTCCCCCTGGAATACTGGGACTAAAGACATCCAATCCATTTTACTTTTCATGCTGACGAAAGCTCTTTATCTTCCTATAGACAGGTAAGAGCTTTTGTCAGCTACTCTGAGGGGCAGGGTTCTACAAGGTCTAGAAATGAATGTTTCTTAGACAGTAAAAGGCAAAAACAGAGAGGTCAAAATGTCAAAAAAGTGACAAAGGAAAAAAAAAGATGCTTTCAGCACTGAAGTGTCTTAGAAGTCAGTGTCACCTTTACCTAGGTCTTTTAGCACAAAGAGATGGCCCCAAGGCACAGAAGTTGAGCAGATGAAGAACTGATAAGCCCAGAAGCAAGCTCTGTGGGCAACAGGATCACCATATCTAGTGGTACACTCTGTCTAGCAGGCACGTACTCTGTCTAGTGGGTATGCTGTCTAGCAGGCATGCACTTTCTAGCAGGTACACTCTCTGTCTAGCAGGCATGCTCACTGTCTATGCTCAGGGTACCAGTCTCCTCTCTCCAGAACAACGCCTAACTGAGACCTCCTTGTTATTCATGCCTTACCCATTTCCTACTATGAACAGGTAGACAGCCACACATGTTGTCACCCTGAAATCTGTCCCTTCCTGTAGGATCTCCCTGGCTCCCACACTGACCATTCACTGGTCATTCAAGTATCATCAACTTTAGTTTTCCATTCACGTGCAGGTTTCCTGATGGTCAGCACATTCTGGCAGATTGATATGAAAATGAAACACCATGTGTACAAAAAGGCTTGGTGGTGAAGTGTGTAGCCCTTCCCTTCTCTTCACTCTTTGAAGCATGCAAGACTAATAGATGGGTGGCAGGACCCTGAGAGGCTTGGGCTAGGCATTCCCAGGGACGATCCCAGGGACGACCCCAAGGCCCTCTACTCATCCCTGGCTCCTTACCTGGCCAGGCACTTCTCCTCTGCTGCACAGCGTAGTGAGTACAGATGGGCTCTCTGCACATATGTGGATGCCTGAACATAGCTGGGATCTGGAACCAAGTCAGGGAGACCTGGAGAGAGGGGGAAGAGGAAAACGTGGGGCTAAAGTGGTCGAGCTGCACTTCCTCACCTCGGACACCTTGGCTATTCTCCTTAGGCTCGGGGTGGGGGGTAGGTGATTTTTCTATAGCGGTGGTGGTATGGGGGTCACTGAGATTTCCTAAAAGAGCCAGAATGTAGCAGGACCCTGAAGCTGGAGGGGACTAGCATGAGCGAGCCTGGCAGAGCCAAGGGCCCAGTAAGCTCTTGACAGGCACTCCCACTGTCCTCAACCCCCGGACCTCTGCATACTAGCCAAGACACTGTCAAGGACCACCAGCACGGACTGGACTTCCGGCCTGGGCTGGGCCCCAGAAAGCTCATGGGCAGAGCCAGGTGGATGCTCACTGGCTTCCTTAGAGCAGGCTGCCTAAAGCAGAATTGTCAGCATGGCACAGCTAGGCTGCTCAGGATATATCCCTCCTGGCACCTGCTACTTCTGGTTGTCAGCCTCCAGACTTGTCCGTGCCCTCCCCTGTGGGTAACCTCTGGTGCCCAATCTAAGGGAGGGCCTAGCTCCTGCCCCTACAGGATCCAAGTGAAGTCTACAGATTGTTCCAGCCTTGTTGACCACTTATCCCTCAGGCTATTCTGGGGCCAGGGGTCTCTCCTTCCTTCCCCACAAGTACAAATTCTAGCAAAGGTTGTCAGGAATAAGCAGAAACCACAGGCAGGTCCCAGACCCATCCATCTTACAATGGAGTGTGGAAAGACTGATGTTGATGCTGGAAATGAGGGGCAGAGGTGAAGAATGGGGGTGGGGTTTACCCTCGCCCCATAGCCAGCTAATGGGGTGGCCTGGGCCTCAGTCCTCTCTTCTCTCAGGTTTGAGGGACTTTGTCTGGTTAATGACGAAAAGAGGCCGTACATTTCCTTTTAGCTTTTTACAACCCTGAGGAGGGGATGAATAGGGAAAGACATGGCAAGGGGGAGTGCGGAGAGGGCTTGTGGGGTCCCTGTGTGCTGCCAATATGTCTCATCAGTTTACAGGTCCTGACAGTGAGGCAGAGGAAGGGAAGCCTGGTATCACAGTCTTTGACAGAGGTGTGTGCCTGCACACACACACAAGGCCCTGAATTCGCCTCACGCGCTTTGGGGCCTAGGCCTCAGGGACAGCCTGGTCCAGGCAGCCAGGGTGATCTCACCTACTTGGAATGGAGAGGAAGCTTAGAGTACAGGGTGGATGAGGATGAGGTGGCTCCTGGCGAATGGGGGACTTCTTGGCCAGCCTAGGCTCTATGACTGGAGACCCCTGGAATGTTTGCAGTCATTTCCCAAGGGACCCTTGGGACCTCAAACCAGCTGGGAGATGGTTCTCCTTCTCTGGTTCCCAGAAGCCTCTGGAAGAGGGATAAGGAAAAGAGGAGGGGTCCCCTTCCCCACCCTCTAACTCCTCAGCAATAGGTGGGTGTGGCAGCTGCGCTTTGGCCTCCTGGGCCAGCATTCAGTACCAGACAGTCTGCTACCCCTACCCCAGGCCTGGTTTCAATAAATGCTATACAGATGGTTCCACAGAGCTTTGCTGGCCTGACCCTTCCTCTCTAGGCCATTTCATGAGCTGGCTGTGCAATCTGGGACAGTTGAAAGAGCCAGAGTCAGAGGCTTGAGGCACTCAGGGCTAGTGATGCTTCTGTTGTNGTAGCTGCCCAATTAGGGCAGGTTGGCAAGCCCCAGGAATTCTCCCGCCTCCTCCTCCCCAGTGCCTCAACAATCACAAGCTTGTGCCACATCCTCTGGCTTTCTGTGTAGCACAGAACTCAGGTCCTATACTCCTGACCCACAGAGCCATCTCCACAGGTCCTACAGGTTCGTTATTACATGGTTACATTCAGTCTTTCTCTTTGATGTCCAGAGCTACTGCTCAGATTAAGGGGTGTCTCTGGGGGGCATTTCTGGGGCTTGGGAGGATTCAGGGATGGGCCAGGCTCTTTCTTGGGGAGGGGCCTTCCGGTTTCACCTCGTTTCCCTGCACCTGCAGGCCAGGTGTCTTAGTTAATCTCCAAGCTCAGGTGGCGCATGGCCGTCTAGGTGCCACTGCTCCTCAGGCCCTTCCAGCCTCACTGAGAGGCCCTGATCTCAGATGCAAGCATCCCCAGAGAACCCAGAACCTTCTATTAATAAACATCACTTGGCCATGGTTTAGGACCAATAAGGCCACCCAGCTCCACGTGAAGCCCAGCTGTTATCAGAAGTTAAGGAGGGGAGGAGTTAGTTACCCATAGGCAAATTCTTATTGGCTGGAGTCTGAGTCTGACATCACTGACTATAGCCAATCAGCAGCTTTCTCGCGTTCAGTCTCTCGCCAACTGAAAACTGTGTTCCGTTGCTTTCCAGTGAAGCCTGGGCTCATCTATCATTGACCTGTCGCTCAGAGTCTAGGGTCGGAGTAAAGACAGGGAAGAGCAAGAGCCATTGTTGAACAGCTCCTCTTCTGTGCTCACACTCCTGGTATGTGAGGGGCGGCATCCCGCCAGACCGGAAGTGACAGCACCACTAAACACACACTTAGAAAAGCTCTTTTCTAAGCCCTAGAGTGGTTCTTGGTGAAGGAACCAGGATAAACTTAGCATGTAGAAGGAGGACAGGGAGGAAAAGAGGGAGGAAGGAAGGAAAAGAAAGGAAAGAAGGGAGGGAAGGAAGGAAAGGAGAAAGAAAGGGATAGGGGAGGAAGAAAGGGTGCAGAAATGGAGGAAGAAAGATGGCTAGGAAGGAAGAAGGAAGAAAAGGAAGAGAGGAGAAGTAAAGAAGGAAGAGGGAAGCGAGGAATGAAGGAGAGGAGAGTCGGGAGTGGTACCAGCTAAGAAAGAGATGTATGTTGCAAGCAAAGCGGTAAGAGCTGAGCCATTTAAGACCTTTGGAAAGTCAAGTCCCATAAGTTTCATGTGGAGCTACAGGACTTTGCGTTTGCCCTTGCTGGTTTTCGGTCTTGTTTTGGTCCAGTATTTCCTCACTATGGGGGGGGGGGTCCTCTATTCCTCCCTTTTGGAATGGGAATGTTGATTCAGTTCCACTGTACTTTGGGAGTTTGTAATTTGCCTTTGATTTTACAGGCGCTTACAGTTAAAGAGATTGGCCTGCGTCTCAGAAAAGACTTTGGACTATAGACTTTTGAGACTGGTAAAGACTGTTGGGACTTTTAAGGTTGGACTTTTAAGGTTGGACTAATGCGTTTTGCATTTTCTATGTCGGAGCCTATGGGGGCCAGGGGAGTTGCATGTTGTGGTGGTTGGAATGAGTGTCCCCCCTAGGCTCTAGTTATTCGGACATTTGTCTTCAGTTGGTGGTTGGTGCTGTTTTGGAGGTGTTAGAAGGTGTGGCCATGCTGGGGAAGTGTGTCACTGGGGGCGGGGCTTAGTCACTTAAACAAGCCTCCTGCTCTACAGTTGCTCCTCTCTGCTTCCTGTGACCCACAGTTTGATGCTCCAGTCTCCAAGCCGCCATGCCTCCCACCATGCCTCCTGCCACCATGCCTCCCGCCACAATGGACTAACTCCCTGGAACCGCCCAATCGTAATCTCAGATAAACTCTTCTTTTATACGTCCTTTGTCTGTTTTGTTTTATCACAGCAAAGAAAAGTGACTAATTTTACTTGGTTACTTTGTTATAGACACCGTGTTTGGATGGTTATGTACTCCATGAATTATTTTTTTCTGTAAAAAGATGAAAGTGTCTTACTGGGGCATATAACTCTCCTAAACCACTAGAGGATGTAGCTTTTGGCATCAGCCATGAATTTTTCCTCCAAGGAGGAGTATAGCAATTAGATTTGGGATATATAGACATGTGGCTGCCTGCTGCTAACCGTTATTTCCAGGCAGTGTGGTGCAGCTGGTACTGACTGAGGAATCTTGCTTGACTCAAGGAGACCTATATTTGCTTTATTTGTTTTGGCCTTTAGTAGCACTCTGGCATTCCAGAGACCAACTGTTACACTTGAAGTGTGGTCCAATACATCTTTCCCATGCCTGCATCAGGTCCTTGACAACAGGGCCTTACCACCTCTCTTCTTGCAGGTATCCCAGTTTACAGGCAAGAAGCCTTTACCTTTTGAGGGGCTTGGGTCCCCTTGGCCAACATCTCCTGGCAGAATAATCCATTGCTGATATCAGAGCTCTCCTGTATTAATATATTTTGCTATGCATCAAGCTTAAAACGATTTTAGCATTATATTTGGCTGAATAGAGAATAATCCTTTTCACAACTGTCTAATGAGTCATTAAAAAAGCATTATGTCAAGAAGGAATACTTTTATCTCTGTGATACACTCTACAGCACAGTTGAATATATTAAATTGAATTATATTTTTTGAAGTCAAAGAACAAAAAAGAAGGCTTGGGATAATGTGGCTCATTTGGTCAGTCCTGCCACAGAGTTTGGGTTTCAGTCTCTAACATCCAGAAAACACTGTGTATTGTTCAACACACATAATCTCCGCATTTGGAGGTAGAGGCAGAAGGAAGAGATGCTCACAGTCATCCTTGAGTACATAGCAAACTTGAGACTGGCTTTAGTTAGAGGCTTTGCCTCAGAAACAAGCAAACAAACATCATCCAGTAAAATCATTTCAAATTCATCTACTACCACAAAAGATGACAAGATGATGGCTATACTAATTAGCTTTATTGAATCATTCTGTTGTAGTCATAAATCCTATGTCACTTTGTACCCTGTAAAGTAACATTATGATTTTTGACAATTGTCAATTTACATTTAAAAATTAAGCCAGGCGGTTGGTGTTGCCTTTATATTCCGCACCGAGAGGCAGAAGAGACAGGTAGATCTCTGTGAGTTTAAGGCCACCTGGTCTAGCATAGTGAGTTCCAGGACAGCTGGGCTACAGGGAGTCACTGTCTCAAAAATTAACTGAGGGGCTGGGAGAGATGCTCGACAGTTAAGAACACTGACTNAGAGTCGGGGAGCATGTCTGTATGCAGAGACACTGTGGTTGCCTCGAATGCCTGGGAGGCCCCTGTATGAATGCTGAGGAGACTTTCGCCTCCACTGAGAGCGTCAAGTGGAACTAGAACCAGCCATGATGGCTTCTCATCCCGAAGGAAGGATTCAGCTCTTTCCCGGTGGGCGATACCTGGCTCAAAGGTTTCTGGAATGTGTTCCCAGCATGCTTGTTTCCTTCCCACCTAGGTATGTGTGCCCTCTGAGCTCGGTTCACTTTGTTTAAGGTCGATGGTGTGAAGGGCCCTTTGGCCCAGAGAACACAGTTCTTCTCTGTCTGTGAGTTTTTGTTTTGTGAGATGACGTTTGACTCAAGTTGCTCTTGCAGAGGACCTGGGTTCAATTCCCAGCACCCACATGGTGGCTAAGAACCATCTTTAACTCCAGTTCCAGGGGAATCTGACACCTTCTTCTGACCTCCATGGCATTGCATGACATTGGTGCACTAACCTACATGCAGACAGTACATTCATACACATAAAAAAAAATATTGAAAAAAAAATTAAAAACCATTATGTTTTGTGAAAGAAGCAGAAACAAAGGCTGCATATTGCATGATTCTACTAATATGAAACTCTACAAATGACAGAACTACAGAGACAGAAACACTTTAGTGATTGCTGGGGCTTGGGCCTGGGAAATTCACTCCAAGGAACTGAGAGGAAAGTTTTGAGGGCATTGAACTTTTCCTCATCTTGACTGCTGAGGTATTCATATATTTATATTTATATATTTGTATATCTTTTTCTTTCTTTTTTATTTTTTTTTATTTATTTCTGTATGTGTATGAATGTACTGTCTGCATGCAAGTCTGTGCACCCGTGTCGTGCAATGCCGCGGAGGTCAGAAGAGGGTCTCGGATTCCCCTGGAACCAGAATTCTCCTGGAATTGGAGTTTCAGATGGTTCTCAGCCACCATGTGGGTGCTGGGGATTGGACCCGGGTCCTCTGCAAGAGCGGTCAGCGCTCTTAACCACTAGGCCATCTCTCCAGCCCCTTTTCAAAACCTACCAAACTGTACACCTAAATGGGGTGGATGTCACTTTATGCAAATTATCCCTTGAAATTGTTTAATTATACTTGAAAGGTAAGAGAGACAATGGCTGCATTTGAATCGGAAGTGAGATGACCTTTGACAGCATGCATCCAGAAGAACCACCCATCCCTGAGGTAGCCCTGTGGCCTCCCAATGCAGTGATGTCTGCTCTCTGACAGGCTGCTGGAAAACCAGGCCACGCTAAGGTTTTCTCCAGCTGGGCAGGAGTATGCTGTCAGAGAACTGAGTTCTGGAGCCCAGGATATGGTGTCGATGGCATCGCAGGCACTGGCCCAATGCTATGGGATATGTATATTGACACAGAAAAGAAGAGCTTCTATCAGGAGCTGACATTTGTTTGCTTGTTTGTTTTGGGGGAACAGGGTCCCCTGTAGCCCTAGCCTGCTTGTAATTTACTATGTAGCCTCTGTCTGCCTCCTGAGTGCTGGGATTAAAGACATGCACCATGCCCAGCGTAGAATCTGATTTTTTTAAAGTATTTATTTTATTTAATTTATTTTTGTATGTGTATGTATTATTTTGTATTTATATGTACTGTCTGCATGTAGGTTTGTGCACCTGTGTCCTACAATGCCACAGGGGTCAGAACTGGAGTTAAAGATGGTTCTCAGCTGCCATGTGGGTGCTGGGGATCAAACCCAGGTCCTGTGCAAGAGTGGTCAGCGCTCTTAACCACTAGGCCATCTCTCCAGTCCCTCATGCTGGCTTTTGAAGCCCACTTGTCCTGCCCAGGGCCCCTAGGTACTTAGTTAGGTCTTGGTTGGAGGCTTATGAAGGCTCCAGGCTCAGCTCCTGGTTTGGGGTCTGTGCTGGGTAGCTTCCATTGTCAATCTGACACACCTAAAAAAGGGAACCTCAGCTGGGGAAGTTCCTCTATCAGACTGGCCCATAGGAGTGTCTGTAAGACATTTTCTTGGTTGTTGTGTGGTGTGGGAGGACCCAGCCTACTGTGGGTAGTGCCATCCTTGAGGAGGTAGATTGTGTAAGAAAACAGGCTGAGGGGCTGGAGAGAAGGCTCAGTGCTTAAGAGCACTGGCTGTTTTTTGCAGAAGATCCAGGTTTTGTTCCTAGCAAATACATGGTGGCCAACAATTGTCCACAGCTCCAGTTCCAAGGAATCAGTGCCCTCTTCTGGGCTTCCTGGGCGTTGCAGCTGCTTGGTGCTCTTCCATCTCCTGTGGGCACCCAGCAGCTATGTACACAAAACACTCATACACATAAAATAAAAATAAGTAATTTTTTTATTTTTTTAATTTTTAAAATTTTTTAAAAATTTAATTTTTTAAAATTATTTATTTTTTATGTGTACGAATGTACTGTCTGCAGGTGGGTTTGTGCACCCATGTCATGCAATGCTGCAGAGGTCAGAAGAGGGCATCGGAGTCCCCCAGAACTGGAGTTAAAGACAGTTCCCAGCCGTCATGTGGGTGCTGGGGATTGAACCCAGGTCCTCTGCAAGAGCGGTCTGCGCTCTTAACCGCTAGGCCACCTCTCCAGCCCCCCAAAATAAGTAATTTTTTAAAAATTTTATTTATTTCTGTATGTGTATCAATGTACCGTCTGCATGCAGGTCTGTGCACCCGTGTCGTGCAATGCCGCGGAGGTCAGAAGAGGGTGTCAGATTTCCCNCCTCTGCCCCCACCCCTGCCAGCCTTAGGTTGTCTCCCCTCCCCCCACCCCTGCCACCCTTAGTTTCTCTACCCCCTCCCCACCCCCACCAGTCCCTTGGTTCTCTCCCCCTCCCCCCCCTGCCAGCCCTTAGTTTTCCTCTCCCCCCTCCCACCCCCTTGCCAGACCTTAGGGTTTCTCTGCCCTCTCATCCCCTGCCAGCCCTTAGGTTTCTCCCCACCCAACCCTGCCGCCTTAGGTTTCTCTCCCCCTCCCACCCCTGGCCAGTTCCTTAGGTTTCCTCTCCCCCTCCCCTTCTTCTCCCCCTCCACCCCCTACTGCCACCCCTTAGGTGATTTCCTGCCCCCAATCCCACCCTGTCGACCCTTGGTTCCTCCCCTTCCCACCCTTGCCAGACCTTAGGTTTCTCTCCCCCTCCCACCCCTGCCAGCCCTTAGGTTTTCTCCCCCCTCCCCCCCTGCCAACCCTTAGTTTTCCTCCCCTCCCCAACCCGCCAGCCTTAGGTTTCTCCCTTTTCCGCCCCCCCCCGTCCGCCAGTTTCTCCCTATCAGATGACACATGAGAAAGGGAAAGAAACTTAGCTCAAGAACTAGGGGTCTGGGGGCCAGGCCAGTTCTCCTTGCCGTGTGACTTTGCACCAGGCCCCTCTGTGCCTTATTACCTGCTATTGCTGGGAGCCAGGGGCGTTACTGCAGGACAGGCACCTGGTGAGCTACAGTACCAGCACCGGCCCTCAGCTCAGCCCACCCAGGCAGCCTTTCCCTCCTCACTGAGCTCTGTCGCTATCCTAGCCTCAGGGTCCCTAGCAGCAAGGCTGGGAGGGGGACATCCCAGAGCCTCCTGGAGTAGCCCCTGGAATGACTAACCAAGCAGCAGAACCTGCCAAGGGGTCCTGGCCAGCCACTGTACATCTGGGTCTGCACCAGGAGGCTGAGCAGAAGTCCAGGTACAGCCTGAGTCCCAGATCACGGAAGCTGCCACCTGGGTGTGCCTCAAAGATGCCACCCTACACCAGCTCTCTCCTTCCTCTGGGTTGCCTGGAGTGCTCAGGTTAGAAGGACACTAGGGGGTAAAGTCAACTCAAACATGGTTAGAAGGCCCCTTGGTGGTGAAATCTTAAGCCATCCCCTGCCATCCCTTCTCTCTGAGGTTGGGGTGCACTGGATTGATTCACCCAGGACTTCCAACTCCACTGCTGCCAGGGATAGACATGAGGTGGGAGGAGGCTCTGGGGCCTACCTCAGCTACAACCATGAAGGGCACACAGAACTCTCCATTCCCAACAGGCCTTGGCTTCACAAATTGACTGAAAGGATCACCTCCAGCATCCTGGGCACTGGCTATAAGAACCTCAGCATCTGCCCAGCAGCCTGGCCTGTCTTCCTCTGGTTCAGCTCTAGTACTAAGGGCTCACCATCTTTCCCAAGGCCTGTTGGAATGCTTCAGCCTGCCCTGGGCCCTGAAGCCGCAGCCTCACCATGGGCTGGACCACAGGATCCCTCACTTGGTAACAATGAGCATGAACAAGAGAGGAGGTAGGGATGGACGGAGACAGCGGAGGCCCTACCTACCCTCGGCATCTCTAGCTGCTTCTCATGGGGCTGGGCTCCTGGGCTCCAGAGATACTTCTGTAAAACAGACAGTGGCAAGGAAAGAAGAAAAGGGAAAAACACAGGTAGGAAAAAAATGATATGGTCGAATTAGAGAACTGAGTCCAGACCAACCTGGGAAGGGGAGACCACAGCTGGATGCAGATCAGACACCGGCGGGAGCAACTGCTGGACCTGCAGTCTACATAGGCTGTGACATTGCCTGGCTTGGGACATGAGATGCCCACAGTAGAGGCTGCATTAGAGCCTGTTTTTTCGTTTTTTTCTATTCTTATGATGAATAAAACAGTTCTGACTGAAACCTAACTTAGGGAGGAAAGGGTTTATTATGGCTGACGCAGAGTTCTATCACGAGGGAAGCCAGGAGCCCAGGCAAGAACCCAAGGCAGAAGCTGCGGCAGAGACCAGGGACAAACACTGCTTACCTGCTTGCTTCTCTTGGCTGTGCTTAGCTTGCTTTTAAAAACAAATTACTTATTGGGAGCTGGAGAGATGGCCTAGCGGTTAAGAGCACCGACGCTCTTTCAGAGGACCGGGCTCAATCCCCAGCACCCACCAGGTGGCCAAAACCATCTGAAACTCCAAATTCCAGGAGACTCCAGTTCCATGCACCACTACGCCCAGCTTACATTTATTTATTTATTTATTTATTTATTTATTTTTAATTTTATTTATTTCTGTATGTGTATCAATGTACCGTCTGCATGCAGGTCTGTGCACCCGTGTCGTGCAATGCCGCGGAGGTCAGAAGAGGGTGTCAGATTTCCCTGGAACTGGAGTTCTCCTGGAACTGGAGTTTCAGATGGTTCTTGGCCACCATGTGGGTGCTGGGGATTGAGCCCGGGTCCTCTGTAAGAGCAGTCGGTGCTCTTAACCGCTAGGCCATCTCTCCAGCCCCAATAAGTAATTTTTTTTAAAAAGCAAGCTAAGCACAGGCCAAAGAATCAAGCAGGTAAGCAGTGTTTGTCCCTGGTCTCTGCCGCAGCTTCTGCCTTGGGTTCTTGCCTTGGGCTCCTGGCTTCCCTCAGTGATGAACTATGTCCCGTAGGCCAAATAAACCCTTTCCTCCCTAAGTTGGTTTCAGTCAGATTGTTTTATCATAGAAATAGAAAAAAACGAAAACAGGCTCTAATGCAGCCTCTACTGTGGCATCTCATGTCCCAAGCCAGGCAATGTCACAGCCTATGTAGACTGCAGGTCCAGCAGTTGCTCCCGCCGGTGTCTGATCTGCATCCAGCTGTGGTCTCCCCTTCCCAGGTTGGTCTGGACTCAGTTCTCTGTCCCTTCCATCTCCTTTTTCTTCCTACCTTTCCCTTCTCTTCTTTTCCTTGCCACTTCTGTTTTACAGGAAGTATCTCTGGAGCCCAAGGAGCCCAGCCCCATGAGAAGCAGCTAGAGATGCCGAGGGTAGGTAGGGCCTCCGCTGTCTCCGTCCATCCCTACCTCCTCTCTTGTTCATGCTCATTGTTACCAAGTGAGGGATCCTGTGGTCCAGCCCATGGTGAGGCTGCGGCTTCAGGGCCCAGGGCAGGCTGAAGCATTCCAACAGGCCTTGGGAAAGATGGTGAGCCCTTAGTACTAGAGCTGAACCAGAGGAAGACAGGCCAGGCTGCTGGGCAGATGCTGAGGTTCTTATAGCCAGTGCCCAGGATGCTGGAGGTGATCCTTTCAGTCAATTTGTGAAGCCAAGGCCTGTTGGGAATGGAGAGTTCTGTGTGCCCTTCATGGTTGTAGCTGAGGTAGGCCCCAGAGCCTCCTCCCACCTCATGTCTATCCCTGGCAGCAGTGGAGTTGGAAGTCCTGGGTGAATCAATCCAGTGCACCCCAACCTCAGAGAGAAGGGATGGCAGGGGATGGCTTAAGATTTCACCACCAAGGGGCCTTCTAACCATGTTTGAGTTGACTTTACCCCCTAGTGTCCTTCTAACCTGAGCACTCCAGGCAACCCAGAGGAAGGAGAGAGCTGGTGTAGGGTGGCATCTTTGAGGCACACCCAGGTGGCAGCTTCCGTGATCTGGGACTCAGGCTGTACCTGGACTTCTGCTCAGCCTCCTGGTGCAGACCCAGATGTACAGTGGCTGGCCAGGACCCCTTGGCAGGTTCTGCTGCTTGGTTAGTCATTCCAGGGGCTACTCCAGGAGGCTCTGGGATGTCCCCCTCCCAGCCTTGCTGCTAGGGACCCTGAGGCTAGGATAGCGACAGAGCTCAGTGAGGAGGGAAAGGCTGCCTGGGTGGGCTGAGCTGAGGGCCGGTGCTGGTACTGTAGCTCACCAGGTGCCTGTCCTGCAGTAACGCCCCTGGCTCCCAGCAATAGCAGGTAATAAGGCACAGAGGGGCCTGGTGCAAAGTCACACGGCAAGGAGAACTGGCCTGGCCCCCAGACCCCTAGTTCTTGAGCTAAGTTTCTTTCCCTTTCTCATGATGTCATCTGATAGGGAAGAACTGGCAGGACTGGGGGGGGGGAGAAACCTAAGGGCTGGCAGGGGTGGGGAGGGGAGAGAAAACTAAGGGTTGGCAGGGGTGGAGGGGGAGAGAAACCTAAGGGCTGGCAGGGGTGGGAGGGGGAGAGAAACCTAAGGGCTGGCAGGGGTGGGAGGGGGAACCGAAGGGCGACAGGGGTGGGAGGGGCGTCCACCTCAGGGGTGGCAGGGGTGGGAGGGGGAGAGAAACCTAAGGAACTGGCAGGGGTGGGAGGGGAGAGAAACCTAAGGCTGCAAGGGTTGGGTGGGGAGAGAACCTAAGTGGCTGGCAGGGGATGAGATGGGCAGAGAAACCCTAAGGTCTGGCAAGGGGGGGGAGGGGGAGAGAAACCTAAGGGCTGGCAGGGGTGGGGAGGGGAGAGAACCTAAGGGCTGGTGGGGGTGGGGAGGGGTAGAGAAACCTAAGGGCTGGCAGGGGTGGGGGGAGAGAAACCTAAGGGCTGGCAGGGGTGGGGAAGGGGAGAGAAACCTAAGGGCTAGCAGGGGTGGGAGGGGGAGAGAAACCTAAGGGCTGGCAGGGGTGGGGAGGGGGAGAGAAACCTAAGGGTGGCAGGGGTGGGGGGGAGAAAACCTAAGGGGCTTGGCAAGGGGTGGGGGGGGGTAGAGAAACCTAAGGGCTGGCAGGGGTGGGGAAGGGGCAGAGGAAACCTTAGGGTAGCAGGGTGGGAGGGGGAGAGAAACTAAGGGCTGGCAGAGGGGGTGGGGAGGGGGAGAGGAAGAGAAGGCGCAGGGGTGGGAAGAGGAGTAGAAACCTAAAGGACTGGCCAGGGTTGGGGAGGGGGAGAGAAACCTAAGGGCTGGCAGGGTGGGTGAGGGGAGAGAACCTAAGGGCTGGCAGGGGTGGGGAGGGGGAGAGAAACCTAAGGCTGCAGGGGGTGGGAGGGGGGAGAGAAACTAAGGGCTGGCAGGGGGGGGAGGGGGAGAAACCAAGGGACTGGTGGAGGGTGGGGAGGGGGAGAGAAACTAAGGGTTGGCAGGGGTGGGGTGAGGGGGAGAGAAACCTAGGTCTGCAGGGTGGGAGGTGGAGAGAAACCTAGAGGGCTGGCAGGGTTGGGAGGGGGAAAGAAACCTCAGGCTGGCAGGGGTGGGGGTAGAGAATCCTAAGGCTGGCAGGGGTGGGAGGGGAGAGAACCTAGAGGCCTGGCAGGTGGGGGAGGGGGGAAGAAACAAGGGCTGCATGGGTGGGGGGGAGAGAAACCTAAGGGCTGGCAGGGGTGAGAGGGGGAGAGAAAACTAAGGGTTGGCAGGGGTGGGGAGGGGGAGAGAAGCCTAAGGGCTGGCAGGGGTGGGGGGGAGAGAAACCTAAGGGCTGGCAGGGGTGGGCGGGTGAGGACTGAGGAGGGGGAGAGCCACTACCACCTCTGCCCTCACTCCTTAAGGGGGTCCTCTTCCCAGGAATGCGGCTTGGTCTCAGGCTAAACCTCACAGTGTTTCCATGACAGAGGGCCTGGTGCCCTGCAGGTCGCTGGGTGCTGGCGGTAAGGCAGCTGCCCTTCCCACACTCTGTGGGGAGGCCAACCCCTGGGAATCTCGCCATCCCAAGCCATCTGTGGCCAGCAGGCCATGTACAGAGCTCCAGAGTAGAAAAACCTTGTTTATTCAGCACCTGGGAAATCTTGCTGTGCGGAATGGCCAAAATATAAAAATTAAAAACCAACAACAGACAAAATGATGTTGTACAGGAGAGTTGGGTACAAAATGAGGCCTGGCATCCAGAGTCCCTTTGGTTTCGTTCCACCTTCACTCCCTGAGGCCGGCAGGGAGGGATGTCCCAGCGTCCAGCTGTCCTGGGCCATGGGCTAGGGCACTGAACTTCTTCGGGGAGGCTGCCTGGGAGCAGGGCCTGATTTGCAAGCAGAGACATTGCTGTCTGTCCCCTCAGAGATCAGGATCTAAGGAAAGAAAAAGAGCTGGTCAGTGGCACAGCAGCCTGGGAGGCAGGGCCCCACGGCCTCCCCGCACCCCCAGCACAGTCTCAGCGCTTCCTGCCCCTGCCCCGTTCTGTAGTATTTTCTAGCTGCTAATGTTTGGAAATATGTTTCTGCTTTTTCTTCCCATTATTATTTTCTAACTCTGCCTTTTTTCTTAAAAAGAAAAAAAGTCTTCTTTCCCTTCTTCAGAAATATAAGGCAAACCCACAGGCGTCAGTCCCGCGGCCCTTCTGGGAGCGCTCCATCCGGCTTCCTGTGCACGCTGGCCCAGCAGCCCGCCTGTGGTCAGGGTCACGGGGATGTTCTAATAAGACCTGGGCCTTTCCAAACACTTATGTAAAGAGCTCTTGGAAGGAAGGGCCTTGGCCTCCACAGCACAGGCCTTAAGACAGCCCAAGGGAGGCTCAACTGCTTCTCTGTCTACCCTCTGAGGGCCCTACCAGTGTGCATGGGGCCCCTAGGGATAGAGACACTATTTTGATGCCCTTCTGCCAGCAGCAGATGGAGGCTGGGGGGGGGGTGCAGGCTCCCAGCCTCCCTCAGCCCCAAAGCCTCCGTTTCCTTCACGCCCCTCTCTTCTATCTCCCTTTCTCCCCCTTTCCTTTTTTCCCTTTGCCCGTCCTTTCCCTTCCCCTCCTTCCTCCCCACCCCACCCCACTTTCCAGAAACCCTTTACGTCTCAGGTAGCCCATGAATGTGGAATGGCTGACTGAGATTGGCCTTAAAAAGAAAGAAGGTACTGGAAACTCAGGCCTGTGAAGAAGGCCAAACTGCCAGTGCTGAGCAGGAGGCAGTCACTCCACACGCACCTCGCTGTGCCTGCATGACTGGGATCTGGTCCTGCCCCTGAGAACTACCATCTCTGTGTTGAAATGAAGGCTGAGGGTCGGGGTGGGGGGTAGTGACAATAAAGTTGCTTCTCTAAATGGCTGACTCTGACCACATCCTTAGTCCTGATCCTGGTCACACACAAGACCTTGACCCAGGTCATACACCAAGCTCTGATTCTGTCACACATGAAGTCCTGATCCTGGTCATTCAATGGGTCCTGACACCTACCACACACTAAGCCCTGACCCTGTTTACATATTAAGACCAACCCTGGTCACACACTGAGCCCTGATCCTGGTCATAAGCTGACTGAGGCTTGACCCCACAGGCTTAATTTCTCCTACTTGCCATCCCTTGACAAGCATACATTTTGGGGGGGGGGGATGCTTCTTTGGGACTTGGAGTCTACCTCCTGATCCCAGTTGGACTAAGCTTAAAGCTCTAGGGTATTTTTTTTTTTTTTTTTGGTCTTTTCGAGACAGGGTCTCCCTGTAGCCCCAGCTGTCCTGGAACTCACTCTGTAGACCAGGCTGGCCTTGAACTCACAAAGATCTGCCTGCCTCTGCCTCCTTAGTGCTAGGATTAAAGGTGTGCACCACCACGCCCTGCCCAAAGCTCTAGGGTATTTTTAATGGAAAAGTATTACTTTGATCTAATCAAACTTTTTTATTTTTATTTTTTAATTTTATTTATTTATTTTTATGTGTATGAATGTCCTGTCTGCATGTAGGTCTGTGCACCCATGTCGTGCAATGCCGCAGAGGTCAGAAGAGGGTGTCAGATTCTCCTGGAACTGGAGTTAAAGACATTTCTTAGCCACCACGTGGGTGGGGGATCGAACCCAGGTCCTCTGCAAGAGCAGTTGGCGCTCTTAACTGCTAGGCCATCTCTCCAGCCCCATAATCAAACTTCTTAAGCTGGGTATGGTACCACACACTTTTAATCCCAGCACTTGGGAAGCAGAGGCAGGCTGATCTCTGTGAGTTCAAGGCCAGCCTGGTCTGTATAGTGAGTTCCAGGCCAGTCAGAGCTATACAGTGATACCCTGTCTCAGAATACAAAACAAACAAAATCAAACAAACAAAAAACCAAAAAAAAAAATCTTAAATTCCTAGTCCCCCTGCAAAACACTTCCCAGAGGGAATCAGGAGAAAGACGAGTTCAACTGGCCAGGGACAACAAGAGCTAAGCACCCTGCCTAGTACCAAGGACCAAAAGCCCAGGCTTAGATTTTATTAACTGCCTGTATGATGGTCATGTGGGGCAGATGTTGGATCTGACCAGAATTACTCCTAATCTGTGTAATCCAGTCCACTTGATAAACACACTAAAGACAGCAACTGCTCTTTGAGCAGCACTATTTTGTGCTGGGATCCGCAATATGCCAACATCAGGGCTGGAAGTCTTCGTCCCAAGCCCACGTGGGAAGTGCCTGTTTATCATTAAGAAAAGAAGCTCTGAGAAGAAAGGTGGTATCTAATGTTACAGAGCAAGGTGCCTGTAAAACTACGATGGCATGCACTTAACTGGACCGCTCAGCCTTCTGCCAGTTTCCAGCTGAAATTTTTAGGAGCCACAGAATTAGGTCCCAGGTTAATAACCCACAGCCTGAGTCCCACAGTGAACACTCAGCTGGCACAGAGCAGGCTCTCCTTGCTGAACCTAGCCATAGCTGTGTATGGCGACTAGTGACCCAAAGTATAGGTATCTATATCTCCAGGTATGCAGGTGGCTGGGGCAGGGATAGGCAAGCACGTACTGGACAATTTTGCAGTTCGTTGTAGAAACGTAGCGACCTGTGTAGTGAATGTTGCATCTCACCACATTGTTGGTGAAATCAGACTCCAAAACAATGTACTTGGGGTTCACATGCACCTGGAGAAGGAAACAGAGAGAAGGGTTCTAGTCAGGAGCTGGAGGTGCAGAGACAGAGACAGACAGGGAGACAGAGAGACCTGATAGCAGAGAGAGAAGGATGGGAAGGATGGGGCAGCTATGGTCAAGAAAGCTTCACACACGTGTGCACGCACACACACACAGATCCTGCGCAGGGCACTGTGGGTCAGACAGCCATCCCCGAGAATGCTGTAGGAAGGGGTGGAGGAGGGAGTCAATGCCCAGCCAGCTTGAGCTCCACAGTCACTGCTGTTTACTGCATGTCCCTGTGCAGGTGATAAGTGTCAGGTGCCTAAGGTCAGGTGCTTGCCCTGCCCTGGAGTGAGCCTTCATTGAGCAGACGGCCCAAGTATACACTGTGCTTTTTATCTGAAAGGGAGCTACAGGGATATATTGTGACAGATAGGTCAGTGGATTGGTTAGGAACAGTTACTGCAGAACATTTAAGGCTGAATGCAAATAGAATGCCTGCCTAGCATGGGCAGGCCCCATCTATATGTCACAAAAAAGTACAAAAACAAAAATAGAAAGAAGCCTGGTGTAACCACGATGGCTCATGCCTTTACTCCCAGTGCTCAGGAGGCAGGGACTGGTGGGTATCTGTAAGACTGAGGCTAGCCTGCTTTACATACTGAGTTCAGGCCAGGTGGGACTACAGAGAGATCCTGTCTCCAAAAAAGAGATGTTACTTTTAAATCTTAGTGTGCTCCTCACAGCATGAACTATGTATTGTTCAGGTTGGCATTTACTCACTGTGTGGGACTCAGAGGGCCTTCAACAGTGTTTGATGATAGCTGCATGGTGAGATCAAGCAGGGCTCACTCACCTGTGGCTCAGGCTGAACACACTTCTGTGCTGTGTTCTGAGGGCCACCTCCCATGGCTCTCCCCATGCTGAATTTGGGTGTGGCATTAAGTCCAGGAGAGCCAGCAGAGCGATCCCCACCCTCACTTTGTGCTTGTATGTTGAGGCTGAGATTTGACTTCCCTGGATCAGGCCACAAGGACATGGGCCAATACAGTCTGCATGGGTGTGCCAAGCTGGTATGTATGTCACTGGCATGCTTTTCTACTTGTCCTAGACTAAGAGAAGGAAAGGACTCTTGGTCACAGATGCCCTAGGGTCCTCCCACAGAGGGGAGGATGGGCCACATAGCTCTTTGGGTCTTTGTCACTTGAGAGACAATGGTGTCACCACCTCCCCTGTGACTACAGTGGGGATAAAGGTTCCTTAAGGTCTCCGGTGAAAGAGAAGTCACATCTACTTGAGACAGACTATCAGGGGAAACATAAAACCCCAGCTAGTGTTGTAGATGGCAGCCCCGCTTGGCACCTGGGAAGAGGGGACACAGCCAGGAGCTGGAGTGTCTTTCAGAAATGGGGGACACAGAGCATAAGCATTAAGTTGGAGAGAATGTTCTAGACTGTGAGGCCTACCTTGAGGATGTAGTTCCCAGGCTGCACATCAGTTATGTCGATCCACTGGCAGTCGATGTCTGCGTTGTAGGTGTCATAGCAGCCTGGACTCAGGCCCTGGGGAAACGAACAGAGGGCCGTGCCGTGCTACCTGGCAGTCCAGTGTCCTCTGTCTCTCTGCTGCTCCCCTACCTGGGCCCATGGTGACTCTGGCCTTTGTTGAACCACCAGACGGATAAACCAGAGAAAAGGTGGAGGAGATGCAGTATGGGGGGGGAGTGAAGTGAAGCGGCAGGTGCTCGGCAGAGCCAGGTGAAGAACGGATGAAGAGACAGGCTGGACATAGGGGTATTCTGTGGATGAACCAATGGCAGTATGGCCTGGGGTAGGTAGACCTATGTCCCTCCTTAGGTCATCGTTATCCAGACTGTGTGGCAATGTTCTTTTTCTCTCCAAGACAGACACCTCTTAGAATGAAGCAGGAAGGGGCTTTGGCAAGGCAGAGAAATCCCTGCAGGCCCTTCAGTGGGCTCAGGACTAGAAAGAAGACTCTCACTCCAACCAGAGCTTTGGGACTTGCCCGTCCTTCACCGGTTTGGCCCACTCCTCATTTCTGTACTTCTGTGCCCACCCTGCCATGCGGGCCTAACCTGCGTGTGAGAGGTGCATGCGTAGCGCTTGAGGTTGCCAAAGTCACAGGTGCTGTCCTCCAGACAGAAGCTGGCCTTGTGGCCCTCAGCCACCTTCTTGCCCGTAGATGCATCCAGCAGGTCGTAGTGGCTGAACTCATCCATGCTGTGGTAATGTCTGGGGGAGGAGAAAGAAGAGGGGGCATTGTTTTTCTGAGGACTTCCCTCCTGTCCCCCTCCTGAGATGGCCAAGATGACCTTCTCTTACAGCTTCCTGCTAACTGGGCCCTTCTATCCTGAGTCCCCAGAGTGGCTTCTCTGACTCTGCGCCAACCTAGAATGTCTCCTCCTCAGGCCTGTCCCTTCTTTTCTGGACTTCTGCCTGTTCTGTCTCCTGTAGACAGAGACCTATGTTCTAGATATCCTAAGAATGATCACACTTTTTTTTTTAATTTTATTTTATTTTTGTATGTATATGAATGTACTGTCTGCATGTAGGTCTGTGCACCCCTGCCGTGCAATGCCGCAGAGGTCAGAAGAGGGCGTCAGATTACCTTGGAACTGGAGCTAAAGACGGTTTTCAGCCGCCATGTGGGTGATAGGGATCGAACCCGGGTCCTCTGCAAGAGCAGTTGGCGCTCTTAACCACTAGGCTATCTCTCCAGCCCCAGAATGATCACTCTTCAGTCCATATTTCAACCCAGTTTTGCTGAGAGTCCCCCAAGGAACTTGCCCACTGGAAACACCTCCCCAGGTGGAAACCAGCACCCGCATCTCCCAGAGGACCGTGGGGGGGCACCGAGCTCCTGGCATGGGGGTGCGAGGCTGGTCAGGGCCCCACTCACTGGTGGCAGCTGTGCCACTCCCAGGTGTGACGTGGCCGGTTGGGGAGGAAATCTGCAGTACCCTGGTTCTTCACACGCTGGGGGAAGCGCAGCAGCACCCGCAGGTCGTAGTCGGTGGCCTCAGGGGCATAGGCTGTGCTGTGGGGACAGACAAGGAGACTGGAATGGTACTGTGATCTCCCAGCCCAGCCTTTGGCTACTGTCCTCCTAGTCTTCCCTTACCCCAAAGGATCCAGGGGCTGGAGAGATGGTCAGCAGTTAAGAGAACTGGCTGCTCTTAAAGAGGACCTGGATTTGGCTCCCAGCACCCACATAGTGGCTAACAACTAGCTGAACTCCAGTTCCAGGGGATCCAATGTCCTCTTCTGGACCCCATGGGCATTGTACACACATGGTATTCTTTCATACATACAGGCAAAAACATTCATACATATTTTTTTTTGTTCTTTTCGAGACAGGGTCTCCCTGTAGCCCCAGCTGTCCTGGAACTCACTCTGTAAACCAGGCTGGCCTTGAACTCACAAAGATCCACCTGCCTCTGCCTCCCAAATGCTAGGATTAAAGGCGTGTGCCACCACGCCCGGCATCATACATATTAAAGAAAAGAATAACAAGTGTGGTGGTATGTGCTGGAGAGACAGAGACAGGAGGGTTCCTAGAGCTTGCTGACCACCCGTCCCAGGCTGACCACCCTCCCAGGCTGACCAGCCTGTCCCAGGCTGACCACCCATCCTAGGCTGACTGGTGACTGCCATACCAGTAAGAGACCCTTTCTCAAAGAAGATGGATGGCATTCCTAAAGATGACCTCAGAGCTGACCTCTGGCTCCACATCCACATGCACATACATAACTGTATGCACATACGCACATACATACATACCTATACATACACACACATACCTGTATGTGCACACACATGCACACACATACCTGTACACACATGCACACATACCTGTACATGCACACATGCACATACATACCTGTACACGCATACACACATACATACCTGTACATGCACACACATACCTGTACACACATACATACCTGTACATGCACACATGAACATACATACCTGTACATGCACACATACCTACCTGTACACACATACATATACATACCTGCACACACATGCACATGCATAGCTGTACACACATACATACCTGTACACGCACACACACATACATACCTGTACACACATGCATATGCATGCGTATACACATGCACGTACATGTCTGTACACATGCACATACATACCTGTACACACACATGCACATTCATACCTGTACATACACACATATGCACAAACACACATTAAAATTAATAAATAAATTGATAAATAAATAAAGCCAAACAACTATACCCAAGAGGTTTTCATTTCTCCTTCCTCTGGACAGAGCTTTAACTGGTGACCAAGTATGTCACGTCTTGGGTGTGGGTCTGAAAGTCGGGCCTGAGCCAGCCTCGCCTCCTCGTGCTCCTGCTCCCATGTGCTCTTCTGCTCCCCTGCAGTTCTGGAGTGCCAGCTCCGGAAGCTGTTCCCTAGCAGTCTTCCCTCTTCCCTCCTTCATCCATTTTGTTTGCATGACCCAGAACTCCAGAGCTCATTTAGCTTCCTGAGCACAATTCAAGTCTCCTCCCCAGGAAGTCTGCCCTGATTACTCCAGGTACCCTGCCATGGCTCTCAGCTCTCACAATCCTTCCCACAGTACACTCTGATGCCATATGCACCCAAGGTTGGTATAGGCATGTCCAGGCTCCCTCATTGCATGGCTTCAAGGCCAGCAATGTGCCCCCTCCCCTTCAAGGAGCTGGGCACTGCTGCAGTGTCTCCTTTCTATTCACTTGCTATGCCAAATTCCCAACTCAGACGGAAAAAAGAGAAACAGGGAGAGGACACGGACACACACACACACACACACACACACACACACACACGCTCAAGGAACAGGAGGCCGGGCTGCCAGTTCCCTCCTCCTTGGCTGACCACTGACAGCTGTCCTGGCTGGCCTCATTTGGGGCTAGGTTGGGAGGCCAGAGGCCAGAGGTGGCCAGTCTTGGGGATTAGCTCCTTCTGAGAGTATGTCTGGATGGCAGGCAGCTCAGACTCCCGTCTGCCAGGACATGCGGCCCTTGGCCTTGTCTGGGGGAGGCTTGGAATCCATCTGTGTCTGGGTTGGAACAAAACATCCTCCTCTCTTTGGTGAAATCCTGCCCTGCTGCTCCGCCCAGCACATCGTGGGAAACCAGCAGGGTCTAGCTTCTAGGCCCAGCTTGGCCAGAGTCTCAGGGCAAGACTTGGAGCAAATTCCCTCCCTGCTTTGGGTTCAGCCTGCAGTGTGGGACCTGGCCCACAGCTCTAGTCCACACTTGAAATGACTCTGGAACATCCTCCCACTGCAGGCCCCAGCCGTGCAAACCCTTCCCTCCTTGACCTCGCTCAGCCCCACTCTGCATCCTGGCTTCCCCCTACTCCTGCTGCTTGCTTGGTTTCTGCCATCAGAGCCTGGGATGGGGGGTCACTTACTCCAGTTAGATAAAGAGGTTCTCCAGGACAGAAAGCAACCTGCCCCCCTTACCCTTCTGGGAGCCCAGGGATCGGCACTTTGAGACACTCCATGAAGATGAAGTGATTGTTTGGTGTTGACAAAACCCTTTAGAACTGGGTAGGCTGCCGTGGAGGCCCGGCCCCTCCCACAAGGAATAGCAGCAGTCACGGTGTGCTCTCCTCCAAAGGAGGGGACACAGACAAGTCAGATCAACGAAGTGGCCATTTGTTATGAGATAAATATCTGGGACCAGAATGTAAGTCGACTGCTCTATCACTATCATTACTGTCATTTGATTTTATTTTTTATTTTATTTACATTGCTCTATCACTATCATTACTGTCATTTGATTTTACTCATTTAATAAATTATTATGTGTTTATTTTTTGAGATAGGATCTCATTATGTAGCCCTGGCTGGCCTAGAATTCAGAGATCTGCCTGCCTCTGCCTCCTGAGTACTGGGACTAAAGACATCCAATCCATTTTACTTTTCATGCTGACGAAAGCTCTTTATCTTCCTATAGACAGGTAAGAGCTTTTGTCAGCTACTCTGAGGGGCAGGGTTCTACAAGGTCTAGAAATGAATGTTTCTTAGACAGTAAAAGGCAAAACAGAGAGTTCAAAATGTCAAAAAAAAGTGAACAAAGGAAAAAAAAAGATGCTTTCAGCACTGAAGTGTCTTAGAAGTCAGTGTCACCTTTACCTAGGTCTTTTAGCAAAAGAGATGGCCCCAAGGCACAGAAGTTGAGCAGATGAAGAACTGATAAGCCCAGAAGCAAGCTCTGTGGGCAACAGGATCACCATATCTAGTGGTACACTCTGTCTAGCAGGCACGTACTCTGTCTAGTGGGTATGCTGTCTAGCAGGCATGCACTTTCTAGCAGGTACACTCTCTGTCTAGCAGGCATGCTCACTGTCTATGCTCAGGGTACCAGTCTCCTCTCTCCAGAACAACGCCTAACTGAGACCTCCTTGTTATTCATGCCTTACCCATTTCCTACTATGAACAGGTAGACAGCCACACATGTTGTCACCCTGAAATCTGTCCCTTCCTGTAGGATCTCCCTGGCTCCCACACTGACCATTCACTGGTCATTCAAGTATCATCAACTTTAGTTCCCTTCACTGTGCCTGGGTTTCCTGATGGGTCAGCACATTCTGTCAGAATTGATATGAAAATTAAACACCATGGTGTACAAAAGGTCCTTGTGGTGAAGTGTGTAGGCCCCTTCCCTTCTCTTCACTCTTTGAAGCATGCAAGACTAATAGATGGGTGGCAGGACCCTGAGAGGCTTGGGCTAGGCATTCCCAGGGACGATCCCAGGGACGACCCCAAGGCCCTCTACTCATCCCTGGCTCCTTACCTGGCCAGGCACTTCTCCTCTGCTGCACAGCGTAGTGAGTACAGATGGGCTCTCTGCACATATGTGGATGCCTGAACATAGCTGGGATCTGGAACCAAGTCAGGGAGACCTGGAGAGAGGGGGAAGAGGAAAACGTGGGGCTAAAGTGGTCGAGCTGCACTTCCTCACCTCGGACACCTTGGCTATTCTCCTTAGGCTCGGGGTGGGGGGTAGGTGATTTTTCTATAGCGGTGGTGGTATGGGGGTCACTGAGATTTCCTAAAAGAGCCAGAATGTAGCAGGACCCTGAAGCTGGAGGGGACTAGCATGAGCGAGCCTGGCAGAGCCAAGGGCCCAGTAAGCTCTTGACAGGCACTCCCACTGTCCTCAACCCCCGGACCTCTGCATACTAGCCAAGACACTGTCAAGGACCACCAGCACGGACTGGACTTCCGGCCTGGGCTGGGCCCCAGAAAGCTCATGGGCAGAGCCAGGTGGATGCTCACTGGCTTCCTTAGAGCAGGCTGCCTAAAGCAGAATTGTCAGCATGGCACAGCTAGGCTGCTCAGGATATATCCCTCCTGGCACCTGCTACTTCTGGTTGTCAGCCTCCAGACTTGTCCATGCCCTCCCCTGTGGGTAACCTCTGGTGCCCAATCTAAGGGAGGGCCTAGCTCCTGCCCCTACAGGATCCAAGTGAAGTCTACAGATTGTTCCAGCCTTGTTGACCACTTATCCCTCAGGCTATTCTGGGGCCAGGGGTCTCTCCTTCCTTCCCCACAAGTACAAATTCTAGCAAAGGTTGTCAGGAATAAGCAGAAACCACAGGCAGGTCCCAGACCCATCCATCTTACAATGGAGTGTGGAAAGACTGATGTTGATGCTGGAAATGAGGGGCAGAGGTGAAGAATGGGGGTGGGGTTTACCCTCGCCCCATAGCCAGCTAATGGGGTGGCCTGGGCCTCAGTCCTCTCTTCTCTCAGGTTTGAGGGACTTTGTCTGGTTAATGACGAAAAGAGGCAGTACATGTTCCTTTTAGCTTTTTCTCAACCCTTAGGAGGTGAGGATAGGGAAAGACATGCAAGGGGGAGTGCTGGAGAGGGCTTGTGGGGTCCCTGTGTGCTGCCAATATGTCTCATCAGTTTACAGGTCCTGACAGTGAGGCAGAGGAAGGGAAGCCTGGTATCACAGTCTTTGACAGAGGTGTGTGCCTGCACACACACACAGGGCCCTGACCTTCGCCTCACTCTCTTTGGGGCCTAGGCCTCAGGGACAGCCTGGTCCAGGCAGCCAGGGTGATCTCACCTACTTGGAATGGAGAGGAAGCTTAGAGTACAGGGTGGATGAGGATGAGGTGGCTCCTGGCGAATGGGGGACTTCTTGGCCAGCCTAGGCTCTATGACTGGAGACCCCTGGAATGTTTGCAGTCATTTCCCAAGGGACCCTTGGGACCTCAAACCAGCTGGGAGATGGTTCTCCTTCTCTGGTTCCCAGAAGCCTCTGGAAGAGGGATAAGGAAAAGAGGAGGGGTCCCCTTCCCCACCCTCTAACTCCTCAGTAATAGGTGGGTGTGGCAGCTGTGCTTTGGCCTCCTAGGCCAGCATTCAGTACCAGACAGTCTGCCACCCCCACCCCAGGCCTGGTTTCAATAAATGCTATACAGATGGTTCCACAGAGCTTTGCTGGCCTGACCCTTCCTCTCTAGGCCATTTCATGAGCTGGCTGTGCAATCTGGGACAGTTGAAAGAGCCAGAGTCAGAGGCTTGAGGCACTCAGGGCTAGTGATGCTTCTGTTGTTCTCTGAGTGTGACTCTCATGAGATTGAGAGCCGTGGTCCAGGCTCTACAGTGAGTGCTGACTGGTCACACACTGAGCCCTGACTCTGGTCACACACTGAGCCCTGACTCTGGTCACACACTGAGCCCTGATCCTGGTCACACACTGAGCCCTGACTCTGGTCACACACTGAGCCCTGATCCTGGTCATACACTGAGCCCTGACTTTGGTCACACATGAGCCCTGATCCTGGTCATACACTGAGCCCTGATCCTGGTCACACAGAGCACTGACTCTGGTCACACACTGAGCCCTGATCCTGGTCACACACTGAGCCCTGATCCTGGTCACACACTGAGCCCTGATCTTGCTCACACACTGAGCCCTGATCCTGGTCACACACTGAGCCCTGATCTTGCTCACAAACTGAGCCCTGTTCCTGGTCACACAGAGCACTGACTCTGGTCACACACTGAGCCCTGATCCTGTTCACACACTGAGCCCTGATCTTCATTACATACTCAAGCTCTGGTCCTGGTCACATAGAGAACCCTGATCCTGGTCATGCACTTAGCTCTGCCCCTTATCACACACTGATCCCTGATCCTGCTCTATACTGAGCCCTGACCAGAGTCACTAAGCTTTGGCTCTCATACACCAAACCCTGATACTGGTCACGGTATCTATCAACAATTCTGAATGTCAGTGTTATTGTCCCCAGTCTCTCCCTAGATACACTAAAGCAATCTACTTAAAAGACCCTTCAAAAGGAACTGCTTTGAAATCAGTCATCCTTTCTGATTCTAATAGAGTAGGTAGGTGTGGTGTGAACCCAGGAGCTGCTGGGAATGAGTTTCTATAGAGTAGACCAGGGGAGACTAAGAACTTGGAGCTGCTCAGCAGTCTGAGCCCTGAGCCTGGTCTTTTTCTCCAGGAAGTTTTCCTGGATTGGTAGTGACATTCTGAGATGGACACAGTCCCAGCTCACTACCCACTGGGATTGCTTTGCAGTTAAGAGTTCCTCATATTTCCCTGTGTGATTCCTTCTTGTGGGAGGCTTTGAGGGCATCCAACTCATACTTAGTAGGCAACATTAGCATTAGGGTTCCTGACCAGCCCAAAGCTCTATACCCTCTTCTGACCAAGCTTCTTTAATGATTAGTGCCTCAATGCATGGCTGTTCCATATCCATAAATCTCTTTAAGACCCCAGGGCACACTACACTTTTGGAAGTGTGAGGACGCAATTTTGGAGCAGGCAGTGAACTTGTCTACCTGCACACAATGAGTCAGAGCTGTCCCAAGTGCTCCCATGTTCAGCCCTTCCATCAGTCTTTTTATAAAAACCAACTTTTTAAGGTATGTTCTATACATAGACACAGATTTTGGGTACATATTGGCAAGCTCTAACAATTGTATACAGCCATTAAGTACCACCACAATGGACTGGAAATCCTGGCCCCTTCTACCACCCTGGCTAACACTGACAGGGTTTTCTGAATGGCTGTAGATTAGTTTGGTCTTTTCTAGTACTTACATGATTTTATCATCTTCGTTGATTCTGATCAGCAGGGTCCCTGTGACCAGTCATCTCCTCCATCCCAGCTGTGCCCCACCCCTATCATGCCCTCACTGTTCTCAGAGTTGAGGCCAGGTCCCCCACGTCACCCTTGGGTCCCTTGCTGAGGAGTGAGGAGGCCCAGGGAGCAGCAGCCCTTTCCCTCAGCTGCTGTGTTTTCCAGGAAGGAGCCAGGCCTCCTTCTCTGGGCTGCTTTTCCAGGGGACATTCCCATCAGCAGCCAGCCCACTGGCTTGGGCTCCTGCCCATTTCGTGGGGCTTGGGTGGAGGTGAGGTCTTATGATGTTGAAAAGGAGAGGAAGGAAGCCTGGCATGGAGGTCTGGTCTGCTGTTCTGGCTTGTAGGATCAGGCAGGGATGTGAATGTGGAGTGAAACCCAGGTACACGTAGTGTGTCACCCCATCCCAAGAAGGGTCACATGCAGGGAGCCCATCAGTAACGGGGGTGCAGTTCTGAGGCAGGGAATGGGATGTATTTTCTACTAAACACATGGTCACTCAACCATTAGTCCTGGACCTGGAAACTAAAAATTTGGGTTCTTAAGCCAGGCATGGTCGCGCAAGCCTTTGATCCCAGCACTACGGAGGCAAAGGCAGGTGGATGTCTGTGAGTTCAAGGCCAGCCTGGTCTGCAGACTGAGTTCCAGGCCAGCTGGGGCTGCAGAGAGACTGTGTCTCAAAAAGACAAAAAAATAAAAATGTGGGTTCTGGTAAGAACTTTTCAGGGAGACTTTCATGTTTTGTTTTTTTTTTTCATTAATACAGAGACCGTAATTGTTATGTCTTAGTTCAGAGCAAACTGGCCACCATCCCTAGACTGTGAGCAGCCCCTCCATCTTCCTTTAGCCCTCCTCTCCAGCCCTGCCCATCAGCTATGTCCTGGAACACCTTTGGATCTGTTTAGGCTGTGCGGCTCCTTTTACACGGGGCTGCAGTAAAAACATAAATGAGTCTTACAGAACCCATACTATGTCCTGATTTTCTTTTTCAGTGTAAACCTCTAAGACTTTTCAAGAGAGTTCATGGCTTGCACTAGTTAAAGTGACCACAGTATGCCATCCAGGTCCTGGGAGGGAGTGGCCTCTAACCCCTGCTCCATGCGGATGCCACACTGGGTGGCTTGCAATGTCTCCTGGGCCTGGTGAGCACACATGTCCAGGTCTCTTCTGAATCTATAGGAAACTTTCAGCCTTGCCCAGCCTCCTCCCAAATGTTCAAGTCACAGGTCAGATGCGTCAGAGGACCCTAAGGCTGTGTGGACAGTCTTGCTCTGCCCACTCCTCCAGCATAGCTGGGTCACATCACTGTGCTGGCTGGGCTGGGCTGGGCCCCTCCTGCTGTAGACATGCATGTGACCCTCTTCAGTCCTCTCTGCCTTCTTGTGTCAGCTTGGATCTCCCCATTACCCAGACCTGGAGCCCAGTGCCAGCCCCCCGTGCTTACTCTTCTCTAGGAAGGAATGTGCTGTCCACAGCCTGGGACAGGATACTGGGAACACTGAGTCAGGGGACAGCAAAGACCCTTGAGATGACTGAAGCCCAAAACTGAGATGGAGGAGGGGTTAGCTGTAAGTGGACACGGACCCAAGGCCATTCTGTAGGCAGGTAATGAGCTGCTGGTGCTACCACAGTGACCCCTGGGCCAAGGTAGTGAAGATCCAGACAGGGAAAGGGCAAGCACTCTGTATTCCAGCTCTGCCGTAGAGTCCTCTGTGGCAGCCAGGACTCCAGGCAGAGGTCAAGCACACTGAGTCCTGCAGCCAGTGGGCTCAGGACAAGCCTACCCTGTCCTCTGTCCTAAGCTGGGTCTGGTGCTGCTGAGCTACTCCCATGGCAGCTTCTGGAGGACAGTAATCAAGAGGATCTTCCTCCATCCACATGGAGTTTTTGGTAAGGCAAGACTCGGAGGCAAATTGGCCACTGTATTGATCGTCCCAGTGAACTGAGCTGTTCCCCATCTGAACTCATTTCCTCATCTGAAGGATGGAGAAAAGACAGGACTAACTGGCCGTTAGCACGGGTTGGATGGATCTATAAACACTTAGATATCAAAATACTTTTCCAGAGTTAGTCCATTCCCCAGCCTTCGGCAAGAACCAGAGACCTCTCACCACCTCAGCAGCCCATGCGTGCTTAAGCAGTCAGGAAATTCTCCCACTGGCTGACCCAAACCCTTTCTGCCTCATTAGAAATCTGTTCCCTTCTGCCCAGCGTGTGTGTGCTGGTTGATGTCTACACCTCACCTGCTTTCCCCCGGCTTTGCCTGTTCTGTGGTTCAACAACCCTCCCTGGCATCTGTCTTCCCTAAGCCCCTGCTGCCAAGGATCTAGGAGGACGTGAAGTGGAATGCATCGGAGTCCTAATCTCGAGCTCAGGGCTGGAGCATAAACACAGTCCAGCAGGAACCCATCAGCAGGTTGTGAAATATGTGCTGAGCGGGATGTTTTGGTGAGTGAGTGCAGCCAGACTCCAGAGGAGCCCTAGGTGGGACAAAAGAAATCTCCACAGAGCTCAACCTTGAATACAAATGAGCCAGAGCTGGGCAGATCTGGCAACTTCCAAACCCAGGAAAGGATTAGCTAATAATCAGAACATTAAGTTGTCAGCACTGGCTCAGAGGTGCTGCACCTGCTCTTGCGAGTGTGCAGGCCAGGGAGCTGCAGAAGCCACTTTGCCCCATGGCGAAGGGGGGCAGCCTGGGCAAATGGGCTGTGATGGCTACAAAGCCAGGTCTAGAACCTTCATTGGTTCCCAACTGCCCACAGAATGGTGCTCATGTCTCAAGGTGGCAGCAAAACCCTCTGAACCTGAAGTAGGCTGCTGCTTAGCAGTGCACCTTCTCTAGCTCGAGATGGTGACCTCAGTGTGCCCTTGATCTGGAATTCTCTGCTGTCTGTGCACACCCTGCTCTCATCCACACAGTTGATTCTGTCTACACAGGGGACAGAGCCTACTCTCACTTTTTTTTTGTTTTGGTCTTTTTGAGACAGGGTCTCCCTGTAGCCCCAGCTGTCCTGGAACTCACTCTGTAGACCAGGCTGGCCTTGAACTCACAAATATCTGCCTGCCTCTGCCTCCCAAGTGCTAGGATTAAAGGTGTGTGCCACCAAGCCCTACTCTGTCACTCTTTAATCCTAGCACAAAGGAGGTAGAGGGAGGATGATCTCTGTGAGTTTAAAGTTAGCTGGAGCTACAGGGAAACCCTGTTTCAAAAAACTAAAAAAAAAAATCTAAAAAATAAATTCTTTTGTTTATTTTAAATTTATGTGTGTGAGTGTTTTGCCTGCATGTATGTAAGTGCACACAGTGCCTGTAGAGGCCAGAAGAGGGCATCTGGTCCCCTAGAACTGCTGTTAGCTGCCATGTGGATAATGGAAACCAAACCCAAGTTCTCTGCAGGAGCACCCAGTGCTCTTCCAGGCCACTCTGTCACCCTGACTTCTCTCCCAGCGCCCTGCGCCATCTTCTGCATTCATGTTCCTGCCTGACCTCCTAACTGTACTTCCCCAGCACAGGCCCATGTTTAAAAATCACTGCTCAGCTTTAACACTGCAGTGGCCCCCTTGCACGGACTGTAAAGCCAACATCTTCACAGTGGCCCCCACAGCCTGTCAGCCCGTCTCCTCCTACGTCCCCTCTCTATCCACTAGGCAGCCCTAACCACACTGGAGCATACTTGACAATCCCGGGGAATTCCTGTTTCTGGGCCTTTCCCCTGCCTGCTGCACAGCTTCCTTCATATGCCGTCTTCACGTCTGTGCTCAGATGTCCCCTCCATGAGGCCTGCTGTGCTCACTCTGCCACCTTCCTTCCCCCACTCCTCATCCCTTGGCGACCTTTCTTTTATCTGTAGCACTTACCATTCTACCTATGCATTATGTGTATAAGTAACAACACACGATCCACAAGGGCACAGCTTCATGTTTCCTTTCACTAGTGTGTTCCCAGCGCACAGCAATGTACTAACATACCTGCTGAATGACTGTATGTCCTCATTAAGATGATATCTGCTTTCCTCAGTCAAAAAGCAGTGCCTAAGGACAGTGGAGTTGAGGGGTGACACTGTCCTCTGTCTGCATCCAGCTGCCAACCTAGTGCATAGTAGGAGCTGGGATCTGGACAAGTTATGCCAGGTACCTGGTTTCTGAGAACTGGACAGGGCTAGGATGGGTCTGGAGTGCTACTGAACCCCCTGCCTCCTTGTCTATTCCAGAAAAGGCTTTGGGGTCACCTGCCTGTGTAGGCTGCTCTTCATTATCAAGCAGAACTGGCTTTGGGGTCACCTGCCTGAGTAGGCTGCTCTTTATTATCAAGCAGAGCTGGCATTGGTTTCACAAACCTTTTTATTCTGGGCTTGGCAAACACATGGGTTGAGATGGACCACAAGCAGGGAAAGGGGGGCACTGTCTCCCAAGGTTTGAGGGCACGGCCTCCAGGGGCTCTTCTTCCTGTCTGGCATTCTAACTTCTTCCCTACTTCCTGGCAAATGATGAGAAGCCCAATTTCTGGGTGCTCATCACAAGGGAGAAGGGCAAGGAGCCCAGGCTCAGCCCTTACCCTGTAATCCTGAGCTCACACAAGGCCCTGGGCCAGCTGTGGTGGGAGGAGGCAGTGAGGCCCAGGCCTGGGCTGGAACAAGGCTGAGTCTCTGCTGATAGTGCCCCACCCCCGCCGCTGCTCTTGGAGCGCTGGCACAGGAACTGGAAGCAGGTGTGGGCTTCTTTGACGCCCTGTCCCTTCCTCTCTTGCCCATCCTAGCAGTGCCTGGGGAGTTTTCCATGTGTTCTTGGCTTGGAAGGAAAGCAGGGTGGACTCCGGCTGGGTGCTCCTGGAGAGAGGTGCCCCTTCAGAGACCAAAGGAAATAAAAGTTGTGGGGGGATAAAGAGAAAGATGGAGGGGAGCTGCAGTAGCCTGTGCCAGCCAAAGGCATTAGTGACCCTCGCCAGCCCACCGCAAGCTCTGTTAACCAGCTCTAATAACTTGGAGGTGGTGGTGTGGGAACAACAGGGCAAAAGCAACAACAACACTGTTTTCTTAGGTAGGTTTGGACATGAGAGTCACAGCACAGTCAGGTGACACTGTAAAACATTTCCCTGAAGGGCAGACCAGGGCACAGATGCCCCACTTAGGTCCAGCTTGGCTGTGAGTGCAAGGCCAGCCTGGTCTACAGAGTGAGTTCCAGGCCAGCTGGGGCTACAAGGAGACCCTGTCTCAAAAAGGCCAAACAACAACAACAACAACAACCACCACCACCACAACAAAACCCCAGGAATCACCCAAGATTGGTGAGTAGATTACATGAGAAAAAGGGAGGAAAGTTCTGGGCAGAGCACAGCTCATCTACAGCAGCAGCAGCCACCACCACTAAGTCTGTTTAGACAAGGGCGATCACTCTCCATGGAGCAGTTCAGGCTGAGGGCAGGGGAGTGGAGACCTGAGAGAGGATGGTGAGCCAGAGACAGGAAGTCCGTCTGTGAGGAGGCCACCCAAACCCTGCTTGTTCCTCAGACACCCACACTCCTTTCTTCCCCACTCACTTGCTGACCCTCTACAGCTTTCTTCTCCTCTCACTTCCTGGCCATCTACAGCTTTCTTCTCTGCTCACTCCCTGACCCTCTACAGCTTTCTTCTCTGCTCACTCTCTGTCCCTCTACAGCTTTCTTCTCAGCTCAATCCCTGGCCCTCTACAGCTTTCTTCTCCGCTCACTCCCTGGCCCTCTACAGCTTTCTTCTCCGCTCACTCTCTGTCCCTCTACAGCTTTCTTCTCCGCTCACTTCCTGGCCGTCTACAGCTTTCTTCTCTGCTCACTCCCTGACCCTCTACAGCTTTCTTCTGCGCTCACTCTCTGTCCCTCTACAGCTTTCTTCTCCGCTCACTCCCTGGCCCTCTACAGCTTTCTTCTCCGCTCACTCCCTGGCCCTCTACAGCTTTCTTCTCCGCTCACTCCCTGTCCCTCTACAGCTCTCTTCTCCGCTCACTCCCTGGCCCTCTACAGCTTTCTTCTCCGCTCACTCCCTGGCCCTCTACAACCTCTTCTCCACTCCGCTCACTTCCTGGCCCTCTACAGCTTTTTTCTGCTCACTCCCTGGCCCTCGACAGCTTTCTTCTCCACTCACTCCCTGTCCCTCTACAGCTCTCTTCTCCTCTCACTCCCTGGCCCTCTACAGCTTTCTTCTCTGCTCACTCCCTGAACCTCTACAGCTTTCTTCTCCACTCACTCCCTGGCCCTCTCAAGCTTTCTTCTCTGCTCACAACTCTGACCCTCTACAGCTCTCTTCTCCACTCACTCCCTGACCCTCTACAGCTTTCTTCTCTGCTCAAATCCCCGGGCCTCTACAAAACAGCTTTCTTTTCTTCCTGCTCACTCTTCTGGCCCCTACAGCTTTTCTTCCTCGGCTCACTCTCTGCCCGTCTAACAATGCTTTCTTCTGCCACTCACTCCCTGTTCCCTCTACAGCTCTCGCATTCTCCACTCATTCCCTGGCCCTCTACAGCTTCCTTCTCTGCTCACTCCCTGAACCTCTACAGCTTTCTTCTCTGCTCACTCCCTGGCCCTCTACAGCTTTCTTCTCTGCTCACTCCCTGGCCCTCTACAGCTTTCTTCCCCGCTCACTCCTGACACTCTACAGCTTTCTTCTCCTCTCACTTCCTGGCCCTCTACAGCTTTCTTCTCTGCTCACTCCCTGGCCCTCTACAGCTTTCTTCTCCTCTCACTCCCTGGCCCTCTACAGCTTTCTTCTCCTCTCACTCCCTGGCTGTGCTGGATAGCTTTAGTGTCAACTTGACACACCTGGGTTGGAGGGAGCCTCAGTTGGGGGAATTGGCTCCATTGGTTTTTGGGCCTGTGGCCACATCTGGAGTATTGTCTTGATGGTTGAGCAGTGACAGTATAAGAAGCAGGCTGGGCACAGGCCAAGAGAGCCCAAGGCCAGGAGCATGTCAGTGAACAGCATTCCTCATGGCCTGTTTCGTCAGCTCCTGCCTCCAAGGTTCTGCCCTGAGTTTCCTGCCTTGTTGCTCCCTGAGTGATGAACTATGAACCAGGAGATGTAAGCTGAATTAACCCTTTCCTCCCAAGTTGGTGTCAGAGGGTTTTGTCACAAGGCAATGGAAAGACAACCTAGGACACTGGCCCTCTACGGTTCTTCTCCGCTACACTCCCTGGCCTCTACAGCTTTCTTTCACTTCTCTGCACTCTCATTCCTCTCCTTCATCTCGCTGTCCCTTTACAGCTTTCTTCTCTGCTCACTCCCTGGCCCTCTATAGCTTTCTTCTCTCTCACTCTCTGGCCCTCTACAGCTTTCTTCTCTGCTCACTCCTATGGCCCTCTACAGCTACTTCTTCTGCTCACTCTCTGTCCCTCTAAGCTTTCTTCCCTCTGCTCACTTCCTGACCTCTACAGCTTTCTTCTCCCTCACTCCCTGGCCCTCTACAGCTTTCTTCTCCTGCTCACTTCTGGACCCTATACAGCTTTCTTCTCTGCTCACTCTCTGGCCCTCTACAGCTCTCTTCTCTCTCACTCCTTGGCCCTCTACAGCTTTCTTCTCTGCTCACTCCCTGGCCCTCTACAGCTTTCTTCTCGACGCTCACCTCTCGGCCCTCTACAGCTTTCTTCTTTGCTCACTCCCTGGCCCTCTATAGCTTTCTTCCCCGCTCACTCCTGACACTCTACAGCTTTCTTCTCCTCTCACTCTCTGGCCCTCTACAGCGTTCTTCTCTGCTCACTCCCTGCCCCTCTACAGCTTTCTTCTTCTCCCACCACTTCCTGGCCGTCTACAGCTTTCTTCTCTGCTCACTCCCTGACCCTCTACAGCTTTCTTCACCCCTCACTCCCTGCCCGCTACAGCTTTCTTCTCTGCTCACTTCCTGGCCGTCTACAGCTTTCTTCTCTGCGCACTCTCTGGCCCTCTACAGCTCTCTTCTCCTCTCACTCCCTGGCCCTCTACAACCAGATTCCTTACTCACGCTCACTCCCCGGCCCTCTACAGCTTTCTTCGCCTCTCACTCCCTGGCCCTCCCTACACTTTCGTTTCTGCTCATTGCCCCTGGCCCTAGTACACAGCTTTCTACTATTACTAACTTTCCTACTCCTCTCACCTCCCTGTACCTCTCAAGCTTTCTTCTCCACTACACTTTCCTGCACGCTACAAGCTTTTCTTCTTCTCTGCTGCACTTCCTTGCCCATCCTACACTTTTCTTCTCTGCTCCAACCCTAGCCCTCTACAAGCTACCTTCTCGCTCACTCTCTGTGCCCTCTACAACAGCTTACTTTTTCTTCTCTGCTCACTCCCTGAACCTCTACAGCTTTCTTCTCTGCTCACTCCCTGGCTCTCTACAGCTTTCTTCTCCGCTCACTCTCTGACCCTCTACACCTTTCTTCTCCGCTCACTCCCTGACCCTCTACAGCTTTCTTCACCCCTCACTCCCTGGCTCCCGGCCCTCTACGCTTTCGCTACGCTCACAGCTCCCTTCTCTGCCCTCGAACGCTTGCTTCGTGTCTCACGGCCTCCGGGCCCGCTACAGCTTTCTTCTCTGCTCACTTCCTGGCCTCTACAGCTTTCTTCTCTGCTCACTCCCTGGCCCACTACAGCTAACCTTCGCCATCCGCGTCAGGCCCTTGGCCCTCTAACAGCTTTCTTCTTCTTTTTTTTTTAAAAAAAAAAGAATTTGTCTACAGCTTGCTTTCTTCCCTGCGCAACTCTCTGACCCTACAGCTTTCGTCTCTGCTCACGTCCACTCCCCTGGCCCTCTACAGCTTGTTCTTCTTCTTCTCTGTTCACTCCCTGGCCCTCTACAGTTTTCTTCTCTGCTCACTCCCTGGCCCTCTACAGTTTTCTTCTCTGCTCACTCCCGGGCCCTCTACAGCTTTCTTCTCTGCTCTCTCCCTGGCCCTCTACAGCTACCTTCTCTGTTCACTCCCTGGCCCTCTACAGCTTTCTTTTCTGCTCATTCCCTGGCCCTCTACAGCGTTCTTCTCTGCTCACTCTGACCCTCTAACACAGCTTTCTCTCTGCTCCTGCTCTGACCCTCTACAGCTTTTCCTTCTCCACTCACTCCCTGTCCCTCTACAGCTTTCTTCTCCCCTCACTCCCTGGCCCTCTACAGCTGTCTTCTCTGCTCACTCCCTGAACCTCTACAGCTTTCTTCTCTGCTCTCTCCCTGGCCCTCTACAGCTACCTTCTCTGTTCACTCCCTGGCCCTCTACAGTTTTCTTCTCTGCTCACTCCCTGGCCCTCTACAGATTTCTTCTCCGCTCACTCCCTGACACTCTACAGCTTAATCGTCTTCTCCTCTCCTTCCTGGCCTCTCAGCTTGTCTTCTCTGCTCACGATCCCTGGCCCTCTACAAGCTTGTCTTCTCCTCTCGACTCCCGGGCCTCTACAACAGGCTTTCTCTCCATCATCTCACTCCTGGCTTTGTGCTGGATACTTTAGTGTCAAACTTGACACACTGCGGTTTTGAGGGAGCCGCAGTTGTGGGAATTGGCTCCATTGGAATTGGCCACATCTGTGGAGTAGCCACATCTGTGGAGTAATTGTCTTGATTGTTGAGCAATGACTGTATAAGAAGGTCGGCTGGGCATGAGCCAGAGAGCAGCCAGGAGCAAGCCCGTGGACAGCATTCCTCCATATAGCCTGTGCTTCAGCTCCTCCTGCCTCCAGGTATTCCCTGCCCTAAGTTTCCTGCAGTGTCTCCCCTGAAAGATGACCTATGACCCAGGAATTGTAAGCTGAAATAAACCCTTTCCTCCCCAAGTTGGTGTAGAGTGTTTTGTCACAGCAAATGGAAAGACAAACTAGGACGACGGCCCTCGACAGGTTTCTTCTCCGCTTCACTCCCCCTGGCCCTCATACAGCTTTCTTCCTCCTTTTCCCCTCACTCTCTGTACCTCTATGACATTCTTCATCCGCTCACATCCCTGGCCCTCTACACGCTCCCTTCGCCTTCACTCGCTGTCCCTTCCACACTTTCTTCTCTTGGCTTCTCTGCTCACTCTCTGTCCCTCTACAGCTTTCTTCTCTGCTCACTCCCTAGCCCTCTACAGCTACCTTCTCCGCTCACTCTCTGTCCCTCTACAAAAGCTAAGCTTCTTCTCTGCTCACTCTCTGTCCCTCTACAGCTTTCTTCCCCGCTCACTCCTGACACTCTACAGCTTTCTTCTCCTCTCTCTCCCCTCGACCTCGACAAGCGTTCTTTCTCTGCTCACGAACCTGCCCCTCTACAAGCTTTCTTCTCTGCTCAATCTCCCTGGCCCTCTACAGCGTTCTTCTCCGCTCACTCCCCTGAAAGCCCTCTACAGCTTTCTTCTCCGCTCATTCTCTGGCCCTCTACAGCTTTCTACTCCGCTCACTCCCTGGCCCTCTACAGGTTTCTTCTCCACTCACTTCCTGGCCCTCTACAGCTTTTTTCTCTGCTCACGCCCTGGCCCTCTACAACTTTTCTTCTCTGCTCACTCCCTGGCCCTCTACAGCTCTCTTCTCCACTCACTCACTTCCGGAAATCTACAGCTTTCTCTTCCTTCTTTTCTCCGCTCACGCCCTGGCCCTCTACAGCTTTCTACTCCGCTCACTCCCTGGCCCTCTACAGCTCTCTTCTCCACTCACTCCCTGGCCCTCTACAGCTTCCTTCTCCGCTCACTCCCTGGACCTCTACAGCTTTCTTCTCCTCTCACTCTCTGGCCCTCTACAGCTTTCTTTGCTGCTCATTCCATGGCCCCTACAGCGTCTACTCACCGCGCACTCCCTGGCCTCGACAAGCTTTCTTCTCCACTCCTTTGTCTGGCCCTCTACAGGCTTTCTTCATCTGCTTCACTTCCTGGCCGTCTAACAGACTTTCTTGCTCTCTGCATCACATCCCTGGCCTCTCTACAGCTCCCTGTTCCGCTCACTCTCGGGCAATCTACAGCTTTTCTTTTCCCTGCCCACTCTCTGACCCGCTACAGCTTTTTCTTCCGCTCACTCACTGGCCCTCTACAGCTTTCTTCGCCGCTCACTCTCTGAACCCTCTACACTTTCCTTCTTCTCTGCTCACCCCCTGGCCCTCTACAGCTTTCTTCTCGGCTCACTCGCTCTGGCCCGCTACAAGCTTTCTTCTTTCTTTCTCTAGTCACTCCCTGGCCTGGCCCTCTAGCGACCCTTCTCCGTTCCTCCCTGGCCCCCCCCCTCT